>CM052893.1:21082271-21281761 GCA_028534135.1 Potos flavus | reverse complement strand
TTCCATTATCATAAGATGTCAGTTACTTTCTTGTAACGAAGGCCATTCTCCCTGAGTGAATTGTATACATTTACCATTATTTGATATATTAGAAAAGTTAATTGGGGGGTGCCTGGGTTGGGCTTAGTCAGTTAAGCGTCTGCCTTAGGCTCAAGTCATGATCGTAGGGTCCTGGGATTGAGTCCTGTATTGGGCTCCCTACTCATTGGGGAGTCTGCTTCTCCTTCACCCTCTGCCCCTTCCCTGCTCCTTCTCTCTAGCTCTCATTCACTCTCTCAAATAAATAAAATCTTTTAAAAAAAAGAAAAGTTGGGACGCCTGGTGGCTCAGTCGGTTGGGCGTCTGCCTTCGGCTCGGGTCATGATCCCAGGGTCGTGGGATCGAGTCCCATATCGGGCTCCCTGCTCAGTGGGGAGCCTGCTTCTCCCCTCTGCCTGCTGTTCCCCTTGCTTGTGTGTGCTCTCACTCTCTCTCGATCTGACAAATAAATAAATAAAATCTTTAAAAAAAAAAGAAAAGAAAAGTTAATTAAGAAAAATAATTCCTAAAAATAACCAAGAAGAATTTTTAAAAGTTAAAAGTAGTAGCTGGGCCGCATATTAATAAAGAATTTTAATTATAAGGTTACAGTAACTATATTTTTACATGATACTATCTCCAAAGTGAAATATATGAAAATAATGCAGAATAGGTCCTGGACAGGAAAGGCCATTTTATGGAAGATATCACAGGCAGAAACTAGATTTGACTACAAAAACAAAAACAAAATGCCTTTTCGGGCAATAAGCATTTACAAAGTGGAAAGAGGAAAAGGACAAAAGAAATTATTTACAACTTGTATGACAAAGAGTGAAGTAGAAAATGATGTGATTTGAAGCTTGGGCTGAATTAGCTTGAGGTAGAAGAGATACTACCTTCACGGAGGCCAGCAAGGCAACAGACAGGTTACTCCTAAAATTGAGTTTGTAGTTGTAGGCAGAAACTTGAAGGTTCTCCTTTCCTCTGTCACAGAGTCTGTTTTCGTAGCTCTGACTCCAAGCTTAGTATGTACAACAAGATACTTAAGAAATATTGAATTAAATTAAACTGTAGGTGGGTAAAGGGAAAATGAGCCAGGAAACATTCATTAGGCCTGGAAAAAAGAGGAATTGAACAAGTGTTTAGAGCCTTACCTGTGTGGCTTTTGCCAGATTAACTGAATTTGGATGGGCCATGTAAGACACTGTGCTGAGTATCATAAGTGATAGAAAGGCCATGGCCAGGCTGGAGACTGTCTTCTGATCAGGAAGGAGTCATTGATAGTTTTTGAAGAGGAGAGTACTATCAAAAGCCTTTGAGATGGGGCGCCTGGGTGGCTCAGTTGGTTAAGTGGCTGCCTTCAGCTCAGGTCATGATCCCAGGGTCCTGGGATCCTCTCGCTGAGCAGGGAGCCTGCTTCTCCCTCTCCCTCTGTCTGCTGCTCCCTCTGCTTGTTCTCTCTCTCTCTCTCTCTCTGACAAATAGAATCTTAAAAAATAAATAAATAAAATGTTGATGCCTTTTGACCCAGGAATTTCACTTAAGCAAATCTTTCCTGAAAAGAATAAGCCAAAGTCAAGTACAAAGGGTTTATGGCATGTTTTATAATTTGACTACAAGCTAAATGTTTATCAACATGGTATTGCTGGAGTTGTATGTACTACATCCATACAGTGGAGTAGTAAGTCATTAAAATTCATGTAGATTATTAATCTTTAAAGAAGTAAAAGATGTGGGATGCCTGGGTGGCTCAGTCAGATAAGCGTCTGCCTTCAACTCAGGTCATAGAGCCCCGCATAGGGCTCTGTGCTCAGTGGGGAGGCTGCCTCTCCCTTTCCCTCTGCACCTCCCCCTGCTTATCCTTATAGGTGCATGCACGCACCCTCTCTCTCTTATCTCTAACGTGTTCTCTCTCAAATATTTTTTTAAAAAAGTAGATGTACACAAAGTATTTTACATCTTGGAACGTGGCATTCTCTCTGGAAATCTTTCCTACCCGTACTCTTCATTGTTCTCACTTGTTCCATATCTCTTTTCACTTATGAGTGTGGCTTTGCCAGTTCACTTTATTTAAATAATGATCTCGCACAGTTCCTATTCCTCTTTTCTGCTTCATTTTTTTTCTATAGTATTGTATCATACTTGACATATTATGTGTTTATTCATCATTTAGTTCTGTAAGAATTAGAATGCAGCTATTTGAGTATAGCTCCAAGTACAGAATATCTGTCTCTTTTGTTCATTTTATCCTCAGTACCCAGAACAGTGTCTACTCTATAGAAGGTTCCTAACAGATGCTTCTTGAATGTGGAATGTATTTATAAAGCTACTAAGTGGAAAAAAATTAACTATACACCATAAACCAATCCCACTTTTTGTGGAAAACTATATTTGTATACATTACACATATAAAATCTCCAGGTGGAGAATTAGAAGAGTAATTTTTACTACCCTTATTCTTATCTGCCTCAAGTAAGAGCATAATAGTTTATAAACATTGAAAACAAAGATGTTAATATTATGAGATTAAGAAGGGGTCACTCATGGGCCTCCTTTAAGTATAAAAAAAATTTGCTAGTCCCTGTGAGGGTAAAATTACTGACCCTGCTTTGACTTTTCCTCTTGCAGGTAGCACCTCCTCCACTCCCACTTACTGATACACCTGACACCACAGCAACTACAGGTGGAGGTTTACCAACAACCCTGGGAGGGCCTCTGCCTCCACATTTGGCTCTTAAGGCAGGTAAGGGACTTGAATGTGTGTGTATGACACGGTAAGATACACATGATCTTTCTTGGTCTTCATCTCTTGCTCATTTGGATAGGAAGATAACTACAGTGAACTCATGATGTTGAGACAACCCAGGGCCTTCATAAATTTACAAATACCATCACTGATTTCTCTTATGAAGTGTAATGTAACTCCATTCCTTACTTTCATTAGCTTTTACTAATTTTTATTTCTGGATAGATTTTGCACAGGCTAGAACATTTGATTAAAGGGTCCTCTTTATTGCCTTGTCTTGTTTCTAACTTATTTCTACCAAATACATTGTAGACTTATACCTTGTTCATTCAAGGTGTCACTGAATTCTGTATATTATCAAAGCTTTTATTGATCTGCCCCAGTATAGGATAGATTAACTTGGATCTTGGTCAAGTTACTTAAGTCTTAGATCCAGTATTTATGAAATGAGAATAACAGTAGCATTTATTTCATAAGATTGTTGTGAGGAATAAATTTTTTAAAAGGCATGTCATAGACTTAGAGTTAATAATCAGGCAGTATTAGGTATATTTAGTTACTCTGCTTTCTTACCAAGATTCAACACTTTCTTACACCATTTCAGCTTCTTATCCCCATCACTAGTGCTAACAGGTTTCTCTCAAGGTCATATTTAGCAAAGAAGCAGTTTCAAAAATTTAATCAGTTATCAAGTTTAATCAACTTGAAAATGTATGCTATATTGTCAGTCACTTACGATCATTGCTAGTAGCTCCCCTCTATATACCAGCCTTGGGATTATCAATTTAGACCTATATTTAAATCATGAAACACTTTTCAAGTAAGTCATGAAGATTTGGGGCACATTTCCAAATAATCGAAACTTGGGCTTTCTTGTTACAGAATGCCAGAATCTAAAAATAATCTTTAAAATATTTAGGCTCTTCCTACAGTTTGATTCATTAAGAAAACAATCATTTTTTTTTCCTTATAGAAAATAATTCTGGAATTGGGGCCTCTGGCTATGGTCCTCCCGGGCCCACCTGGGATCGAGGGGCCAACTTGAAGGATTATTATTCAAGAAAGGAGGAACAAGAAGTGCAAGCGGTAAGGCTATCATATCACTCTTTGTCACATACCCAGGATCATCACTTAGTACCTGGTTCACTGCAAGACTTAAGATATTCACAGCTTAATAATTTGGTGATTCTTTTAAGTCATTGTTTGAGACTACTTATTCACACAAGACAACATAAACCTAAGCTACCCATTAAATCTAGTCACTAGAATTGCCTATGAAACAAAACTGTATTTTTCAGGTGGTAGAATGTGTCCTCATCTGTGTTATAGGAAATTGTGATTACCTTAGTAAACCTCATTTCATGAGCACTCTAAAATGTCTTCATAGAGGAGCTTATTTTTCCACTTAATATATTTAAAGCCGACACAAAATTTGTCAGGGTTTCTTAGGAATAATTTAAATACACAGAACGTTAACTCATAGCTTGTATGTACAATAGGATCACCAGATGCAGCAAAAACTATTTCTGGCTCAATTTTGTCTATGATTAGAAGCATTAAAAATAGTTTTTTATTATAAAGGATGGTACAAAGAAGATATTTTTAATAAATTTCTGTACCTTAGATATGCATAACTAAAAGTAATGCAGCCAAATTTAATTATCATTGATTCAACAGACTTTAGAGTCAGAAGAAGTGGATTTAAATGCTGGGCTTCATGGAAACTGGACGTTGGAAAATGCTAAGGCTCGTCTGAACCAGTATTTCCAAAAGGAAAAGATCCAAGGAGAATATAAGTACACCCAAGTGGGTCCTGATCACAACAGGTTTGCTTGTTTCAGTCTTTTCCTTCTGTAGTAAGTTAGGGTTGTTTTTTATAGTCATTGTTCTATTTTTGTATGTGTTACCTGATTCAGTTTGTGGATTAGCAATGAATTGTGAAAAGGAGATACTTTGTATAAGAAAAAGTATTGATTTGTAATTAGTAGTTTACCATGATTTTTATTTAGGAGGAGGATTTTAGAAGTTCTACAAAAGTCTGCTGTTTGTGATGCTAGACTTCTGAGGTTCTCATTTGTATCTGAGAGGCAAAAATCATAGCTACAAGTGGTGGTTTATACCTGATTTAAAAAGCAGCCCGAGGTGGTGAGTTTATTCAATATGGTATTGTTAAAGGTAGTTATAAGGATTATTTCTTCAATGGGTCAGGTACATCCAAATTTTCCTTTTGCTTTGAAAGTTGCCAGCTCTTAAGAGTCCTGTTGAGGTGTTTAAGGGCTTATTGTAAAGCTGAAGGATAGCTTTAGTCTTTGTGTGTGTGTTAATTCGCTTACTTTTATTCTGTTAAATATATAAAATGAACATAAAGGGAGGTCGTTGTAACAGTTGACAGTATGTTTCTCAGCCTGCTTGCTATTCTTCCTGAGAGCATTCCAGGGTGTAGTAATTATTACTCCCAGGAAGGCTCATATGGATTAGACACTTCTGGGGACACTATATTTTTATTGGAAGAGAAAGAAGGCTATAGTGGAAACCTTCTGGATGATTTAATTTGCTGTCCTTTATTTATATGAAATAAATTATTCAAAATACATTAAAAGTATTTTCCTTGAAAATCAGAGTGTTCTCCCTTCGATGCATCTAGTAATCCTAAAATAATTGTTACTAAAATAAAACTTTCATACTGTGGTCAAAATGATGTTCAGAGCATGGTTCCCCCTGCTTCCTGTTTGTTCAATCCTGAATTCTCAAATACTTAATTTGACATCAGATTTTTTAAAACCCTCGGAGGTTATAAAGGAAGGATCCATTTGTTTATTTTTCTTTAGTATTTTGTCCTTCTGAACTGATTAAGCTTATTAGGAGCACTCGGAAACTTTAAGAACAAATAAAATGTGTCTGAAGCTTGTTGTAAGCATGTTTTGATACCAATATCTTATCATTGACTCCTAATAGAAAAAGAATTGAAGAATTCAGGATATGACAATGAGGGAGGCAAAGACAATTGGGGGAGCTAGGACAGCATCTCCATGTATGTCCTTTATTTAAAGGCATAACTGACAGCAACACCAGAGGTCTGTGTTCATACACACATGTGCTGCTGCTTAGGCTGAACTAAGCAATCACATGGAAAACTATTGTAAACTGATTTCTGGTGTCGCTGTTCCCCCTAGGTGGAGGAGAATGAGATTGAGTGCTGACTTTAAGCCTGGCTGAGAAACATACTGGCATCGGTGTCATTAATGAAAGGGTGGATGTTGTTCCCCTGAAAGCCAGTGGCCTTTGACCCCTGAAGCCGCTGTGCCTGAAGGTCAGTTCACAAGAGGTATAGGAAGGAGTCTAACATTTATTTTTTTCTTAAGGCTTACCTAACCTTTTATTCACAGCACAAAGTTAAGGCTAGAATGTACCTGAGCAGTGGAAGGATCAGAAAGCATATAGTTTTCAAAGGACAGTTTTTGCTTTATTGAAACTAAATTCATCCCCTAGAATCTGCTAGCCATTTGAGCTCTAATTTCCAAAAATATTTTGTTCCCTGCTTTAAATAAGTGTGATATAAATAAGCTAAGTTTTTTGTTATCAAGGGATGCTTCCAACTGCAGGCAGATACCAGACCCCTGCCTCAGGAGCCACAGATATATGCATAGTGTTTGTATGTTCATGTGTATGTGTGCATGCATGCATATATGTAGCTTATCTTAACAGATGGAAGTCATTAGTGGGTGGCCCATGCAAAGCAATCTTAAAATAATCACAACTATAAAGAATTTGGGGCCTGTGTTATTTCTTGGCCCCAGGCTAAATGGAAAATTCCTTTTCATTGAATGCGTTCTAGCTATTGAGACTGCAACCTTTGGAGTAAGTAAACACAGAATCTAAAACCTTAACGTTTTCTTTTCGTGAACAGTTGGCTTGTCAACTTTGATTATAGTTGTCTTGTACCATGTTGTACATTATTTGAAGTTCACATATACTTGATTTGTTCTAGGATTGAACAGAAATAAGTGTTTACAGTGGTTTTTTGCTGTGACTTGCCTAAGCAGTTGGAAAGCCTGCCTGATTTGGGAGTCCTGGATTTAGTAATTTCTAACAGTGAAATTCCTAACCTTGTTTGTATATGTTGTTACAGGAGCTTTATTGCAGAAATGACCATTTATATCAAGCAGCTGGGCAGAAGTAAGTGTTACTGCTTCCCCGATACTCTTGAGTCCTATATAGTGAAGTAATACATTAAAGTCTTCAGCCATGTATATATAGTCTTTACTAATTGAAAGAGTATTAATTGAAAGGTAGCATCCTGGGGTATTTTAGAATATTAGTAATTATATGAATTAGAGGGCCTAGTTTCCCAGTTTGCAGATGAAAAAAAAGATCATGCTAGTATTATATTTCAAAGGGTGAGAGATGGTAGGTAGACTGCTTAGGAGTTTGCCAGTCTGAGAGCTCTAAAGCATTCTTTTTTATTTCTCTACATAAATTTGTTCAGTGAAATTTGTGAAATTTAGGAAGTAGAGTAGATGTAGAGTAGATGATAGCATTTGAAGCCCCAAGGTGGATGTGTAGCATTTAAGAGTCTTAGAGGCAAGAAGAGGTGAAAAAGTTACCCTGAGGAAACAGGAATAGATTGGGGGTATTCATAAAGGAAGTGAAAAGGCAAAGGTATAATAGTGTACTCTCTATTCTTAGTAAGTTTAAAACAGCAGTGTGTTATGCTTGAAAGTAAGAAACTAGCTTACTGGTTTTGTTACTAACATTGCTGGGACCCTGTTAACTTGTCTGCAAATTGAGAGAAATGGCCTAAGATTCTTTTCAGCTTGACAATTCTGCAACTAACACCTCAGGATTTAAATTTATAGTATATGAAAGATTTTCCTCATAAAAGCATACCTTTAAATGAATCATCAAGAGATGGTGTTGAATTTTTTATCCTAGGCTTTAAAAATAAGTTAGACTTTGAGTAGATGGGATGTTAAGGGAAGAGGATAAAAGCAGTCCAACGTGTTGTGCTGTTGATCTGACCTTCAGAATTAATTTGACTAAATTGGCTAGTACGCCTAAAAGTATCTGTGCCCCTTCCTTACCTGTGTCATCTCCTCAAGCTGAATGATACTAGAGGAGAAGAAACTTGGTATTGGCATTTTCTTTAAGAATTTGAGTACCTGCTGGCTTCAGTCTGGTGCCAGGATCAGCAAATTATAGGCCTCTGGACAAATACAGCCCACTACCTGTTTTATAAACAAACTTTTATTAGAACACCTCTACACTTGTTTATTGATGTCAGGGGCTAGCAAATTTTGATAAAAGGCCAGATCGTAAATATTTTAAGCTTTGCAGGTCACATATATCACCCATTGTTATTTTTGTCTTATTTTTTACAACCCTTTAAAAACATGTAAGCCATTCTTAGTTCCTGGCCCCATAGTTTGTAAAACCCTAGTTTATGTGTTGACTATGGATGCTTTCATGCTAGGCAGAGTTGAGTGGCTGTGATAGACAGCATGTGGCCTGCCAAGCCTAAACTATTTATTATCTGATTCTTCGTAGAAGATTGCCGACTCCTGGTCTCAGTAATCACTTTGGACCCATTTTCATTTCTTTCCTTGTTTTGCTTTTTAAAAGTTAAACGGCGTTTTCTTTCTTTAACACCAAATGATATTAATAATGACAACTTGGTTGAAATAGGTTTTCTGCTTTTATAATGATTTGTCTGTGTCTTAGTATCTGCCTGTAATCAAGATGGTTATTTAGTTGATACGCTGTTAGTGGAATTGCTTTTGGTTAGCAGTTAACATGAAAAAGAACTTAAAGTCTATAACATAGTCTGTAGTTTAGGGGTACTTTTGTACCTAAGCCCCTAGTTGCCTGTGATGAAATGTTTCTTTAGTTGGATGATTTATCCTTTCCATTTTAGTAATCCTGAACTTAAATTGTAGGGATTTTCGCACGTGAACATGGATCAAACAAAAAACTGGCAGCACAGTCCTGTGCCCTGTCACTTGTCAGACAACTCTACCATCTTGGAGTAATTGAAGCTTACTCTGGACTTACAAAGAAGAAAGAAGGAGAGACAGTGAGTCTTTAGACTTAGTACCCCAGCGGGATATTGTTAAGATTCAATTTAGCTTTCGAGTAATATTTGGCTAAAGAGTTATCTTACCTTAAGAAATGGAAATGGCCCTACTAATCATCTGGCATTATACTGTGTTCAGAGTGGACAATGGGTAATTAATCATCAGTCATTCTTAAACGACAAGGAACTGACTTGTTGACTTTAAGTATATTGTAGACTACATGCTCTTAACCCTGCTATAGTAGATTTGAGTAGTGTTCATGTGTATGTTACATAATTTTCATGGCTGTCCTTTTTCTGTAGGTGGAGCCTTACAAAGTTAATCTCTCACAAGATTTAGAACATCAGCTGCAAAACATCATTCAGGAGCTAAATCTTGAGATCGTGCCCCCAGTAAGCATACAGTTAATTTAGTACACCTTTGTATTGAAACTTTGTAGTCCTGTAAGCAACTGGTATTTTTTTTTTTCTTATCTTTTAATAGCCTGATGATCCTTTTATGCCTGTTGTACTGAACCTTGGCAAATTGGCTCACTTTGAGCCATCCCAGCGACAAAACCAAATGGGTGTGGTTCCTTGGTCACCTCCACAATCCAATTGGAATCCTTGGACTAGTAGCAACATTGATGAGGGGCCCCTGGCTTATGTGAGTGCAACATTGTTTTTGAGCTCAGACTCTCGTGTTTTATTTTTGAATATATTTCATTAAGATGCCCAGGTTTTTAAAAATGTTTTCAATTTGAAGCTAAGTTATGTGCTTTTGTTTGACTGTTGCCTTCTCATTTTACAGGCCACTCCAGAACAAATAAGTATGGACCTCAAGAATGAGTTAATGTACCAGCTGGAACAGGATCACGATTTGCCAGCAGTAAGTCAGTGAAGTATTTAGACATATGGTACCCAGAGCTTTAGAACTTTCTGGGTATGGGCAGAAGAACAGTGAATAATATATTTTCCCCTTTCTAGGGAAGTGGATCCAAAGGTATTTATCAGACCTCTAATTGTAGTCACCTCTGAGGATAATTGTTTTGAGTTAAGGGCCTGGGATTCTTAGTTAATGTAAATAGAGAGATTCGGGTAATAACTTTTTTTTTTGGCATTTTTTCACTATTTTTTGAGTAAAACAGCATTAAAATGTTGTAAGAAGGGGAATGTATATGGAATGTTCAGGGAGAAAAGAGGAAAACAAGAGGGTGGACAAGGCCACAAGATAAATTCTTCAGAAAGATAAAAATGTAAATTGTTTTATGCAAAAATGTATTTTGAGTATGAAGCCAATGGAAAGGAATGTTTTTGTAGATATGGGAAATTTTTTCAGGATTAAGACAGTTGCTTCTAATGTATATATTGGTAAAATTTTGACTGCCATAGAGCTTTCCTAAAACAGATCTTAGGGTTACCCGGGTGGCTCACCTGGTTGGCCATCTGATTCTTGGTTTCAGTTTGGATCATGATCTTGTGGTCGTGAGATTGAGCCCCATGTCGGGCTCTGTGCTCAGTGTGGAATCTACTTAAGATTCTCTCCCTCTGTCCCTCCCCTCTTCTCTCACTCTCTCTCTCTCAAAAAAAAAAAAAAAAAAAGATTTTACAGGAGAGAGAGTTGCTGCCTGTGAAGAAATTTGAAAGTGAAATCCTGGAAGCAATTAGTCAAAATTCAGTTGTCATTATCCGAGGCGCTACTGGATGTGGTAAAACCACCCAAGTTCCACAGTTTATTCTAGATGACTTCATCCAGAATGACCGAGCAGCAGAGTGTAACATCGTGGTAACTCAGGTAAGTAGTAAGTCAGCTTACAAGATATGTGTCTGGTGTTGATAGTTTGAGAAGTGGAAACACCTAGAGGTCAGGTTATTTCTAATTCTTTGATTAACTCGCATTTGTAGCCACATTAGTCTCTTTAAAATAAAAAAAAAAGAAATTTAAGCCTTCTTCTAATCTCCTTTACTGATAAGCTGAACTGAACCATGTGAGTGATTCTTTTTATCTGGGCTAGAGGGAGTCTTCAGGCCTAAAATCAGCCAAGACTGAGAATACTTTCTTCCCAGGTTCACATGCAAATCTTGGTCCTCTCCATCTTACCTTAATACTCAGAACAAGAGGCAAGCTAACAAAACAGTTAATGGTTGACTCTTAACTGCGTGCTTAAAGTATGCCAGGTTCTGTTTTAAGCAGTTGGTATTTTTTAAACTCATGTAAAGTTGATTATGGCTCTAACAGGTACATATTATTTTATTTAGTATTTCTGCTTCAATAAATTAAGGCACAAAGAGTTAAATAAATTGTCCAAGTTATTAACACAGGAAGTAGTGGAACTGGGATTCAAAACCAAACAATTTGCCTTCGGGATTCTTCCTTTTAGGTACTACATTGTATTACCTTACCAGCAATAAGCGATGCCTGCAAGTTTGTCCCAGAGCTTAGGGAAAAGCTAATTAGCTCTTCCAAGCCTTCTCAGGTTAAAGCAGTTTCCATCAGCTCTAACCCTGTACGTCTGGCACCTAGAAGGAGGCCATTGCATAGAAGCCAGATACCACCTGTCAGTCTGCCTCAGACCTTGACTTAGGGATTCTTAACCTGGGACACATAATTGATCCTTGGGGAGGAGTAGTGAACTTCAAAATAGCAAAAATTGTTTGTGCCTGTGCATTTACATATATACGTACAAATCGTATTTTTTAAAATTTCCGAAATCGAGGTAGATCTTATATTTGGTGTCTATGTTTGATATGACAGTTGGGTTTTTTGGCCTAAAAAAAATTACTGAAGGAATGAATGTTGCATTTAAAATCAGTGCAATCTTAGGCTTTAAAAATAAGATAGGTTTACATTTTTCTGGGAAAGGACCCTTAGCTTTCTTCTCAAAATGTTCTTTGATTGTCCTTCCCACTCCCAAAACTGGCTATGAATCCTTTGCCTCATAGTGAAAGTTCCAACAAGTACTGTGACCAATAAAATGTCCTTGCTATTTTGCTGCTGTTGTTGTTTTTTGTTAATATCCTTGCTCTTAATGTCTGCTTGTCTTATAGGTGGTGTATTTTTCAGGAATGTATATTGTTCAGAAGAGAAGTCTTGAGTTCTGCTCTGTGCTCCCTCCTTACTACCACTCTCTACTTTTAATCTCAAAAACAGTTCAGTCATATAGGAAGAGATGCAGAATTCAGCAGATGAGCTGAAAACCTGTGTTCTCACTCAGAAGTTGTTCACATGTCATGAGTAGAATAAAATCACTTCCTGCTTCACGTGAGGTGTTTTTTTTCACTAGCCATCTAATATCAAAGCCCAGTTAATCTAGCCAAAAATGGCTTTTATGTGTTCTAGACAAAGTAGGCTTTTGTATTACAGTCTTAAACTTTGTATAATTTGTTTACTAGCATGTGTCCTTTCAGATAACTTGGACATTTCCTGTGGTTTTATCAGTGAAATGCACAGGTTTTGATATATAGGCTATAACAAATGTAAGCAGTGAGATACAGAGTGGAATCGTGGGTCAAATGATATTTTACTTCTTTGCATATGAAAACAGCTTTCACTTCTCTGTTAGTCCTCTTTTATTTATATTCCTTCATGAAGTGAGACAATCATGAAGTTGAAAGATACTTCAGAGAATTATTCCATCTTTTTTCTCTGGGTAGAATGTTCATAATAGGTGGTCACTTATGCTTGAAAATTTCCATAGGTGTGGGAATGTAGCTTGTTTTCTGATTTCGGACAAATTTTATGACTGAACTGTCATAATGAATCTTTGTCTTAGTACTTGTCCCAAAATCAGTCTGATACCTTTTTCCCGTAATGTTTTTAAAAGTTTAAAAAATACTGTGGGGTCACAGTAAGTTTTTTTGTCTTTTTTTTTTTTTTTTAAAGATTTTATTTATTTATTTGACACAGAGAGAGAGATCACAAGTAGGCAGAGAGGCAGGCAGAGAGAGAGGGGGAAGCAGGGTCCCCACTGAGCAGAGAGCCCGATGTGGGGCTCGATCCCAAGACCCTGAGATCATGACCTGAGTTGAAAGCAGAGGCTTTAACCCACTGAGCCACCCAGGTGCCCCAAGTTTTTTTGTCTTATAAACATCTATAGTTCAGCCCTGGGGATAGGGTCTGAGATTCAGTTAACCACATTTGAATGTGTTGACATCCTACCTGAAATATAAAAGATGGGCCTGAGCATACTGATTGGTCATTGTAGAATATAGTTTTTAATATTCTTAATATTGTCTTTAATAATACAAAGTACTCTAAGGGCACCCGGGCAGCTCAGTTGATTAAGCGTCTGCCTTCGGCTCAGGTCATGATCCCAGGGTCCCATCCAGCTGTGCAGCAGGCTCCCTGCTCAGTGGGGAGCCTGCTTCTCCCTCTCCCTCTGCCCTTCTGCTCCCGCTTGTGCAAATTCCCCCTTCCCGCCCCCCCCCCGCCAAATAAATAAAATCCTTAAAAGAAAAAAAAAGTTAAAAAATACATAGTATTCTGTTAAGGCAATCTGAGATAACCTTAGTTAATTTTTGTAGTAATATCAGCGTTATATCTTTTTTCTTTTTCTCCCACTTGGCAGCCACTTATAGGAAACACAGGAAGACGTTACCTAAGTTTTTCTATGCCTGATTTATATATGTTTTCTCCAGTCATAGAGCACAAGCTGAGAGTTATTATGGACTAGAATAAAACAGAATGGCTTAAACCATGACTCCTAACCTTATCACTATACTCTAATAAAGAGGGGAATAGTGAAGCCGTATGTGGAAAGGTAGATCTGCCGCTATAGGTAAAAGATGATGTTATACAGGTGAACCTTGCCTTGTATTTACTCACTGTGGGACAGTATGTAAAACAGTTACTGAAGCACAGAAGATCAAGAGAAAGGGGATAAATAATTCAAGGGATAAGTAGAGCACCTTCTTCATAGGCTATCAAGTGGCATACAGTCTGAGAAATGTTTAAACATTCATTAGTAATCTTCCATGTTAAGCAGTGTTCTCCCACACAATGTGCCTATCCTGTGAATATTTATAATAAGCCAAGAATTATGAGAATTTGAAGATTATTTTTTAACTGCATTTTTCTAACTATAAAAGTAATGTGTGCCCACTGGGGGGATAATTAGAAAATAGAGTAAATTTTAAAAGCAAAGCCAAGTCAAGAGCTCATGATCCAGAAGTAAACATTTTTACTTAGATCTTTATCCTTTCAGACTTTATGTATACTATGTGTATACCATCTTAACCTGTCCTCTTTGTGTAACAGTATATTGTGGTAGACCAACAATATAATTCTATAATAATTTAATAATTTTACATTTTATGCATGTTATTCTTAAATGATGGAGCTTTTTTAAGATAGTTTCTAATATTTGGTATTACATATGCTGAGATGAACATGCTTGTACATACATCTTTATATACTTATTTGATTATTTCATTGGAATTTGTAAACATGGAATTGTTGGGTCAGATGGTATACATATTTTAACTTTTATGCACTTCTCTATACTCACCTCAGGAAAAATCCCATCTGATTATTTTTGAATAAAAGAAATGTTTCTCTTCAGTATGTAGTTTAAATGGGGTTTTTTGTTTGTTTTAAAGTCAGGGCTGTTGAGGATACTGGAAGCTGAGAAGTCAGAGAAGCATACAAAAATATGGGAAAAAGATTGCAAGGTCATTTGTTTCTTTTTGTGTGCATATTCAATGAAATGTGGCCCATGGCCCATGGTGCTTCTGAAGATGGTTGTTTTAGACTCTCGTACGTAAATTTGTAACCTCTACCATGGATGGCTTTCTTGAGTCTCTTAAGACAGTTGTGTTTGGGGCCATATAGAGTTAAGAACTACAATATGTACTGCTTAGGGAATATGCCATCTGCTGTCCATAGTCATTTGAGGAGGCTGGAAACTATAAAGATTGTAGACCTGAAAATAGCCTCAAGGAGGTAAAAGCAATCCCCATGTGCCCAATAGCATATGAATATACCTCCAAAGAGTCAGATAACCTCATAGATTTGAAGTTCATTTAGAAGCCAGCTGTTTAGTAAGAATGTTGAAAACTTTAGGAAAGACAAAAATAGAGCAAGGAGATAAGAGTGGTGTCAAGAATTTATCTGTTTAGGACACCTGGGTGGCTTAGTCCGTTGAATGTCTGCCTTTGGCTCAGTCCATTGAATGTCTGCCTTCAGCTCAAGTCAAGCCCTGCATTGGGCTCCCTGCCCAGCAGGGTCTGCTTCTCCCTCTGCCCTTATCCCCTGCTCATGATCTCTCTCTCTCACTCTCTCTCTCTCAAATACTTATTTATTATTTTTTTAAAATATTTTTTTAAAAAAGAATTTATCTGTTTATAGAAAGCAGTGAACTTCTTGAAAGATCCCAGAAAATGCTGTATTTTGTATGTTTAGTGGAATATCATTTTTACATTTCCTGATGTAAGTATATAGTTGAACTCTTGAGGGCTAAATACAGAGCTCAATTCTTCATGTAACACTTATTCACAGTTAGTGAGGTGCAGAGTACAGGTCAATAGTGGTCAGTAAAAGCTAGCATAGCTCAGCAAATCAAGGCACATAAACTAGAGTATAAACTCAGGAAAACTCAACACCATGTGTTCAAGAAGGCATCTTTTAATCCCTTACCTTTGTGGACAAGATAAATATAAACTAGGTGATTGTATACTTAACCTATATTTGCTACTGGCCGTATACCCTACAGGACTCTTAAATTAATGAAATTAATAAATCATGTTTTATATTGATTGAAAAAAATAATAGCTTTAGTGAAGTTACTGAGGTTTTGTTTTGGATTTTTTTTTTAAGGTTGTTATTTGTCTCTGATTTCCTAAATAGTCATGTCATAACCTGGGATGACATCATACTGGTATTTAAATATGAAACTCAGAAAAAGTTTTCTCAAGCAAGGAACTAAAGTACAACCTGTCATGAAGAACTTTTTGACAAAATCAAATGCAAGGCAACTCAGAAACATTCAGTCTTTATAAATCTGCGCGTACCTCCATATCTATACCTTTAAGACATAATAATAGCCATAGTATCGACCAAGTAAATATTGTTTTGTGTACCTACAAGAAGATGGAATCCTTCAGAAAATTTTATTTTCAGAAAAATTAAGGTCCAAGACTTAACAGCATTCCCCTTGGGTTTAGCATATTTATTGCTGGAAACAGTAATATACACTGTTTCCCTTGCCATGTGGGCTCATCAAGAACAAGAGTGATTTCGGGGCACCTGGGTGGCTCAGTGGGTTAAAGCCTCTGCCTTCAGCTCAGGCCATGATCTCAGGGTCCTGGGATCGAGCCCCGCATCAGGCTCTCCACTCAGCAGGGAGCCTGCCTCCCCATCTCTCTCTGCCTACTTGTGATCTCTCTCTGTCAGATAAATAAATAAAAAATCTTTAAAAGAACAAGAGTGATTTCATTTAGTTTTCTGTGTCTACACTGTCTGTGGCACCTGAAGTAAATCTGCAATAAATAGTTCCTTTTTGAGTTAATAAAATGATTGAATGAAAGATGGCCATAGTAGATACGGCGAAGAAGGAGCTTATTTACCTTCCTAATACTTCTACAGCTCAGTTAAATAATTTTTTAAATATGTACCTTCACTTTGATAGGCAGTTACAAGAACTCCAATACGTGCTCTGTCCCCTTCCCTACTGGAAAATAACTCTGAATATTAAGTTTGAGCCAATGATGAAAACATTTTATTTTCTGTAAAAACCTGAGAATTATTTTATAAACAAAATGAAAAACAGTGTTTTTAAGTGTCTGCTGTAGAATTAAATGGGAATTTTTTTTCTGATTTATTCTAAAAAATTTTGAAGCTTGCTAAAAAAGATCATTGCTGTTATTCTTTGTGTTGATTGCTGAGCTGGCAGTGGGACAGATTTTTTACTACAGTAATTTAATAACCCTAATAAACAAGTGTATCTGTAATTTTGTACCTTTGAATCACTTTCCTTTTTCTTGTCTCAGCCCAGGAGAATAAGTGCAGTTTCTGTGGCTGAGCGAGTTGCCTACGAGAGAGGAGAAGAGCCTGGAAAAAGCTGCGGCTATAGTGTTCGATTTGAGTCTGTCCTTCCCCGCCCTCATGCCAGTATAATGTTTTGTACTGTCGGTCAGTAATTTGTTTTATTTTGATCTTTGACTTGAAGTTTATATTGTGTTATTTATAAAGAACCTTGATAACGATGCAGAGTGGCTTGAAATAAGTCAAGGAGTTAGTCTCAGAATTTTCATTTTGGTAGAACTGGTGGTACTTTTTCTCTAAATGGAGAGCATTGTTACCTCTGGTTGTTGTAGCTTAGAGAAGATAAAATCTGCTTAGGTTACTAGAGTTATATCTTCTCATATTCTTTTCATTGAACAAAATGTGTTTCAGAACACATGGTTACCTTTTAATAATTTAAGTATACACATTATTATTTCTTCCCTAAAGTGGTGCTGGGGTTATATTAACTGAAACGTAGTTGATTGTATAAACGTTTGTTTTGTTACACGTTTCTATACCTCCCTACTTTAGTCAACATAGAAACTCATCTCTAGTTGTTCCGCTCATTTCCTTTTCCAGGTGTGCTCCTAAGAAAATTAGAAGCGGGCATTCGAGGAATTAGTCACGTAATTGTAGATGAAATACATGAAAGAGACATAAATGTAAGTAATTTGAGAGTTACAGTAAAGTACTAATGCTAATCTGAATAAAAAAAGTCAAAGTAGAGTGTCTTCCTTTTTCCCACTTTTTACATTTTCTATCAAAATCAGGAGCTTCAGTCACTAAGATACTGGACACCTGTTCTTAGCAAGGCAAATAAACCTTTTTTCCTTAGTTAAATGCATAGAAATCTGAAAGTCCTCTTGTTAGGTATCATTGCAGTGATCAGTAAGAGGTAGCATAATTCAGCAGCCGAACTGTTCATTACTGAATCATTGATAGAATTTTAATAATTTTTCTTTGAACTGGAGATTTATCTTGGATAAATTTTGTAAGTTTTAAATTCAGTGTAATTAGTAATGTTTTTCTGGATGTTTGGAAGCTCCGATCTTTTCAGATATTAATGATAATAGTGCCAAATTAGGAAGAAACTAGAATTTATTTCATAACCCTTCCCTTTTTTGGTCTTTGGCAAAATTTGTATACAATTACTATATAATTGTGTAATTTAAAGGTTGGTAGTATAAAGCAATGATTTGTTTTTATGCCACTATTTTATATATCCAAACAAAGGTGTCAGTGAATAGGCAGTATGTCATTCAAACTGTTACCAAGCTGCTATTGCTCAGAACATTGATTGGAGGACCTTCTCTTTAGAAAATATTTGTGTAGCTGTTGTTGCTAATCATCTTTACTTTGGCAAAACTTTGACCTTTATGGTTGAGCTAAAACGAGTAAGAAAATTTGGTTTGTCAGATAGCTTTTAAAATCTGAAATTTAGGGGCGCCTGGGTGGCTCAGTGGGTTAAAGCCTCTGCCTTCGGCTCAGGTCATGATCTCAGGGTCCTGGGATCGAGCCCCGCATCGGGCTCTCTGCTCAGCGGGGAGCCTCTCTCTCTCTGCCTGCCTCTGCCTACTTGTGATCTCTCTCTGTATCAAATGAATGAATAAAATCTTAAAAAAAAAAAAAAAAAATCTGAAATTTAATTTTTCAGTGGGATAAAATTTTTGCTGTTTTTGTTATTCAAAATCTCTTGAAAACTAGTTCTTTTTCTGATTAACTTAATCAAAAATAAATGTTTCAATATTATCTTCACTAGCATGGTAACATGACAGTGCTTTTAGAGTTTACCCCGAATCTTACTGGAAACATCATGGATCATCATTACAATTTTCCTAAAAATAATAAGTGGTTTGGTCAGCTTTCCTTCAAAGACTGTCAGCTCTGTGTAAATGTACCGTTCACAGTGAAAAATGAAAAAATGCCTTTGTAGAAACTTTTTAGATTCTCTTTCATATGAACCTTATCCTAAATTATCCAACTTAGAGACCAATTATAAATAATAGGGAATGGGAAAATTTAATGATGCGGCTGGATGAAAAGGTTAATTACAAAAGTCAGTTGTGTTTTATGTATTATAAACAAACAGCTAGAAAACAACTTAAAAGATAACATTGCAGTAGTCAGAATGTCAAGTACTTAAGAATAAATCAACCTTATAGGTATCACTTCTACCCCAAGTTGATCCAGTTCGAATGCAGTTCTAATCAAATTCCCATCAGGGTTTTTCATAGAATTTAATAGGCTGATTATGAATACTTACAGGGAAGATTTATGGCCAAAAATAAACAGGATTTCTGGAGAAGAGCAGAATGCATTGTTGTGGCTTTACAGATATCAGGACTTAATGCAAAGCTATAGTAATTGAATAGTACATGGATTGAAGGCTGTAATAATTGAGACAGTACATGGGTTGAGCACTGAATTATTCAGAATGTGGAAACAATGTGGAAACAGATGGTGTGTTGAATGCAGCGTTGGTATAGGAGTGATGGCCTGTTGGGTCATTGGGAAATGGGAGTGGGTTCTTCAATAAATTGAACTGGAAACATGGTCATCATAAGGAAATAGTTGCAACTGGATCCTTGCCTCCTATCCAGATACAAAAATCAATTCTAGATAAATTAAGGACTTAAATGCCAAAGCAATTTAAAAAATCATAAGTAAAAAATAGAAGTAAACCTTTTAACAGCATTGTCCAATAGAAATATATGTCTATATGTATATTTTTATTATGTACTATATATATAGTATATATATTATATGGTATATTATTATATACTATATTTATATAGAATAGGTATTTGTATAGATGAGAGAAGAAAGGTATATGAAAGGAAGAAAAAATAGAAGAAAACATCTAGACAGCACTGTCCAATAGAAATATATATAGTATAGGTAACTGTATAGATGAGAGAGGAAAGATATGAAAAAGAATAATAAGATTCAGGATGGTTTTCTCTAGTTGAGGAACGCAGCGAAGGGCAGGAGGGTCAGGCAGCCAGAGAAAAGTTTGTCGGAGCTACTTTGTTGTTTGGTAGGTAGATGGGTACTTTACCTCCTTAAGTTGTAACTGTTTTGGCCATTATTTTGTTTGAACCAAATAAGACCTTTTCAACATTTTTAAGATTAGCTTTGCAGGTGGTTGGATAACTGAGTTTTGGTTCATCATGGCTTTCCATCTTCCCTAGTTAAAATTTGTATGCCTACAAATACAAATTTCACTGGGAATTTTGAGACGAATTCTTCGCTCTCATTAATTTTTTTTCTCTCCCTTCTCCTACCTAAATGGCACTCATTTTTAATCCCAATAGCTATTAGGCTACAACTGTTCTTAAAAATACTACTGAATCCCACAGTAACCCTTTATCTTACGCTTCTGCAAGCCACCAAAGAAACTGAATTTCATTGATTTCTGCATGACACAAGAAATCTCTTGGGTGTCTCTTAGTAGTAAGTAACTCCTCATTTTGCAAGGGTTTGTTTTCTTTGGGTCACAGTATCTGGCAAGCTAGTAGAAAAGCAAAGTCTTGTGCCCCATCCCAGATGAGACTTCTTATGCAATTTTTTTTCATTTGTGTTTTAATAGACTGACTTCCTTTTGGTAGTGTTGCGTGACGTGGTTCAGGCTTATCCTGAAGTTCGCATTGTTCTCATGTCTGCTACTATTGACACCAGTATGTTCTGTGAATATTTCTTCAATTGCCCCATCATTGAAGTTTATGGGAGGACTTATCCAGTTCAAGGTAAATAGTTTGGAGGTGGAATGGGTGGGTGAACATTTTTTATGCATTGGTGTTTGGATTTTCTTAGTCTTGGAAATTGGAGTAATAGTTCAAAAAACATTTAAAATACAGGCCAAGGTGGAATATCAAATGCCTCATAGCATTCTCGGGCTTTTACTCAAGCAGCAATGAGTACAATCTGAGGAGCAAGAACAAGTTTCATTCATTACTTGAGTAGTTGGCATATCCAGCAAATTTCCTGCCCTTTCCTTATAGCAAAGATAACTTTCAGAATTCTGTACTGTCAAATGTAAATCAATATGGTGTATAGATGTTTATGGGAAATACTACTAAAAAGTTTAAGCAGACAAAGATTACAAGAGAATCTTTCTTAGAGCCAAAGCAGGCGTATGTTAAAATGACATTAAGGTGAGTGTGTCAGGATCAAGTATTTCTGATTTTTTCTCTTTTTTAGATTTATTTATGTGTTTTAGAGATAGCGAGCACACGGGTAATGCGTGGGCCAACTAGAGCAGGGGGAGGGGGAGGGAAAGAGGGGAAGCAGACTTCCTGCTGAGTGCAGAGTCTGAGAAGCCTGAGGACAGAGGCTTGATCTCCCCAGAGATCATGACCTAAACTGAAACCACACATAGGTTGTTTAACTGACTGAGCCACCCAGGCACCCCACACCTTTACTTACTTCAGAATAGTTTATCACCATTTTTTAGGATAGTCATCTAATAGTTTGGTTAAAAAAGTGAATTCTAGCACAAACTGAGGGCATGAAAATAAGCTAAAAAATTTGCTGTATGGATATGAAATGATAAATGGCTATGTCAGGGTGCTATTTTTTGAAATTCAGAAGTCAGGGTAATATACACTCTGTTTTCCTTGCCATATAGGCTCGTCAAGAACAAGAGTGATTTCAGGGTGCCTGGGTGGCTCAGTGGGTTAAAGCCTCTGCTTTCAGCTCAGGTCGTGGTCTCAGGGTCCTGGGATTGAGCCCCGCATCGGGCTCTCTGCTCAGTGGAGAGCCTGCTTCCCCCTCTTTCTCTGCCTGCCTCTCCTCTACGTACTTGTGATCTCTCTCTCTCTGTCAAATAAATAAATAAAATCTTAAAAAAAAAAGAAAAAGAATGAAATTCAGAAGTAAGGGGAGCTCTATAATAAAGCCAATGCAGTTATATTCTTGTGAGGGTACAGGTTGACAGTTGTTAAGCTGTTTACATGTATATTGAGATTGAAAAAATAATTAAGTGGATGGCAGATGGGGGAGCCATGTTTACTATTGGAGTGGGAGGCGATAGGTAAGTAGGAGGGAAGGCTCGAATGAATCATGTAGTATATGATTACATGTGGAAACATCAGTAAGAAGTCATGTTCAGATGCAAGTGAATAGAGAAATAATTACAAATATGTATGGATACATGGGTGAGTGTACTTGCATATATTTCGTAGCTCTGTCTGCTGACCACAGTGATGGAGACAGAGGGACACAGGAGCCAACCTGAAAGAGCTGGAATAATTTGAACAAAAATAAAGTAACATAGTATGGATTGTAACCCTAAGGATAAAATAAATACCCATGAGTCCATATGGTGGTTGAATAAATAAATGGGTAATAAAGACACATCTCTCGTATGGAATAATTCCAAAAAAAAAATTGTAGAGATACTTTCCGTATTACCTTAGAAAAGTAAGGCTTACCTCCGTGTCCCTTGAGTGTCTTGTGTTTAATGACTTTCTTCTATAGAGTAGAGTATGGAAAGGGAGAAACAACAGTAACTTCACAGTGACTTGGAGTATACTTGTATACTCTTGTACATACTGTTTGCAGTAACTTGGAGGAACTTGACAAACACTACCTCAGGTGAACAAGTTTAACATCATCAGTGATGAGTCATATGGGTTGTATGTACCCTTGATACAATGTGAAGAGTAACACTTTGGGACTCTTAGCATATAGAGGGGAATTGTTACAGATTATTAGAATTCTAGATTATGAGACATTTCTGGACCCAGCTTAGAACTTCAGGAGTATAATTGATCAGCAGATATTCCAGCTTTGCTGATGTCCTTCTTTAGAGTAGTAACTAAAGGAACCCATTTTATGTGTACATCCCGATAGAGGAAGGATGGACTACAGTATATTACTGTATATTACTGAAGGATGGACTACAGTATATTACTGTATTCACATTCTTTCTTTCCCTATCTAACTGCCATACCATGGGAGGGCACAGCACAGTGCATGTACCCTGTAGGCATTCCACAGATGTTTGACTGAGTATTGTATATAGACGGTACCCTGTCTGGCTTAGTGGGAACATGTAGGAGAGATACCTCACCCTCCTTCAAGGCCCAAGAGACTGGAACACTGAGTTTGGAAAAAAGAGGTTATTTATTACCACTGGAATTCCTTGCTAGTTATGAAGAATCAGATTGAAGGGTATTAAGGTCATTCTGAGTTATGAATTAGAAAGTGAGTTTTGAAGACTTGTCCATTCTGAACGTTGATAGTACTCACCTGACTGGATTGTCTTGGCAGAATACTTTTTGGAAGACTGTATTCAGATGACCAACTTTATTCCTCCACCAAAGGACAAGAAGAAGAAGGATAAGGAAGATGATGGTGGTGAGGATGATGATGTAAGTGAATCTTAAGGGAAAGTTTTCATTAGGGACAAATTGTTATTGTGAACAGAATGATTTTAGTAAAAACGTAATGAATTAGCATTATAGGAAACTTTTTTAAAAAGTAACTAAGTCTATTTTTAAATTAATTGATGTATTTTACTCTAAAGGATTCCATGTTCAATGACAAGCTCTTTTCATACTATAAGTTAAGTCATTTCTGGATGAAGGTTAAAAGAAAAAGGAGGAAAGAGTAAGATGTGTTTAAAGGCCACATGTGGTTAGAAGTAACTCCCATTTTGCAAGGGTTTGTTTTCCATGGGTCACAGTATCTGGCAAGCTGGTAGAAAAGCAAAGTCTTGTGCCACATCCCAGATCTACTAAATCAGAATGTACAGTTGAACAAAATCTCCATGTGATCCATATGTATAATAAAGTTTTCAAAGCAGCAGCTACCCTCCTAGATTAGAGAGCCTATGTGGTGATGACATTATCAGATGGAGAGTATTAAACCAGGGAGTTAGGGATTTCCTAAGAAGAAAGAGAAAAGAAAAGTGACACTTATTTTGAGATTTGGACCAATGATAATGTAAAAATGCATCTTATATCTAGAATTTTGAACAGAATAAATATATAAAACAGCAATGCAGAATTTGATAGGAAATAAACTGGAATATATTTAATCAGAAGATCAGAGGATATAAATGAATAGCAATTAGAAAGTTTATCAGGCAGAAAAAAGACCAGTTGTAACAACTTTCTCATTACTAAAGGCTTGGTTTAGCACTGATTCTAAGGCAGACTTTTTAGAAAATACAGACTGCATTATTTTAGAAATATATGATCAAATGAGCTGCCAGCAGGACACTCATTTAAGAATTAAAGGACTTCATATTTGGTATGAGATGAGCCTGGGAATTACACAGGGAGGTGTTGTGTATAGGTAAAGTAATCATGGTAATTGATACACGGACCGGACCGTAGGACCAGTTCATTAATCAGTGAGGAGAATATTTTTGAGAGACCAATGGAGTAAAGTCTTAAAAAGGAAATACACTTGGTAGAAGGAGCCATTAGAAGTTTTAGAGTCAAATTTTAGAGTTTGTGCTTGAATTTTAGACATTGCCTGTGGGAAATATTGGTCATGAGAAAAATTCAGTATCTCAATATGTAGTAGGTTCTACATTTTTGGGAATTAAATTTCTTCTGTATGCCAGATATGACTAATCAGCTAGAATTAATAAGGACATTAGGTGTTATTTGAATGTTAAGAACAAATCTAAGAGACATCTTGTGAGCTGTAGTAATTAAGACAATTCAAAATCCATCTCCCTGTTTTCGGCAGGCAAATTGCAACCTGATCTGTGGTGATGAATATGGTCCAGAAACAAAGATGAGCATGGCTCAGTTGAATGAAAAAGAAACCCCTTTTGAACTCATTGAAGCTCTTCTTAAGTACATTGAGACCCTTAATGTTCCTGGAGCTGTGTTGGTTTTTCTTCCTGGCTGGAATTTAATTTATACTATGCAGAAGCATTTGGAGATGAATCCACATTTTGGTATGAGTCTTTGAATTCTCACATATTTGATAGTGAAAAGTGAATATTTTTGCATGTGCTTTGCCAGCATGTGAAAACAAACTGTAGTATTGTGTCAATATTTGGATAAAAATATACATGGTATAGAGCAGTTTTAAAATCGACTATTGTTTTTAGACCTTAACCTTTCCTTATTGTTATAGGGAGCCATAGGTATCAGATTCTACCTCTGCATTCTCAGATTCCTCGAGAGGAACAGCGCAAAGTATTTGATCCAGTACCAGCTGGAGTAACCAAGGTAAGTAGTGAACACTTACACTTACGGGGTTGGAAGTTACATAGATCTTAAATATTACAGGCCTTCAGAGAGTGACCTCCCCCCCCCAAAATTGGAATCCAACTAAATTGAGGAGGGAAAAAAGGGGTCTTCTCTTCCTGAGCTTAGTAAGTTTTTCATTAGTCGGGTAGTGAGTGAATGATTTTTTTTAAAGATTTTTATTTATTTATTTGACAGAGAGAGCAAGAGATCACAAGTAGACAGAGAGGCAGGCAGAGAGAGAAAGGGAAGCAGGCTCCCCGCTGAGCAGAGAGCCCGATGCGGGGCTCGATCCCAGGACCTTGAGATCATGACCTGAGCTGAAGGCAGAGGCTTTAACCCACTGAGCACCCAGGTGCCCCGAGTGAATGATTTTTTTAAGGCTCCCGGAATTCTCTTGTCACTTGTTACATAAGCAAATCCTTCTTTTAAGTACATAATAGGAAAATATTTTCTGAAGTATAATTTTTCTTGATATTTCTTCACAGGTTATTTTGTCCACAAATATTGCTGAGACTAGCATTACCATAAATGATGTTGTTTATGTCATTGACTCCTGCAAGTAAGTTTCCAAGGAACCTATTTGCCTAGAATAAATCCTAAGAATGTTCCATGTAGTAGTTAGTATCAGTTAACAGAATCAAAATCACCCTTTTTTTTGAAGTCCTGTGTTCTTGTACTGTCTAAATTATTGTGTACTGTATATACGGGGTTACAGGCTAATTAATAATTCTTGGGGTTGATTTATCACAAATCAATTATCATGGTAGAAAATGACAAAGCTTGACACTTGTAACTTCTGAGTTTCCCACTACTCTTGTCTGCTAATATTTGCTCATTTCTCATTGGACGTTTCCATTGATCACAGCCATACAGTAGCATACTGTTTAGTGTATAAAGATGACCAATATTTATCTTACGACAAATATCCTACCTACGGGACATTTACTTAAGAATTAAAAGAATTCGTATTTGGTATGTGATGAGCCTGGGAAATACATGGGGATGCATCGTGTACAGATAAAGTACACAATCACATGGTAACTGATACCCAGGACAGAAAAGTCAAAACTTTGTTGTGTCTGGCCAGCTCGTGCCCCATGTCTTCTCTACATAGTCCTTCAACCTCCCCGGCAATTGAGAAAGATCTGCCAGTGCCCACTGCAGGGAATGGTGACTAGCACGCAGCTCCCCTGCGCCAGGTCCAGTCATTTAGTGCCAGCTGCCTGTGTGGAATGTTAAAGGATTCTGAGGTCACTTAGGGGTTTGGCAGGACTGTAAGGGCACTGCTTGGTGAGGTCATTAACTTTGAGATCATAGATAGCCTGGAAGTTATACTCTTTGGGATAGACTTGGGTTGAATAATTAGTATTTACTATCATGTATGTGCCAAATCCTGTTTGAATGCTTTCCATTCATTAATTCACTTAAATAAAATTTATAAATAAAAACCCTATGAGGTCAGTAAGAGTATTACAGCCATTTTCAGATGAGGAGAATGGGGCACAGAAAGATTAGTAACTTGGCCAAGACTGTCCGGCTGGTAAGTGGCACAGACATGTTGTTACTGCCTCTTAGAAGGTTGACAACTCCGAGAGTGCAGTCAGATTCTTCCTGGTGCTGCTCACAGGCTTCATGTCAGCATAGCTACCTGGAAAGCATCCATCCCTTAGTGGAAATAAGATAGTTATGTACTGGTGGTACATGTGAGTCTTAGAATTAGCCACTGTTTCCTATTTAGGCAGAAAGTGAAGCTGTTCACTGCTCACAACAATATGACCAACTACGCTACAGTATGGGCATCCAAAACAAACCTTGAGCAGCGGAAAGGACGAGCTGGCCGCGTGCGGCCTGGATTCTGCTTTCACCTGTGTAGCCGAGCTCGTTTTGAGAGGTAAGACCCAATTCTTGAATAAAGACTGCAGATTTGTTTTTTCACCCCTTCATAGAGTACACATCCCTCCTACCCCCACCCTGCTATGAACTTAAACTCAGAGCACATAAATGCCTCCGGTTACATATATTGGAGGATAGATACTTGGCTTAAATAACAAGATTGTGGCAAGAATGAAATTGTCAATGATGGCATGTTTGCTACTGATTTTCTGATTATTACTAATCTTTTAAAGGGAGACTATATGGACATTATTTTAGTTCCACATAGGTCACTTTAGGATTACTGATATTTATGGAATGGTTAACTTCTTGAAAAAGATATTTAAAAAATACTTTTATATTTACAGAAATTTTTCCCCCCAATGTTAGCACATCACTGTCTCTCATAGGATCCTCCTCATATGCCTAAGAAATAGAGGGCATTATTTGGATGAGGAAACTAAAGCTTAAGGCACTTAGCTAACTTCTCCAGGACTGAAATCCAAGTCTGTTAATACCTTGTCCAGTTCCATTTTTACCGTACGCCTGTTGGGGAACGTTTGTGGTTGGGATTTGTTGGTTAAAAAAAATCCTTATCTCTCTGAATTATAGATTTAAGATGCGTAGTTATGTGTTTCTGGATATCCATGTGTGTGCATTAGCTTTAACTGATTGACCATAAGATAGAGTTAGGGGTTTTGTACATGTGTGTATTTATCACAGTAAAGTATCGTGGGACGGACAGTTTAGGTGACCAGATGTATATAATGCACTGAAGAAAAACCAAGGGAACTTTGATTTGCTTGTGTACTGGTAACTTAGGGCTCCCTGGTAATTGTAAATGTGGATTTATTTGAGCATCAGAAGTTAGCTCAGGAGACTGGCTGCAACATTTGGGAGATACCTACTTTTTAAAGGTTAGATTGTCCCCTGAACTGAAGAAACAAGTACTGTATTTTAACATCTTAGAGTGAAAACCACCTACTAATTAGTAATGGCATGAATAGACCTATAATAAAGGATTTTTGTTCTTTTCTCTATAGGATGAGGAACAGATAATGCTATCTGCATTTAAAGCTTATTTAAGCTGACCTAAGTCTTGCCACCAGTGTCGGAATCATCTCTAAATGGTTCCCATGAATCTTCATCATGAATAGTGTAAAGCCAATAAGTCTGAATTAGAAATTTAGAACATAAGCACCTGGGGTGCCTGTGTAGCTCAGTCGTTTAAGCGTCTGACTCTTGATCTCGGCTCAGGTCTTGATCCTGAGGGCTGTGATTTTAAGACCTAAATAAAAAATGTAGAGACCTGAATTTTAATACCGTTTGTACCTATTCTATCACATAACCTAAATATGTACACTCTTTAGGCCTCTGTTTCCCCATTTCGTAAAATGAGATTAAGTTACTTAACTTTCTGTGCTCCTTCAGTTGTAAATGGAATATAGTATAATGCCAAACTCACAGGATTTGTTTGAGAACTAAATGAGTTAATAATGTAAAATACTGAGAACAATACTTGGCACATGGTAAGCTCTCAGTAAATGTTACCTATTATCATTGTTAATCTTAATTTGTGTTGTACTAATTTTTAAGGGTTAGATGATCTATAAAATCCTTTCTGACAGCACTAAATTTTATGAACCAGGAAGGGAAGGTGATTGTGGGGAAATGTTAGTATCAGCCCAAATCTTCACAGAAAGTCTTACTACCATTTGTCAGGGGAGGGGAGAGGTGTTTGTTTTTGAGTATAGTTGATACTTGATGTTACATTAGTTTCAGGTGTATAAAATAGTGATTCAACAACTCTGTATATTATGCTATGTTCCCCACCAGTGTAGCTACCATCTGTCACCATACAATACTTTTACAGTACCATTGACTATTTTCTCTGTGCTGTACCTGTCACTCTTGTGACTTATTCATTCCATAATTGGAAGCCTAAATCTCTGCTCCCCCTTCACCCATTTTTGCCTGTCCCCTCACCCTGTCCCCTCCACTGTATCTAGCCACTCTTTTTAACCCATGTTTGTCAGCAGGCAAGTCCTGAAGAAATTATAGGTATGAGTAATAACAGTAAGGATTTGGGATAATTTTTCATCTTCCTTCACTCCTCAGATGAAAATACCATCAAGCTATAATTGTAAAGTCATAAACCACTGCTCAGGCAGTTAAGAGGGTCTTGTCTAGAGAGTCTTTATAGTAAATACAAAACATTCTTTGATAATTGTAAAAGGATAAGGGAAGGACAGCTGTATAAACCGGATTATCTCTGCAAAGATTTCATTAAACAGACATGTATATACAAGAGTGGATGGTTATTTTATGCTTTATTTCGCTTAGACTCGAAACCCATATGACACCTGAGATGTTCCGAACACCATTACATGAAATTGCTTTGAGCATAAAACTTCTGCGTCTGGGAGGAATCGGACAATTCCTGGCCAAGGCGATTGAACCTCCGCCTTTGGATGCTGTGATTGAAGCAGAGCACACTCTTAGAGGTACCTATAAATACAGACCTGCCTAACATGTTAATTATGCCATTTGTCTTGTCCTGGCAACTAACATGTAACAGATGAATCAAGACACACTCAGCAGGCTGTGGTAAATCTTCCAGTGTTGCCTTACATATTTAGTGTGGTCAGTTTTATAAAATGAGGTAAGGGGTAAAATGAGTCTTCTTTTGGTAAAATATGTCATTTATTAACCAATATTTAACAATCAGAACATGAATTACGATACCGTATTTTATGTTTATCTGTTAAAACATCTGTTTGTGTTTTCTAATCATGTCATAGAAGTGGTGTAGTATTGTGGGAAAAACTAAAGGCATTGGCCAGGGGAATCTGATTTTGAATTTTGAATCTAGTACTCATCTGCTATATGAACTTTGGTCTTTTACTGTCTAAATTTCATTTCTCTCTAAAAATTATCAGTAGATGGTACTAGACTTGTTAGGGCATATGTACTTATGCTGTTACCTTAGTTTTTGTATGTATAGAGTTTGCATGGACTATTCAGTTTACAGTCTACAGGGCCTAATTCTAGTACCTTCTTCCTATCAGGTCTATCAGGTGCTCCAGAATTTGGTTTTGTTATGTTTTTGAGTGAGGAGAATTGTTGGCTATGGGCATGGTGCTGGCAGTTGGTTTGACAGATAGTGAAAACTCAACCTGTAAAGAAATGTTTCATCTTTGCCTCATTACTATTTCTACTCACAAAGAAATATCTCCCCACAGAACTTGATGCATTAGATGCCAATGATGAGTTGACCCCTCTGGGACGAATCCTGGCTAAACTTCCCATTGAGCCTCGTTTTGGCAAAATGATGATAATGGGATGTATTTTCTAGTAAGTGCTTTTGTATTATTTCTGATACTTAAATGGTAGAAGAATTTCAGAATCTTATTCTGGGCTCAGGATGGGCTCAGAAGAAAAAGTTAAAAATTTTTAAAAAAAAAAATAAATTCTTAGGTATAGAAGTGGCATACTTCTATAGAAGTTTAAGGATACTAAGGAGAGAATGAAATGAGAAGAATGCATGATTCCAGTAGATGGAACCTGGGCCCAACTTGTTGTGGGAAAGAGCACAAGTTTCTCAAAAGAATTGCAGTTTGTCTTAGGAGCATAAGTAGTTGTCTTTGAAAGAAAAATAGCACTAGGAAAACAGATATATTTTATCAGAAAATTTTGAAGATTAGAGATTTAAGAAGATAGGGAAGAGAATAAGGAGAGGAAAAATATATAATACTTGGTCATAGTTTATGGTAAACATGCATCCGTTAATATCAAAACTTCTTATTTATTTTTTCCCTTTCCACTTCTGGAGAGGGCAGCTGTAAAAGTTCTTTGTTAAGCCAGTCTCAGTGCTAATAAAGCAGTAGCATAGCCAGTGAAGACTCTGGCCCACAGTGACAGTACTGCTCGTGAACTGCTGGAACAAGAGTGTGACGAGACTGAATTTTCCTGTCTGTTTCAGTGTGGGAGATGCTGTCTGTACCATCTCTGCTGCCACCTGCTTTCCGGAGCCTTTCATTAGTGAAGGAAAGCGACTGGGTTATATTCATCGAAATTTCGCTGGAAACAGATTTTCTGATCATGTGGCCCTTTTATCAGTCTTCCAAGCTTGGGATGATGCTAGGTATGGGTTTGAAAGAGGAAAGTTGTAAGATGTGAGAACTGTCTCTAGTTTTTAATGTGTTTTGGGGTTTTGAGAATGACTCTTAATCTATTTTAGAATGGGTGGAGAAGAAGCAGAGATACGTTTTTGTGAGCACAAAAGACTCAATATGGCTACACTAAGAATGACCTGGGAAGCCAAAGTTCAGCTTAAAGAGATTCTGATTAATTCTGGATTTCCAGAAGGTAGGACTCTCACATTCTAAAAATCTATCTGAAGTGACATTTATGCAGCATGTGCGCATCGGCAGTGCAGTATATTTTAGCTTCAGACTTCAGACCCTGTGCTTTTTCTGTGTTCCTGGCTATTTCTTAGTTCTTTGAACTATAATGATACTCAGTTTTTCACATTTATTTGTCTTTTAAAAAAGGAAGCAAAAGGTTGTGATGCTCAAATTGTAACATACTACACAGACGATTAATAGATGTTTTAAGAATTGTGCTACCTTGAGAGGTTTTTTTTTTTTTTTAGTCTCTTTTATCTTACGAAGAACAGAGGTGTAGCTTTTAGCAGTTGTAGAATAAGCAGTTTGTTGAATAACCTCAAATAGTGGTTTGTGAAGTAATTGATCATTCTGCCCACATGTTCACATTTAGACATGAAATTTACCATGTTAAATTTTAAGTGCCTTTAAGTAAAGTTTTAGTGTGCTGGCAAGTAAGAGGGCTTGGATAATGTGATGAAGAGACAGTAATCTAGCTGTTTATTTCTTATATTAGTTGAGCTATTGAACTTTTGTTCTCCAACTAGATTAAAATTCCTAAAGTTGGGAATTGGAGCACATAACTGGAAATAGCTATGTAGTTGAGAGACAGAGTATAGTTGAGCAAGATGGCAAATTTTAAAAGGATATGATCTAAATAACTTACAGATAAAATGTTTTCCTCTGTTGTAAACTAAGTTTGTAATTTTTTATCAAAATCAAGGAAAAAGGAAGGGCATATTTTGTATGATAGAATCCTCACAATAATCCTGAGAGATAGGTATTGTTACTCTGTTTTTTAGAAGAGGAAACTAACCTAAGTTTAAGTGACTATACCAGATTCATTCAGTTAGGAGGTGATAAGATTAGAACTCAGGTTTGTCCAGCACAGAATATGTCCATGCTCTTAGTGGTCCCTCTCATACTTCCCAAACCATGATGAGAAGTACTCCTAAAGCTTAGTCTGAAAATATTAGCCCTCATCCAGTGGACTCCCCTTGGACTGTCACTCCATCTTCTCTAGAAAGAACAGCTATTTAGGAATAGCAAATGGAATACTTTGTTCATCTATTGGTCTAACTCACTCGGCAGGTAGATGATTAACCAGGGTCGGTGGTGGGGGAGGAATCAGGGGTGGCCTTTTGTCTTTAAGTAATCACTCCAAGCTTGTGTTGTGGTTGAGTCTATAAGAGAATGCAAGTATTTTAGTCTTCTTGTGGAGACTCAGCAGAATTTCTCCTTGAACTTAATGTGGGTGCAAAAGTTCTGAGAAGACAGGAAATTAGGCAGGTTATGTGAAAAAAAGAGGTGAGAAGGAGTCAATTCTCCTAATTCTCTTAGCTAGTTTACATGCAGTATGAAGATTAGCCAGATAATCTGATATTTTTATGCCATTCCTCTTACAGATTGCTTGTTGACGCAAGTGTTTACTAACACTGGACCAGATAATAATTTGGATGTTGTTATCTCTCTCCTGGCTTTTGGTGTGTACCCTAATGTGTGCTATCATAAGGAAAAAAGAAAGATTCTCACCACTGAAGGGCGTAATGCCCTTATCCACAAGTCGTCTGTTAATTGTCCTTTTAGCAGCCAAGACATGAAATACCCATCTCCTTTCTTTGTATTTGGTGAAAAGGTAAGAAAAAAAAAATTAGTTTAGAAAAATTTACATTGAGAGGCCTGCATGGGCTCGGTATGTTAAATGTCTGACTTTTGATTTCGGGTCAGGTCATGATCTCAGGGCTCCGTGTCAGGTTCTATGCTCAACATGGAGCCTGCTTGAGATTCTCTCCCTTTCCCTCTGCCTCTTCCCATCCCCCCCCCACCCCCGTCCAAAAAAGAAAAATTTATGCTGAAAATCTACATTGTCATTACTTAATTAATGTGCAGTGAGAACATGAGTTCATTATCATATGGCAATTGATTGGCAGCTGGAATGTCACCTGTTTATTCTTGCCTCTTTTTTCATCTGCAGATTCGAACCCGAGCCATTTCTGCTAAAGGCATGACCTTAGTCACTCCCCTGCAGTTGCTTCTCTTTGCCTCCAAGAAAGTCCAGTCTGATGGGCAGATTGTGCTCGTAGATGACTGGTATGGATTTTCAGATGTGAACTCCAAACTGCATTCTTACAATTGAGGTGTAATGGGAGTCAGCTGCTAATCTAACTTAATTTGTGAAATAAACATGACAAAATTTTGTGACATAAATGAGGTGCTTTATAACATTGTCTTGTCTTGGAACGTGATATATCTTGGTAGTATGGTTCATACCCAGTAGTATAATTCATACTTGGTAGTTATACCAGTGGAAACAAATGCATTAGGGATTGAAGCCACACCTGCCCCCATGCATACTACCCTAGGGAATTGGAATTTAACTGGAACTTGGGTATCTCTTTCATATACTCTGTATGTTGGTTAGAGAGTACTGGTAAGAATGTAGTAACCACTTGACAAAAATGGAATAGATCTTAGTGACCTGTCAGTAGGCTCAGTCATATTCCTGAAAACTCCAGCAAAGTGAGTCTCTTCTTTCATTCTTTTATTGGAAGCTGAGTGATCTGTATTGCTAACAATATTTTGCTTGATAGACTTCCTGGTTTACAGTATGTGCCAGTAGCCAGTAGTGAGTTTTAAGAAGTTAGTGTAAGATTGTTATCATTCTTCGTACCTCTGTTTGCCTAAGTCTGGGGAGTTGAAAGTATTAGTACTTAGTAAAATACTTAAAATAGTATAATGAGTAGAATAACTTAGAAGTTAAATTTATTCCATCACTTACTATGTGTGAAATTGAGAGACAGTAGTCTTCCGCTGTATGTACCTTTCTTGTACTTTATCATTTTTCTCTGTTTTAGGATCAGACTACAAATCTCTCATGAGGCTGCTGCCTGCATCACTGCTCTCCGGGCGGCCATGGAGGCTCTGGTTGTTGAAGTAACCAAACAGCCTAATATCATCAGCCAGTTGGACCCTGTAAATGAACATATGCTAAATATGATCCGCCAGATCTCTAGGCCCTCAGCTGCTGGTATCAACCTTATGATTGGCAGTACACGGTGAGTACACAGTAACTTCTCTTTGAACCAAGCAGAGAACAGTAACCTTATACTGGCCTAAAATTCCCATAGTTAGCTGATAGGGGCCTTGTTTATTTAAGTTAAAATTGAAGACAAACATACGAAATTTAATTCTGGTTAACACACAGAAAAAAGGATGTTACTAACCGATCTCTGTTAATAGTATATCAGTGCATGTTGGCGATTGAAAGGGACCTTAAAAGTACATACAAAGTCCAGGGTGGGTGACATGACAGAAAAATGACAGAGCCTAGACTGTTCTTTCTTTCCATAGTTCTGTTTTGCCATCTTTAATGAAAAATGTTGATTGAGGGGTTAAATTGCTGCGTCTTCAAATGAAAAGCCTCAAGGTTTATCTTAATAGGGAAATGTAAGAATATGACTGTCTTAAAGAAGAGTGAAATTTCTCTTAATTCTTAAAATGCCTTATTTGGTTCACTTTTTTCCACATTTTTAATCTTTCTTTGCTCACAATTCTTTATTTGGAACTATTTAATACCTGCAGAAAAGGCAGAAGAATAGTACAGTGAACACCCATATAGTCTTATGACTTAAACTCACTCATCGTCAGCATTCTGTGATGCTTGCTTTCGTACATGTGTGTGCACACACATACCTCCTTTTACTTAATCATTTGTGACTAAGTTGCAGAGGTTATAACATGTTACATCAATATATTTCATGCATCTTTTAAGCACATAGCTATAATACCATGATCATACCCCGAAAATTAAAGTGTTTAACAACACTCTTTAATATACACGTTAAAATTTTTCTACTTATCCAAAAATATCCTTTAATTTCCCTTTCAAGGATCACTTACTGCTTTCGGTTATAAACTGTTAATAATTTTAATATATAGAAGTAGAATTCATGAAGCATTCTGGGTCCCATTTTGCTATAAACGATTTACTTTTTAAATTTTATTAATCATACACATAGTATTCATTGTGTGCCGGCACTGTCCTAAGTGCTTTTCTGATATAATAATAACTCATTTTAATATTTGATAAATTTATGATGTAGCTAGCTCTTTGTCCCCTTTAATCTGAATAAGGAAACTAGCACAGAGAAGTTAAGACCCAAGGCCATATGGCTAGTGAATGGTGGGACTAGATTCAAACTAAGGCAGTAATGGCTCCTGAAACCGTGCTCTTATTTATTCTGCTCTACCTTCCTCCTCCAGTGGGTCAAATATATAGGCGAATTATTGAGGAGTCTTCAAAAAGAAAGAAATAAGTGTCATAGGCAGATAAAAATGTGGTGCTCATAGGTATTTAGAAGAGAGATTACTTTTGACAGGAGGGATGGTGATTAAGAAGGCCTCACATATAATCTGCTCTGTGAAGGACAAAAGTCCAGAACCTAGAAAGGATGGGATAAATATAGGAAAGAGTTTAGGGTACGTGAATATAATGGTGGCTTGAATTACAGTAGGGAGAATTGAAATGGGGAGGAGTAGATTAGACAAGTTTGCAGGACCATCAGGAGGAATTGGTGATGGATTGAAATGGAGGGAGCAGGGCAGTGAAGGAGTGAAGACAGATCCCAGCTATATTTCTGACTTGGACAGCTGCTGAATTCATAGTGCTAGTTTCTATAAGAAAAGCTGTACAGGAAGAATAAGCAGTTTGGGATATGCTGAGTTGGAGTTGTTAAGTGAGACATCTTGATTTATGCAATTTTTCATTACCCCTCATTTTCTTTGTTTGCCACATGAAACATGTAAACAAACCACCCCAGGCATTTTTCAAAAACATATTTCAGAACTAATGCAGGAAAATACTTGGTGATAAAGATGAGATAACACTGCCAACTCCAGGAGCCTCTTCCTTACATGTTACTGCTTTTGTAGAATGCTGCGTAGCTGAGGCTCAGTGAAAGTGAACCATCCATCTTAAGTTGTAAGGACATACTGCCAAAATGTAAGATCTTTGAGAATCAATTAGAAAGAACTTTAGAAAAACAGATGGTTACAGTTGATGCATTGTGTATCTATTATGGAGTAACAGATTTATTTCATTTCCGTTTATATTTGTGTACTTGGCTTCATTTTCTTTATGTATTAAATTTTCAAATATGGCTGTTTATATTTTATGATTAGTTGAGATGTATTAAGGATGCTTTGCTAAAGTGGTGATTTTGTACTTTTCCTAGGTATGGAGATGGTCCACGTCCTCCCAAGATGGCTCGATATGACAATGGAGGTGGATATAGACGGGGAGGTTCTAGTTATGGTGGTGGAGGCTATGGTACAGGAGGCTACGGAGGTGCCGGAGGCTATGTTGGTAGCGGAGGCTACGGTGGCAGTGGCTATGCTGGTGGCTCCAACTCCTATCGCGGAGGCTATAGCGGAGGCTATAGAGGAGGTGTCGGTGGTGGCTATAGAGGTGGCTCGGGAGGAGACTATAGAGGGTCTAGTGGAGGAGGCTATAGAGGAACGGGGGGATTCCAGCGAGGGGGTGTCAGAGGGGGCTATGGGAGTGGTTATTTTGGACAAGGAAGGGGGGGTAGTGGCTATTAAAACTTGTTATGTCAGTGCCTATGCATAGACAGTTTAAAAAAAAATGCATGCTACCTGTTTTCCCAAGTTGTTTGATGCCAGTAAGTAAACCCATTTTCCACCCATTTTGTGGTTCATTTTAGTTTAAGGAAACCAAGCATATAGATACATTAGTGCTTTTGTTTATATTATGTAAAATACACTGATTCTAAAACTACCACAGTTTGTATTTTTTCTTTAAGGAGTAAAGATTTGCCTTTAAAATTAACTTGATATTTTCTTGGCTTTAGTTTAATACAATAGAAAATAAAAGTATTGTACCAAATACTGGCCATGTAGTTCATTGTTGACGTTACACATCATGTTGTTGACATTATACTGTTACTTGTAGTAAGTATTTAGAATAAATAGCCTTGAAATAGAATTGTTCTTCCAGTAAATACTGGCCAGTGCACAATTTCACATGGACCTCTGCCCCTGAATAAAACTTGATCTAGGGCTGAACATTTTGACTTTTTCCCAAGCTTTGTCTTTGAAAAATCTAAGACCAAGGTAAGCATTCTCTTTTTTGAGTTAGTTTGCAGTGTGAAAATTAATTTTAATTAGAATTAAAAATTAACCCACAAAATTCTTGAATTAAAGTTATATTTAATCAAAGAATGAAGGTAAATGAAGCTTCACCAATGCATCAAGTTTATTTTATTAGGTTTATACATTTATAACATTTTATAGTTTTCAATAAATTTTCACATTTCTCATTTGAGATATAGCACAGTACAGTAGAGATCATGAAGGCTTTGGGTTAAATAGACATAGACTCATATGTTTTGTTTTTTTTTTAAAGATTTATTTATTTGACAGCGAGAGCAGGAACACGAGCAGGGGGAGTGGGAGAGGGAAAGCAGGCCTCCCCCTGAGCAGGAAGCCCAATGCGGGGCTGGATCCCAGGACCCTGGGATCATGACCTGAGCTGAAGGCAGACACTTAACCACTGAGCCATGCAGGCGCCCCTAGACTCATATGTTGAAGCTGCTCTAGGACACATGAATTCTCTTAGACAAGTTACATTTTGCGTTAGTGTCCTTTTCAAAATCTTCTCATTCTATATATGTCCTTTAGATAATGTTGATCAGCTGATGACTCCTGACTACTACAGAGTCTCAGATCTTTATCTCCAACTGAGATTTCCTTTTGGCACATCAGATCGTATTAACAACTGCTTCCTGGACATACATTGCTGCTTAGATATCCCACAGAAATAAAGAACTCAGCACTTTCCAGACTGAAGAAAACCATCTAATTCAATCTGTGCCCCATCTTATACTCTATTCCCTGTTCAAGTATGTGTGGTTTTTGGTTTTTTGTTTTTTTACATCACGGAAGTTTCAGCTACTTAATTGCCAAAGCCTTAATAAATTACCACATGTAGTTAGTTCTACTCCCAAAACACCTTCCAGTTGTGCTTTTATAAACCAACTACCTGCTCTATTCAGGCTCTCATTAACTTGGATGTACAGTGATGCAGCAACCTCTTAACTGATTTCCTGCTGGAAGTCCTGTCTACAATCGATTCTCCATACTACAGCCAGAGTAAACATTCCCATTCAAATCTAATACCACTGCCACCACCCACTCCCGGCCTAAACCAGTGATTCCTACTCTAACCTCAGTCCTCCTTACCAACCATACCAGCCTTATCACTGCACCATGCTTTCTCCTGCCTTTTGCACATATTGTGAAAACTTGTACCACAGAAGGTAAAAATTCAATAATGCCTTGCTTAGCTGGTACTCATTTCTCCAATAACTTCAACTAGAAATGAGAAATCAAAAGATGACCAAAATGGCAGAGAGAAATGTCAAAATACATTCTCTAAAGCTTGAAAGAACAAGTTAGGCATAGTTCTAATAATCTTCGAGTCTTTGGCTAAAAACCTTAAGGAAGTGCCTATGCAGATTTCTATAACTCTTCTCTTTGTGGCTGTCTTGTCTCTGTCTTCTGCCCCACAAATCGTAGCTACTCTACCTCAGCCGGCCTCTGTCTCTTCAACTCCATGAGACTGCTTGTACTCTGCTTTGTTCTTTATTCCTTTGCCATGATCTATCAAATATCACAATACCTCCACACAGAAAGGCCGGGTGATCTTAGGGCTCACCTCATTTGTTTCCCTTAATTTGGTGATCACAGTTCTGCATTGTTTGTCTGATGCCTGAAAGCAGGTGATTCAGACATATATACACAAACATATACATATGTAGACACATATATAATATTGTGTCTGGAGATAGTTTTTAAGAAATAAGTCATTTGGTTTTCTAGTTGTTTACATGGGAGTGGGAAGGAAAATCAACTATCAGACTGTCATCACTGTAAATGGAAGTCAACTTAAGTCGATTTTAATTGTCCACTATAACATCATATAAAGAAATCATTCCTTCGAGAGAATGATCAGACTTATGGAGCAGAAGGCCACATGGAATATTTTGTAGCATATTAATACCTGGAGATTTCACCCAAAGTGCTGTGGTTCCTTTCTCAAGCATCCCTCTATAGTCTGCCTATAACGAAGAGAATATTCAGTTTAAGGGATATTGCAGCAGGTGCAAGATGAGTGGAAAGTGTTTCCAAAATGAGAGCCGATTGCACCCCTCTCCCATTCAGGAGATGAAAGGAGCTAGACACAGTATGGGAAAGAATTTGGAAAGAAAGAATATGTAGATGACCACACATATACATTGGGGTTTGGCAGTATAGTGAGAGTTGGCACTGACAAAATTGGGTCTGTACTTGTAGAAATTCAGGCAGGGATGAGAACGGACCTGTTCTGTCTGTGATGACATCTTCACTGTGTACTTAGAAGCTTGAAGATTATAGCAGTGACAACACAGCAGCTTTCTTTGAGGCTGGAGGTGACGTAGAAGGGAATTATAAATTTCCTTTAGGCCCAGAGAGAGGCCAAAAAGTTAACTGGGGGAATAAGTTGATGTGCCATTTCCAGGAAGCCATGCTGAACAGCTCTCTGTGTCAAGAGACTATGTTGGTACTGTGTTCATTAGCAACAGCTGCAATTTAATGGGATCTCCCATGCTGTGGAGCTGCACATAAAACCCTCAGGACATCACCTGTGCCAAAGGAACAGGCCAGGAGAACATGAACAGTGTGTCAGCTTAGGGTCAGCACAGACAACTAGGAAGAGGACATTAGCTGTAGCAAAGCCCATATTTGAAAGCCAGTTAGTTTCCCTGCCTTTGATTCTAGAAGCAGAATTGGGACTGTAGGCAGTAAAGGACACTAGAAACGGAATTTTGAATTGCACTGAAACTGATCATACGGGTTTTGGTTTTGACTGGAAATAAGGTTCCCGAATTCACTGGATTTACCCGAAAGACAGATTTGGCCAGAACACAGGAACGTTATTTAAAGTGTATTTGTGTGACTTTGATATTTGTGGACTGTCTTATTAGGTGTAGTGTAAAAGGTTTCTGACTCACATAGGGAAAATTTACTGTTGAATCTTTCAGACCCAACTGAGGTCATCAGACTAATTTAGTGATAATTTAGCTTTTAGGAAAGAGTCTACTTCCTGGGAACTAATTAGGGTGGAAAACTGGAACAAGTTGGCCACTCTAGGATTAAATCTTAATGGGAGATCATTCAGGAATTTCTAAACTTTGAAATTGCATATTTCCTTCAAACCTAGAAATAAATTTAAGTATGGAGGCAATAAAGGAAATTGTCTGCATAATCCAGTGTTTAACATTTCTGACTTTAACTGGTAAACCTATATTTTCCTTGTTAACCTGTAAAAATGTAAAATAACTACATTAGTGATTATTTTTAATATTTTAGTAACTATTCAAATGATTGAAAATTTATAGTCTTTTAAAATAATAGGAAATACAATAAGATTTGTTTGGTTAGCCTTCTGATCTAAATAAAATTTAAATTTTTTTGGCATTAGTAATAGTTTTGAGCATTTTCAAAATAACCTAGTATTTCTAATGATACCTGTCAGTGGCTTCAGAATTTTATTGCTAAGTAAAAATAAATGGGCATCTTATGCAGCCACAAAATCTGTAATCACCAAAAAATGTGTATTGTCATGTTTAGTATTAAAATATTGAGTCATAAAGTTTCCTGAGTTTTCTACAGAACAAATCAGTTTTCTGTAGAAAAAGCAACATATTTTGTTAAAAGACAACTGTTTGAGACTTCAATGGAACGATAATATGTGAAAGGAAACATATCCATATCAGTGGTCGTAAGCTTCTGTGGACTGAGAGGCTCCTTTGAGAATATCATGATGGCTATGGACTGTCCACCAAAAGGCAGGTACACAAAATTTACTTAAAATCTCCATAGGTCACAGACTCTTGAGACATGTCTATATATTTGAATTTAAGAACACCTGATTTGGTTCTATCACTGAAAGAATAGTATATTAATGTAATTTTCTCATTTTTTACTTTAATACTTTGGAAGAATTAGACCTATCCTCAAATGCAGTGCTTTCTGGTTGTAACTGTTCAGTCTAGAAGACAACACGTTTGCACTTTGAAACAGGTGTCTCACCAAGAATGGCAACTTGCTCCTATAATCAGAGCAACTTGTCTGTGCCCTGTGCTGCCGGAGGAATGTCTTTCAGTCTTTTGATCTGTAGCCACCTGCCATTTTCACTGCTTCTACTTCGTGAACTGACAATAGGCTCTAGTATTGTGGGTCCCATTCTACTCTTCAGTTTCTACCGTAGCTGCTGCTGGCATGCTATGGAAAAAAAGGAAGTCTCCACTCCCACTACCAGTCTCTTAAGAAAAAGCAAAAAGGGATTCAAATTCATCTCTTTTCATTCCACATCGCAGGCCACTCTTCTAATGTTGATTTGTCCAGTCTACACCTTCAGAATCCTAACATTTTCATCCCCAGCAACTGTGATGAGATGTCATCCTTAAAAGTCCTGGATTGTAAATCTCATTTCCGTTTTTAGCATAGGCAGAGAGCCATTAGTATTCTTTAAAACTCACAGTTATTACTTGGAATGCACATACAGTGTGGGATGTAATGTTCTTAAGACCCAATGCCTATATTCTCTATGAAATTTATAGTAGGAAAGCCAGATATGTACACAAAAGGGAAGGGTGGAGCAGAAATAAGGAACCTTCCTCCTTTAGGTGAGACTGAAGAAGAGACAGGAGAAATTCAAAGCAGGAGAGGGACTCAATTGGTAATGCCTCTGAAGATGGAGGAAGGAAACCATAACCCAGGGAATGCAGTTGGCTGTTAGAAGCTGGGAGCAGCCCTCAGCTGACAACCGTCAAGGAAACGTCTCAATCCTACCACTGCAAAAGACAACCCCGCCAGCTACCCAAATGCACAAGAAAGAAAGTTCCTGTCAACACTTTGATTTTAGCCCACTGAGACCCATGTCAGACTTCAACCTACAGAAGTAATATAAATTGGTGTTAAACCTTTAAAGTTATCATTTGTTACACTGGAGGGAAAGTAGAGATGGGAAGGTAAAGGAGAAAACTTTGTGAAATACCAAATTTCTTAGATGCTTTTGCGTGCTTGAGAGACACAAGAATAGGAAAACAGAACCTACTCTGAAGTGGGCCGGGAAAAGAGAAATTGGCTGGAAACCAATGGTGGCAACACATAAAAGGCAGATGACTGGTGAGTGAGCAATGTGCTCACGCAAAGCCCTTGCTCTTTTTGCTCTCAAAAGATCCTTTGTCTATCACCTCTTCTGGAAGCAGAAAGCAGGTGGAGGAAAATGCCTCTTACAGCTCATTAAATTCATTATAGAAAGACCGTTCTTGTTAAAGCCTCCATGACAATACCTGAAATTATCTCATGTCACCCAGTTAACAAGACCTTGTGTAAAAAAATAAATGAAAAGGCTATTGATGAAACTGAAGAACAACCATGCCTTATTTGACTCTCAACCTCAAGAGATTCTCTATGACAACATAGGGTCACCTTTGCTAAGTTACAGATAACATGGTAAAAGTCAAATTGAGGAAGGAAACGAAGTGTGTGAGCCTGAGTGCTAATTTCCTTTTATATACTAAAACCAAAAATAAATAAAATCAGTATAAGTTCTGCTTTGTGAAAAAGACCATTAGTTGTATCTTAGAAAAGGAACCCCCTATTTTAGAGAACACATACCCCTCCAACATAAAGATAACTCTTAAAAAATATATAATTTCTAGCTTCAGTTGGAATTAGGTGGAGCCATGTAATTAGATTCTAGTGGGAGGGAGGCATGAAAGTTGGAATAATGCGTGTAACTGTAGAAAGGTCCTATCTCTTCTGCTGCATGGCTGGAATTTAAACAATGGCTTGAGCTATTGCTAAATTGCTATCTTGGCCCATGTGATTTTGAATGGAAACCATACAATGGTAAGACAAGATAGAAGACATTTCAATTTTTTAAAACATTTTAATATTTATTTGAGAGAGAGAGAGCACGAGCAGGAGGAGGGGCAGAGGGAGAAGCAGACTGTTGAGCAGGGAGCCCGATGCAGGTCTTGATCCTGGGACCCCAGGATCATGACCTGAGCCAGAGGCAGATGCTTAGCCAGATGAGCCACCCAGGCATCTTTATATTTCTATATTCTTTACCTCTCTTATTTTGGATTTCCTTGTTGCAGCTGAACCTAATTATAATATAGTGAGTGCTATAGTGCTGTCTTGTTCTAGTTCCTAGCACAGATAAATGGGAATGAATCAGGAATTGGCTATAAACTTAAATTTTTTTCTATTATCTACATAGAACACCTAATGCTTCTTATTGGACTAAGAGTATCAAAAACAATGTTTAAAACCAAATTTGTTTTGGAATTAAATAGTGGTGATGGTACCTATATACTAAAAAATATACTAGATACTGTTAAATTATAGACTAAAAGAGTGAATTTTATGGTGTGTGAATTATATCCCAAACTTATCTAAAAAGTTAAAAATCATCCAATGAAAGCATTAGAATGTTTAAATATTTTTTAATTTAATAGGTTTTTAATTTAAAACTAACCATTTCTTTGGGATATGAGAATTATTTACTAAACAAATCTCTGAAATATAAAACATTAACATAAATCCACATGCTTTAACTTGTGACTATTCTGATATCCCCCTTTAAGTTTGCTTCTATTTTATTGTTGTTCATCTCCAGGTTCAGATTCTGCATTACCCTGGAGAGCATACTGTCATCTTTTTTATCCCCTGAAGCTGCCCCTTTGTTGAGCGCTTCTTCTGCTACAATAAAAAATTGTTCAGTTGGTTGAAGAATGCTTACACCATAGCCATTGTTGTTGTAAATATGATTATTAGTCATCTTCAATTTTGGTGCTGGAAGAACCTGTTAAATTATTCAAGGAAATTAGTTTTTCAATAATTTCTATAAAAATAAAATATGCACTCTAGAATTTATTCTTAGGTTTACATGTTTCTTTAAAACAACTGAATCTATTTTGAGCAAGCAATATTTTCCTCACACTGATTACTGTAATAATAACTAAGGAAATCTCTAGTATTGAAATACTAAATGAAGTTTTCAATTTATATAATATCTCATGAAGCTTTTACTATAACAAATATAAAAATAATTTCAGATATTGACAATGATAAATTTTCAAATAATGTAATTTCAAATAATTATATGTAACCTAGAATCTAGGGAAAAACTTCATTAACTACGTAAGTCTAGAGAGGGACCTAGAAGAGTAGAACAAATAGAAGTAGAAAGGAATGGGAAGGCATTTCACTTACAGATTATTGCTATTTTAATTGGTTATTTTAATTGGCTAGCTTAAATTATTTTACAAACTTTGAAAGTAAGACTTAACTTTTCTTAATATATTTATTATTTTTTTATTTGCTTTACTTTCCAAAACATATTACAGATCTGCTCAATGAAGAATCTGAAACATTTTTATAAAAAGGAAAACTATCCACTTTATCAAAGTTATCTGCTAAGAATTTAAGTTAAAACTATTAAATTAGAAGGCTAAACTTTTTATATCAGCCATCATTTAAACCATATTTTAATTATCTCTACTATTCTTTTCCAGATCAATAACATATTTAGACTAAACCTTGTCTAGAAGTAATATTTTAGTATTTTTGTGATAATTCTTATAACAACTCTGTATGAAGAAATATGAGAATACCTTCATATTAACTCCACCTAAGGTGCTTTTTGAATTGTCACTGGTTCTGAGGTTATTACAGTGATGAATTTCATTCCTTTCTAAAATGGCTATGCTCCCAGGATACAGTTCAACACCAGCACCCTGTAAATTAAAAGCAAATAAAACAATCTCAAAACACACATGTACCTCTCCAAAATATTCTTTAGATTTAAAAATTATAATTCTATTTTAGCACTCAACACACTAAGTTACACAAAAATATAATTCATGTAATTATTTATTTTAGAGATAATGTTTAAAAATGTTGAAAACTAGTATTATTAATCGGTATTAGATCATCGGGGGGCGCCTGAGTGGCTCAGTGGTTAAAGCCTCTGCCTTCGGCTCAGGTCATGATTTCAGGGTTCTGGGATCAAGCCCCGCATCGGGCTCTCTGCTCGGCGGGGAGCCTGATTCCCCCTCTCTCTGCCTGCCTCTCTGCCTGCTTGTGATCTCTCTCTCTCTGTCAAATAAATAAATAATCTTAAAAAAAAAAAAAATCATCGGCCTAGAAGGAGGGTCGAGTTCACATAATCTCATTGAGTCACTTTGCTCTCCCACCCAAATGAAATCTCTAGAAGGGAGCCAAAAATTTCTTTAAGCAATTCTTTCAATTGTTACAAAAATTTATTTATATATATTCTAAGTCCCTCAATGCTACTAATGTCGACTTCCTCAGTTTAGTGGAAATTAAGTCATTCTGTTAAAACAGATCCTATTATTTTCATCCTTTATTCATTCAGTTTTCCAATATTTTAATGCTCTTTGTGATTTTTAAGTAAACGTTAACAAGTTAACTGACTCATGATCTGTTTTGTAGCCACCAATTCCTAGATTAAAAAAAAAAAATCACATTTAAAGCCAGTAATTCTTTACTTTGGACTTAACTTAGTTCATTTTTCCTACATTTGCTATGATGCCCTGTACTTGTCCTGATTTTATCAGTTTCTAAGCTTGATTATAACTCAATTCAAAGATGAAGTAATTGTTATCCTTTACACATTAAGATTACTCAAAGTTATCTGTTGTCATATAAAGCTGTCTTTATAAAATATAATACCTGGGCACCAGTTATTTCACTGTCTGTAATTGTCAAAGCAGCCCCTGTAAGAACACACACTCCTGTTCCTTCACATTTTAATATACAGTTTTCTAGAGTCATGTGACCAGACTCCACCACCACAATACCATCAACTGTCCCTTGTTGTATCAAAGATAGATGCATTAGCTTCACATTATCAGCTTTAGACACCACGAAACTGTCATGAGAAGGTTCAGAAGTAATCATAATCTCCTCTCTCTTTCCAACTCCTGATTCATAGAGACAAAACATAATTAAATCAGTAATCCCAAAGTTTAAAGTCCTTTAGTCAAGTCATTCAATACTAAGTTTTTCTTTTCACATATTTTTAGTAAGTAATATATGTAAGTAGATACTTAACTATGATGTAATCTTTTGTCCATATTTTGATGCCGTGATGGGAGAATCTGGGTTTACAGTCAATATAAATGTACCTATGTATTTATTCAACATACTCATTCCATAATATGTTTTCCTAAATTTCCTATTACATAATCAACAGTCATTTACAAAATGTCTAAGATACAAAAAAACTACCTTACCATAACCTGGTTTCAAAAACCATAGTAAATTACCATAACTAAAAAAGACTCAGAGACATGTGAATTAGGTTATAAGATTAATGTAACCATATCCACAATTTTGATCTAGAATAGTCAAAGCAATCATCTAAATTTAAGATCAATCCAAAAATAAGGGGTTGTAGCTTCAAGAAGGCTATAAAATTTGGGGCACCTGGGTGGCTCAGTCATTAAGCATCTGCCTTCAGCTCAGGTCCTGATCCCAGGGTCCTGGGATAGAGCCCCACATCAAGCTCCCTGCTTGGCGGGAAGCCTGCTTTCCCTCTCCCACTTCCCCTGCTTGTGTTCCTGCTCTCACTGTCTCTCTCTCTGTCAGGTAAATAAATAAAATCTTAAAAAAAAAAAAAGGCTATAAAATTTGAAAATGACAAATATAGTCCTTATTACCCGTGCAGTTCAGCAAAATACTACTGGTTACAGTCATCAAGATCTAATGAATTTTTGCTCAATTTTTTAACTGATAGGCAAAGCCTCAGTCACCTGGTTCTTTTCTTTTGGCCAGACAGTGGGAATATCCTTCCTTCAATGTTAAAAGGCAGAATTAAAATTACTAAATAGGTTCAGAACCTAAAAGAAATTTAGTTAACTCTTCTAATTAGCAAGTTTGCATATGAATTAACCTGAGAAAATGCTGAATATATTTTAATATAGCCTTACATTTGGGTTTCCTACTAAAATGATAAGAAATGCAATAGAGGAAGAAAAAGTAGTTTGAGTAAAAATATTACAAACAGGTTTTTTTGGTTTTTTGTGGTTTCGATCTTTTTAGAATCTGTGTTTGTAGTGCTACACTGTCATGGGGAAGAAGTAGTCTCATTGATTTGCTTTGGTACATTATGTCCAAGTGAAGTCACTTGTACAGATAATATACTCATGAACAGGTGAGAAAATCTGAATTGTAAAAGACATATAAGGGATTTTTGTGTTAGGTAAGTCATGTTTATAATACATAATTTTTCCAGTATACATTGCTATAAAAAGATTGCAAAGGATGCCCTAACCCTTTATAATGATGTCGTCAGTCAATAAAGCAAGATTTACAGCTTGATATTCTCCTGGAAAAATAACTACTGTATCTCCACTATAACAACTATCCAAAGCCAAATCCAAATCATCATGCTGTTGGAGAAGTGTGTCTGAAGATAAGTCCTTTACCTGAAAAGAAGAAATAAACAGTACACTTTCAACAATGAATTAAACTGAAACAGGTCATTTTAATCAGTTATCAGTAACATGCTTTTCTCAGAGACTTACCTTGTATATCACACTGTGATACGCTGTAAATATTATGTCTTTATGTTCATTAAATGTTCCAAATATCAGTGCATCAACTAAGGGAATGGTGAAATGGGATTTTCTTTACAATCACTAATAATTTTATAGCTATGAAAGACTGTACCAAGAAGGCAGAATTTGAACTAGCATATTACCTCCCAAGCCTCACAACAGCTCTTTGAGGGGGAAGTAATATTATCCCCTTATCAGGTGAAGGACATTGAAACTCAATGAGATAAAATGATTTGCCCAAGGACACAGAGTTGGTGAGTGGTTAAGCTAAGCATTAGATCCAGGGCTTTATGACACTAGATCTATTTACAGTCTACTACTTTATTTTCTTTAACTCAAACTGATCCTATAATTTTAGTAAATCAATAAAACGATATATTAAATATTCTAGAACTAAAAATAAAAGATACCAGGAATCTGCACTAAGAGTAGAAGAGGGAAGGGAACTTCATTATTAGTACCATGAAGAGTGGGGAACTGTCAAAATAAAATTTGAAAACTAAAATTATATTCTGAAAAAATGCCTATTATTTTATCCCAACAGAAATGGCATTAGCATTCATATATCTTTTTTCTTATAAACACTTTTATAAAAAATGAAATTTTAACCTAAATAAAATGTATTTATAGATATTTCCTTTTAGTCTTTTCCCCACGCATATATTCATTATTCATAATACCAACATATCACACCATACATATACATTGCTTTGAATGCTGACTTTTTCTTTTTTAAGATTTATTTATTTATTTTAGAGGGAGAGAATGAGTGGGAGGGGCAGAAGATGAGGGAGAGAATCTCAAGCAGACTCCAGGCTGAAACAGCTCAATTCTCAGATATCATGAGCTGAGCTGAAACCAAGAGTTAGATGCTTAACCATCTCTACGACCCAGACACCACTGAATCCTGACTTTTCATTACATCATATCTTCCCATGTCTTTAAATATTTTTTCAGAGCCTAATTTTTAGTCCTTACATAATGCATCATATGGGCATATCATAATTTATCATAATTTAATTTATTTTCTTAACTCTTATTTAGATGGCTTATAATTATTCAGTATTATGAAAATACTACAACAAATAAATCCTTATGCACATCTCTAGTTATTTCTTTAGGATAAATTACTAGATGGGGAATTACTGTGTCAGAGGTACAAAAGATTTTAAGCGTCTTGGATACATATTGCTAAATTGCTCTCCAGAAGAGTTTAACCAATTAAAATTTGGTTTCAGAACTCGTTTTGCTGTAAACTCATCAGCATGGGGTATCTTTTAAATTTATAAAATATTTGCCATCTTAATAGGCAAAAATCCTCACGGCCTCATTTTAATTTCCATTCCTTTGATAAGCAAGAGTGAACATTTTTTCCAGGTATATTTGAAACTCATAATCCTTACTAATTCAGCAAACCACTATATTCATTTATGTGTGTATTCTAAATACTTTGGTGGCAGAGTACAAGGATTACCTCTGTAAATAAATAATTTGGAAGAACTCTAGAATCCATCTCATTTATATTTTTCTTATTCATGAAAATAGGAAACCCAGGAGAAAGAGAAGTTTGTGGGGGGACATGAGTTTAGTTTTGATGCCAGTTAATTTGAAGTACTGGTGGTGTCACTAAGCAGAGGTATCCAGTAGACTGGATATAAGAATCTAGAATATAGGACTAAGATTTGGGTATAAAGATCTTGGAGTTATTTGAGCATAGGAATGGATAAGATTAGCTACAAGACTGTATAAAGAGGGAAAGATAGCACTCTAGGACAGAACAATGAAGAACATTTAAAGAATAGGCAGAAACAAAAGAAATCTCAAAGCTGAGGTTAGGGGTGGCCAAAGAGGTGGTAAGAAAATCAGGAGACCAAGATGTCAGGAAAGGAGGAAGTAGTTGATAATGTCAGGTGCCGAAAGGTTAAATGAGATGGTGATCCTTGAGTTGTGCTTAGTGCATTTAGCCACAGCTTGGTCCCACATTGACCACAAGGGCATTTTCACTGGTATTCTGGAGGCAGAAACAAGATCACTGTGAGTAGAGGCATGAATGTGAAAGCAGTAGAGACAGATAAATATCTCAAGAAGTTTTCCTGTGTAAAAGAAGAGAGAGAGACGTGGTATTTAGGATATATATTGTTTTATTACTTAAAAAAACAGAATTGAATACATTTCAATGCATTTAGGAAGGAAACAGTAGAGAGAAAGATATAAAAGAGAAGTGATGTCATGGAAATGGTGGAGTAAAGAGCTCCAAAAAATGGTTCTTCCACTGAAGCAAATATTAAGTTGGAAAAAAAAAAATGACAGAATCAACATTTTTGGAACTCTGGAACCTAATAAAACACAGCAACCATGGGAATGCTTAATGAAGAGGCTGTTAAAATTTGGTAAAAAAAAAAAAGTGTTTTTGCTTAGCTGCCTACCATCTTCTATTCCCCAGATTGGCAACAGCTGTGAAAAGAACAGCCCATGTTTCTGTGGCTTGCTGATGCTGGAGCAGGCATGGGATGGGGGCAATATGAACCTTATTCTCAAAAAAAGTGTAGTTGTGAGGGACGGCTCTGTCAGTTAAGCATCTGACTCTTGAATTTGGCTCAGGTCTTGATATCAAGGTGGTGAGATCAAGCCCCTCATGAGGCTTCACACTGGGCATGGAGCCTGCTTAAGATTCTCTCTCTCCATTTCCTTCTGCCCCTCCCTTGCTCTCTTTCTTAGAAGAAAAAAAAAAAAAGTGTGATTGTTTATTTTGAGACCGGTCAGTATCTCAGGGGAAGGACTGACAAAGCTGACCTGTTTCACATCCTCCTCAGAATTGAGCAACATAGGTATCACTTGATGAAAGCATTTAAAAACATACACTACCCATAGCTGTCTGGGGCAAAGGAAAAGTCTGCAGAGGAGGAAGGAAGATTCCTCCTTCCTTCCTTCCCCAAGAAGGAAGATTCTTGGGGAAATAAGGGCTACCTCATAAACTAGGACATCTAGAGTGAAATGCACATGCCCAGGGCTGGATGCATGCTCAGGAGAGATCTGAAAGGACCCTAAGCTTTGCTTCCCACTGATCTTTGGGCCCCCTGAAACCAAGAGGTGAAAGCCAAGGCAGAGTTGTAAGCAGCCTGGCTTAGCTTTGAAGGAGTGCCTCAGCTTAGAGCTAATTTGCAAAGACTGTGAGAGATTTTTGTTTGTTTCTTAGCTATAGGTGTTTATGGAAATTTGTCAGGTAACTGGCTACCTGTTGAGATTACATAATAGAACTTCAGTAGCCACACACAAAAAGAAATACAGCTTTTGCAAAAATAGTTTGGAAAATTTGCTAACCATATGGACAACTGCAGTCCTCAACAATTAATAGAGCAAACCCTAGGGATAGGGCAGACTGATTTCCAGAGTTATTAGATTATAATATTCAAAATAACCAATTTTCAACAAAAAATACTACAAGACATTCAACGAAACAGGAAACTGTGGCCCATTTACAGGAAAAAAGATTTACAGAAACCATCTCTGAGGAAGCCCAGACAAGCCTTTGGATTTATCAGACAAAAACTTTGAATCAACTGTCTTAAATATGCTCAAAGAGCCAAAAGAAACCGTGGACAAAAAAACTAAAGGAACCAAAAGGAAAATGAACAAATAGATAATATCAATAAAGAAATAAAAATTACAAAAAGAACCAAATAGAAATTCTATTGTTGAAAATTACAATAGCTGAAATTAAACAAAACAAAACAAAACTCACTAGAGAGGCTTAGATATCATATTTGAGTGGGAAGAAGAAAGAAACAACAAACTTGAAGACAGGACGATTAAAATATCCAGTCTGAGGAGCAGATAGGAAAAAAGCACAAAGAAAAATAATGTTGAAGAGACCAGTGGTATACCATCAAGAACACAGACATATACATTATAGGAGTCCCAGAAGGAGAAGAGAGAAAGGAGCAAAAAGAATATTTGAAGAATAATGGTTGAAAACTTTCCAAATTTGTTGAAAGATGTGAATCTACACATCCAAGAAGCTTAATGGGCATCAAGTAGGATAAGCACAAGCCAAACCAACACATATAATCAAACTGTTGAAAGTCAAAGAATCTTGAAAGCAGTGAAAGAGAAGCAATTCAGTATATACAAGGAATTAGCAAAAGATTAATGACTGATTTCTTAACAGAAGCCACAGAAGCCAGAAAGCAGTGGGATGACATATTTAAGGGGGATAGGTACTGTCAACCAAGAATTCTATATCTAGCAAAACTATTCTTCGATAACTTCTCAAATGTATGAAGCAGCAAGACTGTGGATCTGGTTCAAAATGGTATCACCCTCAAATGCAGTCTTTCTCATATTTGTCTCCTATCCTTCCCACAGTTACTATTAGCATAGTTCCTAGCAATAAGGTCTGTACTCAGTAAATAGTTGCTGACATTTATTTAGTTAGTACCGATTATATGCTAATCACTGAAGAGGATGTAATGGGAGAAAGAAGGCATTAATGTCAGACAAGAACCCTACCCTCAAAGAGCTTCTTTTCTGATTATACATAACTACAACTTACATGAACAAATAGGGATAATGTGTATTTCTTACCATGTCAGTAGTCATCACTTTTGCCACAATATGTGTGATAGTCTTTCCAAAATCTCTTTTTCCCTTCCTGCGCCTCAGAATTCTTGGGAAAAAAGGTCCATGAACTCTAGAGTTAAAAACATTTATTATGATGAAATTAACCTGAAAAAGACTCAAGCTATGCTTACTTAGAAAATAAAACTTGGCACCAAGCATCTTTGAGAAGTAGGTTTCACTTATTTTAAGCTCTTTGAGAGCAATGAGCAACTTGAGAGCAACGGAATGATCAAAATCTTTCAGACAACAGTGTTTAAACTCTTGAACTCTAAAATCTTTTCATTTTCATGGTTTGTATCTCAAAATCTGTATGTAACCCACTAAAATCAATACCTGTCACCTCAAATCTTTAATACAGTAGAAAATTTTCCTGATTATACTTTCATAGTCCACTGAATTGTGGACTCAAAACAAAGCAAAGATGGGTTACGTCTGTGATACTGAGGCATAAAAATGTTTAGGGAAATGCCCAATTTTAGATACTGTGTTCAACTAACGAGAGTGTTTTGTTTCAAAGGATATGGTCTCCAGAGACATGTTGACTGCGGCCTCCCAACAGAACAATTCTAGCTTCTGAGTTGTGTTTTTGTTTTTGTTTTTAATTATTATTGTTTGCTCTTCAGCACTTCTAATTCCACTCTTTCTCTTCTTTCTGCTCTTCTTTACAATTCCTGTTTCCTAACTCTTAATCATGTGTTAGCAAAAGAAAGAAAGTTTGAGTACAATTTTTATCATTACTGTCAGCTGAAAGGGACACTCCTTTACCAACAGATGTAGCTTTACTAATAATCTCCTTAGATGTCATATTCTGGGTTCTCTGCAGCACTTTATTGCTTGACACTAATGGGATGCAGCTTTAATACCAATATGTTTCAGCTTCAAAAATTTCATTGAACATTTCAAAAGTAAACCCATTCAGCATCTTTATACCTACTTAAGCAAGTGATTATGATCTTGAGAAAGAGAACTACTCACACATTTCTTCACCATATACCTGATCACTAGCTGCTCAAAGAGTACAGCATCCTACGTTCAGGAAATACAGTAGTTTATCATGCAATCCTAGTTTTAAAATCAAAAGTATGTATCAGTGGGTTTTTTTTTAAATCAAATTTATTAAGGTATAATTTACATAACACTCATTTTAAGTAAACCACTCCATGAGGTTCCACAAATGTGTATACCCATTTAACTCAATCACAATAATCAAGATATAGAACATTCCCATCACACCTTTAGGTTCCTTCATGCATCTTTGCAGTCAATCCTCCACACCTATTCCCTGGCAACTATTGATCTACTTTCTGTCATAGATTTCCCTTTCTTGGATTTTTTAAATGAAATTTTAAAGTGAAATAATATACGAAGTACTCTTTTGTGTCTAGCTTTTTTTTCATTCAGTCTGTTTGAGATCCATCATGCTATTTTGTGTATCAGCATTTTGTTTATATTGCTGAGCAGTATTTCATTATTGAATTTTCTGTATACAAAAATCATGTCATCTGCAAATAGACATAATTTTATTACTTCTTTCTTTCCAATCTGGATGGCTTTTTTCTTGCCTACTGCTCTAGTTGGAACCTCTAGTACAATTTGAATAGAAGTGGTAAGAGTGGACATCCTTATCTTCTTCCTGATCTTAGTGGGGAAACATCCATTCTTTCACCTCTGAGTAGGATTAAAGTTTTTTCATAGATGGCCTTATACAGGCTGAGAAATATACCTTCTATTCCAAGATTTTTGAAAATTTTTATCACGAAAGCATTGAATTTTGTCAAATTCTTTTTCCATGTCTATTGAGGTGTGGCTTTTGTTTTTTATTTATTAATATGGTGTATTATATTGATTCATTTGCATGTGTTAAACCAACATTACAACCTTGGGATAAATCCAACTTAGTCATGGTGTCTGATCCTTTTAATATGTTGCTAGATTCGGTTAGTATATTATTGAGGATTTTTGCAACTATATTCATAAGGGATATTATTCTGTAGTTTTCTTTTCTTGTGATATTTTTGTAGTTTTGGTATCAGGGGAATAATAGTCACCTCACTGAATGAGTTGGATAAGTGTTCCCTTCTATTTTTTTGAAGTTTGTAAAGAATTGGTATTAATCCTTTAAATATTTTATAAAATTCACCAGTGAAGACATCTGGTCTTTGGCTTTTCTTTGTGGGTAGTTTTTAATTTGCTAATTTTATCTCCTTGCTTGCTATAGGTCCACTCAGGTATTCTGTTTTGGCTTGAGTCAGTTTAGGTAGATTTTATCTTTTCAGGAATGTGTCCACTTGATCTGGCGATCTAATTTTCTGGCATATAATTGTTTGGAGTATTCCTTAGTAATCCTTTTTTATTTCTGTGCAGGTTTTTATGTGGATGTAAGTTTTCAACTTAGTTGGGTAAATACCAACTAGGAGCACTATTGCTGGTTCATATGCTTAGACCACATTAAGCTTTTAAGAAACTAGCAAACTATCTTCCAAAGAAGCTGTGCTGTTTTGCATTCCAATCAACAATAAATGAGAGTTCTTGTTCCACAAGCCTGCCGGCAATTGGTAGTCAGGGTTTTTTTGTTTATTTCTGTTTTTGTTTTGTTTTTTGGATTTTAACCATTCTAATAGGTAAGTAATGGTATCTCATTCTTTTAATTTGCAATTACCTAATTGCAGTGATGTTGAGTATCTTTTTATAGGCTTTTTTTTTTTTTCCATCTGCATATCTTCTCTGGTGAGGTGTTTGTTCAGAATGGTTGTCCATTTTTCATGGGGCTGTTTGTTATTCAGGATGAGTTTTAAGAGATCTTTGTATATCTTAGATACAAGCCTTTTATCAGATAGGTATTTTACAAATATTTTCTTCAAGGTTTTGCCTTGTCTTTAATTCTTTTTTTTTTTTTTAAAGATTTTATTTATTTATTTGACAGAGAGAGAGATCAAAAGTAGGCAAAGAGGCAGGCAGAGAAGAGATGGGGAAGCAGGCTCCCTCCTGAGCAGAGAGCCCGATGCGGGGCTCGATCCCAGGACCCTGAGATCATGACTGAGCCGAAGGCAGCGGCTTTAACCCACTGAGCCACCCAGGCGCCCCTTTAATTCTCTTAATGTCTTTCACAGAGCTTAAGTTTTTACTTTTAATAAAGTTCAATTTCTCAGTGTTTTTCTCTTGCAGATGATATTGTCAGTGTTTTATCTAAAAAATTCATTGCCAACCCAAGATCACCTATATTTTCTTCTATGATTTATTCTAGAAGTCTTAGTTTTATTTTACATTTAAGTGATTGGATCACTTTGAGTTAATTTTTGTGAAGATGTAAGATCTGTAAGATGCAAGGTCATCTTTTTGCAGGTGGATATCCAAATACTCTATAGCACCATTTGTTAAAAATAATATTCTTTCTCGATTGAAATTTCTCTGCTCTTTTATCAAAGTACAGTCCATTATATTTGTGTGGATCTATTTATGGACGCTTTATTCTGTTCCATTGGTCTATGTGTCTATGCACCAATACCATGCTTTCTTGACTTAGTTTTATACTAAGCCTTAAAATTGGGTAATGAGTACTCTCACTTTATTCTTTTTCAGTACTGTGTTAGCTATTGTAGGCTTTTTGCCTTTCCATATGAATTTTAGAAATGGTCAATACCTACAAAATAGCTTGCTGGGATTTTCATTAGGATTGCATTGAATCTACACATCAGGTTGGGAGGAACTGACATTTAACAAATACCCACTGAGGCACCCAGGTGCCCCTTAATTAGGTATTTTAAATTCCATCTGATTAATTCCAAAATCATAATTGAGTCTGGTTCTGATGCTTGCTTTCTCTCTTCAGGCTTAGTTTTTTCTTGACTTTTAATATGTCCTATAATAGTTTGTGGAAAGCCAAGCATGATATATTGACTAAAAACTGAAGCAAATAGGCTTTTAGAGTGAGGTTTCATATTAATCTGGCCAGAAGGTAAACTGCGTTTAATGTTTGCTATAGCTGTAGGTGTCAGAGGCCTCACATTCCTATGGTTTCCATATTTGTGTCTCTGTTGCCTTTGAGCTTCCCTAAAAACAGAGTTTGTGTCTTGTAGTTCTCTTAGCTATAACCCAGTTATTATAGGAGTCTGGCTGATGGATTGGTGTGGTATGGTAGAGAGGAACTATTCTATAATCTTATGATTAAATAATTAGTCTTTTAGTGAGTCTATGTCCCTGGACTGTGACCTTCACAAGTTTCTTAGTGCCCTCCTCTTCCCAGATATGAAAGCTAGAGGGGACTGGAGTCAAGGAAATGCCCTTCTCCCCTAGGTGGGAAAGGCTCTGGTGAAGTCTTTTCCTCTGGTGAACAGATCTTTGTCATGGAGATGTTCTGGGTATATTTCATAATAGTAACTTTTCCCATCCCCAACCAGTGACATAATGGGATTTTTCTTGACTCTTCACCAGAATTCCTGGAGGCAAAACCCCACAGAGATGTGGGGTATCTCCCTAGGAACTGCATCCCTCCAGGAGTTTCTCACTTGCATACTAGTCCACACTCAACCCCCAGCAGTTTATCAAAATTACCATTTGTGTTCTTACAGTTTATGGCTCTAGGTGGTTATCTGTTCCAGGTAAGCAGATCTTGGTTGTGATTCTGAATTTACTTCTTTCTCCAGATTTCACGGTGGTGGTTTGCCCTGTGACTTCAGTTTTCTTATAGGTCCAAGAAAGTCATTTTCAGTTTGCTCAGCTTTTTTCTTTTTTAAGAATGGGATCAATAATTAACAAGCTCTTTAAATGTCAGAGCTGCATCTGAAAATATTTTGTTTTTTAGCTTCCATTTCTCTGTTGAGATTCTCTGTCCATTTATTAATACCAGTTTTCCTGTAATTTGTTGAACATATTTATTATAGCTGCTTTGAAGTCTTTGAAATCTAACCTCTGGGCCCATTCAAACACATATTTTATTAAATATCTTTTTTTCCTGGGTATGGATCTAATTTTCTGGTTTCTTTCCATGCTCATTAATTTTTGGTTGAACACTGGAGACTTTGGAAAATATATTCTCATAACTCTGGATTGTGTTTTGTTCTTCTGAGGATTCTTAGTCTTGTATTCTAGCAGGCAGTTAAATTGTCTGGGCTCAAAATGCAGCGGACATCTCTGTTCAGTTCTCTCAACCTCCATGCTTCAACTACATACTTTTTTTTATGCATAGTTCCCAAATGTTCTCCCCTACCAATGCTAGGTCAGTCAAGAATTTGGGCAGAGTTTATGCTAAAATTCTAGATCTCACCCCTTTTGCAACTCTCTTCTTTCAAGATATCCCACCTATATTTCCAGCTCTTCTGCCAGCTTTGAACTCTGTCCTTTGCCATCATGAAATAGTTGGACTGCATTTTTTGCTGCCAGAGCTATGAGAACTGGTGGTCTCTCTCAGACTGAAAAGCAACAAATTCCCATTTCTTACCCATTCCGAGGATAAATACATTTCAATGCTTTTGCCTGCTTTGGTTATTTTACAGTGACTTCGAATACCTGGATACTTTTAATATATTTTTGTCCAAATTTTATAATTGTTATCTATGTAAGGGTTTGACCAACTAACTTACTCCATCACTCCCAAACCTAGATTCTCTGTGATATAACTTTTAAGATGAGAGAACCCTGTGCTGCCCTGTGCCATTAGAATCTGAAGTCTAGTGATGATAGCTTGTATTCAAATTTAACTCTTGTTGAATCTGGATTTCTACATAAGTAGATTTCAAAAATCTTATCTATATTGACTTCCCAAAGTAATCCTAAGGTTTTCTTAGATAGGAATCCCAATAACAACATCAAAAATAGACATTAAGATGGGATTCTTAATGATTAAAAAAATAAGTCAAATTTGAAAGAAAATACAAAAAGAAAAGATTTAGGCTAAGAGTTAATTGTTGGACAAGTAAAATGAGAATTTCTAAGGCACAGAACGTATACAGGTGGAACCCAAAGGAAGAGGTTTAACAAACTAGTATGAAATAGTCAGATGTTCTTTGGCTCCATTCAAAATTTTCCATTAATTTTGAAACCAAGAGCAAGAGTTCCTGTTTCCTCTCTATCTAAAACAAAGACAGAAATATGTACTTTACTGCATAGTACTGTAAAATTATTTTAAGACATTTTGAAATATTCTGGAGAATGATGCTAGTTAAATCTAATTGTTTTATTTATCATAAAAAAACTTATCAATTTATGTTGTTTAAAAAAGAAGAAATTAAGAGGCAGCCAAATTATTCAAGTTTCTCTTTACTTTGCATATTATATGTGGTAAAGATCTACCTCCTCTTTTCTTAGGCTTTGGCCAAAATCAAGAATGTAAAGATGAAAGATAAGAAAAGAACAAGATTGATGACATGTTTTTTTATCCAAAAACCCAATGATTTCAGTGAACTCAGTTATATAAAAATAATTTTCCAATACTAGTAGTTGCACTTTGTTCTTATCTCAAAAACTGGACATCTAATTTTATAATCTACTTTAGTCAGGGTAACATATATGACAAGTGATATGATAAAAGAATGACATGTAATCTTTTTGTTTAAAATAGAGCAAATTTTTACCGGAGTCGTAAATCTTCCCACATTTTCAATAATCCACAGAGCATTACTATCTCGTAGTATTTTTTCCAGCATTCAACGGCCTCTGCTGCAGATGGATCTTCCTTAATATTACTCTGATACTCGATGAGCTCAACACGTTTGTTTTTATATTTCTCCAAAGTTTTTTTGAAACGTTGTGCAATAGGACCAGGTATGGTTCCATCTTGTATATCACACCACCTGAAAAGTATGAATATAATTACAATGTTTATCTTATAATAATAATGTGCTGAGTTCGTTTTTAACTATACTTACAAATTAATTCTTTCTTCAATCAAAGCAGTGTAATTCTCACAACTTTCTTCATCATCCCAGTCCCTCCAAAGAAAATCATAAAAAAACCTATAATAAAAATAATATAAAAGTGATCAAAAAGAGACAATACCATGTATATAATTAAAGACACTTTCATGTCAGAATTCTTTGTATGAATTCTAAGAAAAATGTTTTTAAATGACTTTTCAGTGAACTAGTATTAAAATCAAACCTTTAAAAATTATATTACCTAGATTCTATTTGAGGTTACTACAGATAATATGTCTTGAAGTGGGAATGAAAAATGTTTCCAAATTTCCTAGGTTTTGGCTATGGTTTTATTCAACAAAGAAATAATACCTAAGATATAATCAAATTTGTATATTCAGGGGAAGCATTAGAAAAACAAAAATATGCCCCCCAAATATTCTGTATTATATTTTTGGACAGCTTCTCTCAAATTGTATCAGCTTTTAAGAAGCAATCATAATGTAGATGATGACATCTAGTATTTGTAATGCCCTTACATGTGAAACATAAAATCTAATATATTTAAGATGCTTAAATGTGAACAAAATTTAATGTTACTTGTCTCTGGCACTTTTTAAAATCAATTTTTTTTAAAGATTTTATTTGTTTATTTGACAGAGAGAGAGATCACAAGTAGGCAGAGACGCAGCAGAGAGAGAGGGTGAAGCAGGCTCCCTGCCGAGCAGAGAGCCTGACAGAGGGCTCGATCCCAGGACCCTGAGATCATGACCTGAGCCGAAGGCAGAGGCTTTAACCCACTCAGCCACCCAGGCGCCCCTAAAATCAATTTTTGAAAAAGCAAGATAAAAAAATGGCAAACTCTTCATTGCCCCTATATAATACTTTTGCAAGAGAATGTTAAAAGAGTTACAAATATGGGGGCGCCTGGGTGGCTCAGTGGGTTAAAGCCTCTGCCTTCAGCTCAGGCCATGATCTCAGGGTCCTGGGATCGAGCCCCGCATCGGGCCCTGCTTGGCAGGGAGCCTGCTTCCTCCTCTCTCTCTGCCTGCCTCTCTGCCTACTTGTGATCTCTCTCTGTCAAATAAAAAAAAATAAAAAAAATAAAAAGAGTTACAAATATGTTCCTTAAAAATGAGCAGGAGCACCTGGCTGACTCAGTCAGTGAACCATGTGACTCTTGATCTTGGAGTCATGAGTTCAAGCCCCATGTTGGGTGTGGAGATTACTTAAAATAAATGAATAAACTTAAAAAATAATGGACAAATGAATTCAGCAGTGAGTAAAAATTAAATCAGTAACTATTTATAAAGCACATATATTTACATATTAACTTTTTGAATATGATAATTTTTAAGAGGTAAAAAGGTCTAATACCTTACAACTTCCAAGGCCAAAGCAATATCATGTATATCAGAATCTTGTCCTTCAACAGGGTATACTTCCAAGAGAGGCACACTATGCTCCAGTTCTTCCAAAATCTCATTGACCAAATCCCTTGGAATATTTGCAATGTTAGAAGAAAAGGGCTCAGCAACAGATACAGTAACTTTGAAACAAGATGATGAGCTTTGGCATGGTTTACAAGTTACCTAATATAAATATAAAATTTGTAATTACAAATCAAAATAAACCACAGGATTTTTTCCTCACACATGATCTGCTTATAAAATTTCTTCTTTTAAATTTTATGATCTCTTTAACCACACACAAAGTAATTATAGATCAATATTAAATAGAATAATACAATTTTTCAAACTTCTCCCTCCCTCCTCTTTCCCTCTCTCTCTCCCTTTTTTTTCCTTTCTTTTTTCCTTTCCTTCCCTCCCTCCCCTCCCCTTCTCCTCTCTTTTCTTTTCTTTTAGTTCCAGTGTAGTTAATAACATTATATTAGTTTCAGGTGTACAATATAATGATTCAACAATTCCCTATATTACTCAGAGCTCATCGAGATAAGTCTTATTACTCTTCAGTTATTTCACCCATTCCCCTATCCACCTCCCCTCTGATAAACATCTCTTTGTTTTCTATAATTGAGAGTTTTTTGGTTTGTCTCTTCAGTTTTCTTTCTTAAATTCCACATATGAGTGAAATCATATGGTACTTGTCTTTCTCTGACTGACTTATTTCACTTAGCATTATACTCTCTAGATCCATCCATGTTGCAAATGACAAGATTTTATTCTTTTTTGTGGCTATATAATATTCCTTTGTGAATATACATGCCACATTGTCTTAAGCCTTTCATCTATCACTGTACATTTGGGCCTCTTCTATAATTTCGCTATTGTAAATAATTCTGCAATACACAAAAGGTGCATGTAACCCTTTGAATTAGCGTTTTTGTATTCTTTGAGTAAATACTCAATATTGTATCTGCCGGATCACTAGTTCTATTTTTAATTTTTGGAGGAATTTCCTTACTGTCTTCCAATGGCTGCACCAGTTTGCATTCCCACCAACAGTGTACGAGAATTCCTTTTTCTCCACATCCTCATCAACATTGTTGTTTCTTTTGTTTTTTATTTTAGCCATTCTGACAGATGTGAGGTGATATCTCATTGTAGTTTTGATCTGCATTTTCCTGATGAGCAGTTTGAGCATCTTTTCATGTGTCTCTTGACCATCTGGATGTCTTCTTTGGAGAATTATCTGTTCATGTCTTGTGCCCATTTTTTGATTGGACTGTTTTATGGCTGTTGAGTTGTATAATTTCTTTTATATTTTGGATACTAACCCTTTATCGGATATGTCATTGGCAAACATCTTCTCCCATTCCATAGGCTGTCTTTTAGTTTTGTTGCTTATTTCCTTTTCTGTGCAGAAGCTTTTTATTCTGATGTAGTCCTATTTATTTTTGCTTTTGTTTCCCTTACCTCAGAGGAGACATATCTAGAAAAATGTTGTTTGATGTCAAAGAAATTACTGCCTGTGCTCTCTTTTAGGATTTTTATGGTTTCAGGTCTCACATTTAGGTCTTTAATTCATTTTGAATTTATTTTTGTGTATGGTGTAAGATAATGATCCAGTTTCCTTCTTTTGCATGTTGCTGCCAGTTTTCCCAACACCATTTGTTGAAGAGACTGTCTTTCTTCTATTGGATATTCTTTCCTGCTTTGTCAAAGATTAATTGACCATATACTTGTGGGTTTATTTCTGGGTTTTCTGGTCTATTGATCTATGTGTCTATTTTTGTGCCAGTACCATACTACTTGGATCACTACAGCTTTGTAATATAACTTGAAGTCCAGAATTGTGATGCCTCCAGCTTTGCTTTTTTTTTTTTTCCCCACAGTAGTTTTGGTTATTCAGCATCTCTTGTGGTTCCATACAATTTTTAGGATTGTTTATTCTAGCTCTCTGAAAAATGCTGTTGGTATTTTGATAGGAATTGCATTGAATGTGTAGATTGCTTTGGTCAGTATAGACATTTTAACAAAATTTATTCTTCCAATCCGTGAGCGTGGAATGTCTCCATTTCTTTGTGTCATCCTCAATTTCTTTTATCAATGTTTTATAGTTTTCAGAGTACAGTTCTTTCGCCTCTTTGGTTAGGTTTATTCCTAGATATCTTATTGTTTTTGGTGCAATTGTAAAAGGAGGTTGATTCCTTACTTTCTTCTGCTTCATTATTGGTAAAGAAATGCAATAGATTTCTGTACGTCAATTTTGTATCCTGAAACTTTACTGAATTCATGTATCAGTTGTATCAATTTTTTGGTGGAGTCTTTTGGGTTTTCTATATAGAGTATTATGTCATCTGCAAATAGTGAAAGTTTTACTTTTTCCTTGCTGACTCAGATGCCTTTTATTTCTTTTTGTTTTCTGATTGCTGTGGCTAAGACTTCTAGTACTATGTTGAACAACAGTGGTGAGAGTGGACATCCGTGCCTTGTTCCTGACCATAGAGGAAAACCTCTCAGTCTTCCCCACTGAGGATGATATTAGCTGTGGGTTTTTCATATATGGCCTTTATTACGTTGAGGTATGTTCCCAGTTTAGAGGATCTTTAATTTGGAGACATTTAAGGGACCTCTCAGTGGATTCTGGAAGCTGGTTATTTACCTGATTCTACTGTATCACAATTCTAAAGAGGGAATAGTCACTGTGAATTATTCTCAACATTTACATCTTTCATTGTGGCTATTTCCACAAATTCCCACCTTTAGTTATAGAATCCTTGGTTTTATTTATTATTTATTATTTTTATTTTGGGGAGGGGAGATGGAGAGGGAGAGAGAGAATCTTAAGCAGGCTTCACACCCAGCATGGAGCCTAATGTGAGGCTCAAAATGCATTAAAGACATAGAGAGCCTAGAGAACACAGGCAGTAATCTCTTTGGCATCAGCCATAGTGACTTCTTTCTAGATAATATCTTTTGAGGCAAGGGAAACAAAAGCAAATATAAACTACCGGGATGTCATCAAGATAAAAAGTTTCTGCACAGCGAAGGAAACAAGCAACAAAACTAAAAGGCAACCTACTGAATGGGAGAAAATAGTTGCCAATGACATATCTGATAAACGGTAGTATCCAAAATATATAAAGAACTTAACTCAACAGCCAGGAAACAATCCAAGTAAAAAATGGGCAGAGGACATGAACAGACATTTTTCCAAAGAAGATATCCAGATAGTTAACAGACACACATCTCTCATCATGAGGGAACTACAAATCAAAAGTACAATGAGATACACCTCACACCTGTTAAAATGGCTAAAATCAACAACACAAGAAACAATAGATGTTAGTGAGGAGGTGGAGAAAGGAGAACCCTTGTGCACTGTTGGTGGGAATGCAAACTGGTGTAGCCATTCTGGAAAACAGTATGGAGGTTGCTCAAAAAGTTAAAAAACAGAACTACTCTATGATCCAGCAATTGAACTACTAAATATTTACCCAAAGAATACAAAAATACTAATTCAAAAGGATACATGGACCCCAATGTTTATAGCAGCATTATCTACAATAGCCAAATTATGGAATCAGTCCAAGTATCCATCAATTGATGAATGGATAAAGATGATGTGATACACACACACACACACACACACACACACACACACACACACGCATACAATGGCATATTACTCAGCCATAAAAAAGGACAAAATCTTGCCATTTGAAAGGACATGGATGAAGCTAGAGTTTTATGCTAAGTGAAATAAGTCAGAGAAAGACAAGTACCATATGATTTCACTTATATGTGGAATTTAAGAAACAAAACTAACAAGCAAAGGAGGAAAAAAGAGGGAGGCAAACCAAGAAATAGACTCCTAACTATAGAGAACAAACTGATGGGGACCAGGGTCAGGGGGTGGGAGGGATGAGTCAAATAGGTAATAGGGATTAAGGAGTGCACTTGTTGTGGCTAGTCAAGCACTGGTTGTTGTATGGAAGTGTTGAATTACTATATTGTACATTTGAAACTAATACTACACTGTATGTTAACTAACTGGAATTTGAATAAAACTTTAAAAAAATAAAGATTCTCTAAATTTATTGATAGTGACTACACATGCTTTTTGTACAAAATGTTTAAAAATCAACCATAATCCACCAACCACTGTTAACCTTTTTATCTTTCAGTTTTATTCCTATGTCCTTATATAATTTACATAATTGGATCATACTGCATATCTAGTTCTGTAATCTTTTATCTTACATATACGAGTGCTTTTCTAAATCATTAAAAGTTTGTTAATATGTTTTAGTACTACATAATATTCTATCTTATGGATATATCATTTATCTAACCAGCATCTTATTATTAAAGTTTTATGGTATTACCAATTTTTAATTTTTTAAATATCACTGTGATCACTCAATATATAAATCTTTTTCTGCATATCTGATTTCTGTAGACTAAATTTCTAGAAATTAAGTGAACTTTTTCATTTTCATTTTTATTTGTTTTTATGTGCAGTGGGGTCTATTTATTTTTGTTATTTTTATTTTTTGTAGCTTTATTGAGATAACTGACATATAGTGAGTGAACTACTTTAAAATTCTTTTTCTTTTTTTTTTTTTAAAGATTTTATTTATTGGACAGAGAGGGAGAGAGAGAGAGAGAGAGAGGAGGCAAGTAAGCCAAGCAGCAGGGAGAAGAAGCAGATTTTCCTCCCTATGTGGGCTTGATCCCAGGACTCTGGGATCATGACCTGAGCAGAAGGCAGACGCTTAACCAACTGAGCCACCCAGGCACCCCTACTTTAAAATTCTTAAAATATTTTGGCAGACTGCTTTTTACAGAGGTTATAAAAAAGTTCCCTTAATTTCTGGACCATTTTGTAACCAAGATTAAGGATATGCTAGATTTTCTTCCAATCAGATATTTCCAAACTTGTTCTTTGTTACTGTGTGAATCTGTAGCAGGCAGAATAATGACCCTCAAAGATATTCATGCCTTTATCCTTAGAACCTCTGAATATATTAATATTACTTTACATGGTAAAAGAGACTTTTCAGGTGTGATTAAGGTTAAGGAGTTGAGATGGGAAAGTTATCCTGAATTACCCAGTTGGGCCCATTATAATCATGAATCTTAAAGGACATGCACTTTTTCAGTCTGCAAAGAACCAGACAGGTAGAATCTAAGGCAGACTTTGAAGATGGAGAGAGGGGGCCAGAAGTCATGGAATGCAGGAAGCTTCTAGAGGCTGGACAAGACAAGGAAACAGATTCTTCCCTAGAGCCTCCAAAAGGGAATGCAGCCTTGCCTATATCTTGATTTTAGCTCACTGGGCCCATGTCAGTTTTTTTTCTATAGAATTGTAAGATAACAAATTTGTATTGTCACCAAACTTATGGTAAATTTTTGCAGCAGCAATAGAAAACTGAGCATCTAAAGAAAAAGAGAATGAGGTCCATAGAGATAAATTATCGTGACTTCGGAACAAGGAGTAGCATATAATAACTGTTGAAACTTCAATCCAGGTAAGATCTAAGAAGCTGTGGCAGACAAAACAACATCTGAATTGTGCAGCACTACCTTAAGAAGTCCCAAGAGCTAGTTTTACTGCCACATAATTCAAAGAATTAGAATCTACCAATATACTATTCTGCTTTTTGCTCTGTTCTCCCCTTTTCTTCCTACCTTTCTAATATTTAAAGGACACTGGCAATCTCTAGAGAATTGGCAATCCCTAGAGGATTCTAAAGGAATCTAATTATCTGTAATCTTGTTATTTTTGGAGTAAGAAAGAGAGCAAATAATCAATGTATTGCATGTAAAACCTTAGAACTTGATATAATTTCTAGATAATCTAATCTAGTGAATTTTCATATAAGATTAAGGATCTTTCAAGGTTTTATGGAGTATAGGGGCTATCATGAGGTATTGGAAGAAAAGCCAAGTAATTGCTAGAATGCAATCCCCTTCATTTCAGCCAGAAATGTCCTGTTTTAATGCGTTGTGTATGTCAGGCTTCTACATAAAACTTGACTAAAAAATCCCCCCCCAAAATGTTAAAGATATCAATGTAGTATATCTACTCTTCTTTTATCCACGTGAAAAAAGTCCAGAGAAATTATGAAAGTTCCAGGGAAAAGTTACTCAAAATCTGAAGTTGAGCAAAACTCAAAGAAACACTAAAAACAGAATATTATTGAAAAACTAATCCCAAATCTCTATTATATTTTTTGTATAGTCTCTATGATAAAAAAATATGCCATTTTTTATCTGTAAAAATACCACTAACTTCCTTTTCCACAGAACATAGAATTGAATTGTTTTCAGGTAGTGTGCAATGTAATGAATTTCAAACACAAATTTTTCTTATGACCAAAATAACAGATTTGAAATATTTGAGGCAGGGATACCATTTGTGATTATAGATATTAATGTTTACACAAAGAAAATTAATCTTTAAGGAGATCAAACTTATGACATCAAATATGCCACAATATTTAACCTATAGACCTAAAAAAGTAAAATCAGATGAAGGCTTGGAAGTTGATGTATTATACTAAAAGGGTACTTTCCATAGGAAGAAATTTCAAATTTTACCAACAGTTTTCTGATCCATTTTTTCTGTCTTATTCTAACTAAACCCCGTAATTCAGATAAATGAAGTTTAAAGGCAAATGATGGAAAAAGGCCCAAGTCTGTTAAAGCCTAAATTACTAATTTTAAAGAAATACACTTTTGCTATGTGAGCAATTGAAAGTAAGCTAATAAATACTGTCTGATACACTAGATTCCATTTAATAATTAACCATGCCCAGGTAAATGGATGCTAATATCCCCCCTTCTTTTTACGCTATTAATTTGCTTAGAAAATTAAAATAGACATTAACCTTTGTCAATCTGTGTTAAAGTACCAAAGCCCCAAATTAGTAAGGTCATATTTTGGTCTTAAAAAGAACTGATAATTTCACTCAAAAGAACAAAGCTCAGGTAAAAGTTATTTACCTCAACCAGTATACCAACAAAAGGGATAGAAGCTTCTTCATATTTCACAAAGAATAACTCAGGATTCGTCTTCCAGACTCCAAGCCATTTGTCTTTCAACTTTAATTTTTCTGATAGATATTTACTCATAGCTTCATCAGCATCTTCTGCCTAGCAAAAGAAAAAATATGTGTAAGTATATAAAGATATTTTTACCGATTTCTATTTAAATATGGGACCAATATGCCTTTAAAATATAAAAAAAAATTATCTATTACCTGGAAAGTAACAGATTTTATTTTATTATTTAAAGATTTTATTTATTTATTTGACAGAGAGAGATCACAAGTAGGCAGAGAGGCAGGCAGAGAGAAAGGGGAAAGCAGGCTCCCTGCTGAGCAGAGAGCCCGATGCGAGGCTGGATCCCAGGACCCTGAGATCATGACCTGAGCGAAGGCAGAGGCTTTAACCCACTGAGCCACCCAGGAGCCCCAAGTAACAGATTTTAATTGAATCAATGTTTACTGGAAAATATCATAAAAATTAAAAACTTAAAAGAGATCCATTCACTCAATAGAGTAATTCAGTGCCTAAACATCTACTTGTTATTTATATTTAAGTAATTTGTTTTATTAATCCACTGAGGAGAAAGAACTGTAATTATACATTTTAAAAATAGTAATTATCTTTTTAAAAAACAGCAATTATTTTTCTGAACTTTAAAGATACAATAACCTATTTAAAACACAGTACATAAAAATTTAAAACAGCACTCCATTCTATAAAACAAATGAGCATATTAAGCATTCAACAAATACTACCCATTTGATTTTTTAAATTTAAATTCAGCTACCTCAAGGATGATCACCATCTAAGCTACTGTGAAACCCTGTCATTAGACCCCATAGGATTAATAGCACAAAAATTCCTATAAACGTTTTTCATTTGCCTTTCAGAGACTTCGTCTTCTCCAACCCTCATTATCAGATATAAGATATATAAGATATAAGTTGGCCATTAATACTGTCCTAGTTTTATGGTAAATGTGTTCTTAGAAATAAAATTTTCGTCCGATTGTAAAATACGGCTCACCTACAGAAAATCTGAAAAATGCACAAACTGTAAGGAAAACAAAACCCACTCCTGATCCTGACAGCCCAAATAACCATTATAGCTAATTCCTTCCAGTCATTTTCCTGTGTTTGTATTCATCCATGCATATGAATCATGTTTTGTTTTGTCTCCTGGGTTTGTTTTTTTTTTTAACATTACATTGAAAACCTAATTTTTACCTCTGCATGGGTCTCCACTATATGCAGCCATCACAAGTTCTTTACTGCCCCCATAGTCGGAAATTTAGTTTCTAATTTTTAATTCTAATACATATCAGTGCAATGAATATAACTTAAAAAAAAAAAAAAAGGGTTAGAAACATGATATTTGTTCTATGCAGTGTTACGAGGTACGTATCCTGGATACGAAAACATCCCAGACTCAGAGTCTGGGAACCATCGAGTGTAGACCTTTGTCAGGTCAAAGTCAAGGCTACATCATCGTATCCTTATGTGTGGACATAAGTCGTTAAATGAGAAAACTAAGACTTAAACCTGGGCACTGATAAGTCTTATCGATCTAAGATGTACACTTGGGCACTGATTAAGGCCTATCGATCTTCATCTCTTGGAAGCTGCCAGAAACCCGGCAAACGCTCTACCAGGGCTGTCCCCCTCACTGACAATGGTTTGTGTGCGGGAAAGCCAACGGTATCGGTTTGGGCCAGGCCCAGTGCCTCTGGCTCGACGGAGGCCCTGTAAATACCGAGTCCACGTCCTTCTAGCAACCGCAGGCCAGCCCCTCACCTTACAGCCCTGCAGCACCTCGTCGCAGTACAGCACCACCTTCTCGTCGCGCCACATCCCCCTCATGGGGGACACGCAGACCGGGGGCAATGGCTGTGCCTCCTCTTCATCCTCTTCCGGCACCGACAGAAGGGGCTCCTCCTCCTCCTCCTCCTCCTCTCGTTCCTCCGCCCCCTCGCCCCCGCCCTCGGCCTGAGAGGCAGGCAGGAGCTGCAGCCGCCGCCGGGCCGCCTCCCGGCCCGCCTTCCCCTTCACGGGCCGCGGGGACGCCACCACCGACCGCACCGGGGATGGGGCGCTCTTCAGGGTCCCTACCGCCACCGAGCCCCCAGTGGGCACGGACACCCCCTTCTCGCCTCGCCTGCCGGGGCTGACGGTTCGGACGGAGTCCTCCGGCATGGGAGCCCTGGCCCCCGACGCCATCTCCTCACACCGCGAGGACCAGCTGCAGCCGTTAGTCACTTTTCCCGCTCTCAGCCCGCTGGCCAATGAGCGAGCGGCGCCTGCGGAGCCCGCAACGAGCGCGGGGCCTCGAGGGGCGCCGGGCCCGGTGAGTTGGGGGATGGGTGTGGGGGCGGGGGGTGGGGTGGAGGGGACGGCGGCCCGCGAGGTGGTGGGGGGCGCGGGTGCTGCGGAGCGGGGCGGGGGTGGACAGTGTGGAGTTCAGTGCGGCGCCCCCACTAGGTGGCGCCCAGCCGCAGGGCGCTGGCCCTAACCCTACGCCGCTCCCCTTGGACCTACCCAACGAGAGAATTCTCTCGCCCGGGTCCCCTTACGTTTTCAGGGTGCTCGCGAGTCACCCCCAGGTCATCATGACCTAACTCATGCGCCGCCTACCACTGCACACACGCGCATCTGCACAAACACAATCTGAAAGAAAATTTAGTTTTACGCTGGAGACCGGTAGTAACTGACCCTCTGCTCATGACCAAAGGACACTCTAGTGACAAATCCAGCGACCTAGATTGTCCCTAACCTATTCACACGGTTCCCAATATAAATCTGCCTTTACATTTTGAACAAGACATTTACATTTTGCCAAAAAGGGTAGGTTAGTCTATTTTCATGTCACTGTTGTGCTGCTCAAAATTCTCATTAAAGATTGTATTATGTAACTGTTCAAGTATATTCAGATTTCCAGCTGGGAGGAATGTGTGCAAACTATGAATACCCTCACAATAAAAGTCTGCTCAAGATAATACATTTGGGAGAAGAACAGAGACCACTCTATCTGTTATATTACTATTAATGTAGTAATGTATTTATAACATAGTATGTAATATATATACTGTTATATATATTATAGTTGGAATAGCTTTCCAACTATAAAAGCCAGTTGGAATAACTTCTGTTTGCTCTCTAGCTGTGAAAAAACTGCACTAGGGCCAACAGCTCCCACAAAGAACAGCATGGGGAAAACACCTGCCTTCCTTCACACTCATCTGGAAGAACACTGTGTTAAATCTGGAATTTATTTTGAGGAAAATATTAGTCTTAATATCATGTTCAGGGAATAATTCCATTTATCACATTTTGACTCTACGTTTATTCCCTTTGTCAGGAGTCCTGGATTTTGTTTAAAATTGTACTTAGCTACAGACTTCACTCACCAAAAGTAAAATCTATTTACTCTAGCATTTCTTCAAAAAGTTTGTTTTTTAATAAATTGTGGAGTTTTTATTATTAAATTCAGAGTAACAGAGACCACTCATCATAGTCAAAAGTTTAAAAACAACAGCCTCTTTCCAAAAAAACGAAACCAAACCAAACAAACAAATATTTGTAGGAACCTGCTATGTGCCAGGCAATGCATAGATGTCAAAGTTACAGAAATAAAAGAATGAATTCTGGGTGCAGATGGGTTAATAGATGATTGTGTTTGGTAAGGACCTGATTTAAAATATATATATATATATATATTCTACAAACATATATATACATATATATACTTTAGCCCCATTATGGGAAAAAAAGACCTTTCTTCCCAGAAGTGATACTTAAGCTGAGTCTTGATCATGAAAGCAATATCTGTGTCATTTTGAAATAGAAGAAAATTTAAATCAGTTGTACTTCCAATGGTTGGCAATAACTACTGTTAGATTTTGGAATATTTTCTTTCGATATTTTTTCCTATCACATTATTACATAGTTTAGATCATATTAACTTTTTAATTAGTCTTTTATTTAGGGTAAGCATTTTCTTTTTTTAAAATAAATATTATTTTATTTTATTATTTTTTAAAAGATTTTATTTATTTATTTGACACACAGAGAGAGATCACAAGTAGGCAGAGAGAGAGAGGGAAGCAGGCTCCCTGCTGAGCAGAGAGCCCGAAGTGGGGCTCGATCCCAGGACCCTGAGATCACGACCTGAGCCGAAAGCAGAGGCTTTAGCCCACTGAGCCACCCAGGTGTCCCCAGGGTAAGCATTTTTTTTATTACAGATTATTTAAGTACATTATTTTCAATAGCTGCTTATAATTTCCATAAACCCATACTTTCAGATGTTTGGGCTACATTAATTTTTAAAATAATGAATATGCCATTTTGATATATTTGTGCCAAGTTTTGCCTATATTTTGTATCTCCCACCCTCACCCCCCAGGGAAAAGTGGGATTCCCAAGTCAGGATGTGTAAACATTTTAAGGCTGCTAGTATTGCCAAGTTGTTTCCCCAAAAGGATGTGTATGAATTTCTACTTCCATTAGCAGATATAATTCCCAGATGGACTGTGTTATGAAATAGTAGATTATAGACACCTAAGCTAGGAATAGAATGGGAGATGGAGTAGGATAAACATTCCAGGCAGAGAGAGTCATTAGTGATTTTACAGAAGGGTAAAAGAATTTGGACTAGGTAGCTTAGTATGGCTGGATTAGTGGGGGTCAAACTGGGACAAAACCTCAGGTTGGAGAGACATTACAAAAGCCATCTCACAGAGGGTCATGTATGTTATATATATAAGGAGTTGAATTCTAACCATATTGAGAAACTCTCCCTTATCTAACTTGATATTCCACTCTCTGATCTAGCACACTCAGTATCCATTCCCACATAAACTTTCCCAGGTCATGCCAGTACATGTTGGCCAGTCCTCTTCCTCCTTTAGAGGACCCAATACATCTCTGGCTGGCTTAGGTTGTGTCTTAACCCTATTTATTGGACTAGTGGCCTGGAGGGAATATGGGGTAGGCCCTCAGCGGTGATGCGTGTAGTCTTCCAAGGCAGAAGCCTATGTGTTATCTGCAAGCATGGGGGACTCTAGCTTTCAATGGGGAGAATTGAGCTCAGAGGGTTCAGGGAAATCTGGGGATTCAGTATCTCCCAATGCATCAACCAGGATGTCCTCATACCAAGTCCTTGGAGGCTTTTCCTTGAATCGGCTCTTCCTTCCCATTGAAGTGGTGAGACCTAGAAGGGTGATTGTTGAGTGGGTCCCCAGGTGGAAAGGGCAGGCTGCTGCCTGGCTTGTGTGGACACTGAGCTAGGCCTGCCTACGAGGTACAAGAGAGTCTGTGGTTTGTGCACACGTGGGTTACTTTCCACACTGGGCTTTATGGCCAAAACCTGCTGGTGTTGTCTTGTTTCTCACAAAGACCTTCTGCCTGGGTGTGGCAGAATTGAAGTTGAGAAATCTCAGGTCCTGGGTATCTTTCTTTGTCTCTTGTTTCCAGGGATCTGAGCAGTAGCCATCGTCCTGCCTTGCTCATGCTGTTTTCTTCACCTTGAATGTCCTTCCTGCTTGTCTCTGTCAGAATTCTCCTAGGCCAAGTTCCAATACACTAGCCCTCATGAGAACTAAACTTTTTCTCCTCTGTGCTCTCAGAGTACTTTCTGCACAGTATTGAAACACTGAAAACACTTCATGTACAGGGTCAGATATACTTTATCCCCAGTACTTAGCACAGTCCTTGGCACATAACCAGTAAAAGTTTTAAGAATGGTACCACTATAGGAGTATAATCAATATTTTTTCCAATTTCTGAGTGAAATGTGTATCTGTTCCTCTCCTCCCCTAGTGTGTTACTTCTTTGATGCCCACCCAGGATCAGGTCTACTCATCTTTATGTCCACTGCAGAACTTACTTAGTATGTGGGTTAAATTCTACAAATTAATGGGAATATTCACAGGCTTTTATTCTCTTTGGGTTGGGCTATCTGAGGGAGCTGTAAGTTAAATCCACAGGCTGTCTCCAGTATACAAATGATTTACATACAAAAGCTTATTTAAAAATTAGAACTCATTAGGGATGCCTGGGTGTCTCAGCTGGTTAAGCGGCTGTCTTCGGCTCAGGTCATGATCCTAAGGTCCTGGGATCAAGTTCCCCCATTGGGCTCCTTGCTCGGTGGGGAGCCTGCTTCTCCCTCTGCCTGCCGTGTCCCCTGCTTGTGCTCTCTCTTTCTCTCCCTCTCTGATCTAAAAAAAAAAAAAATTAGAACTCATTACTGTCTATCTGAAAAATATTTCGGATCAAAACTTCTCTTCCTAGGTCACTGTGAAACAGAAAGTAGGCTTATAAATTCTTTCAATCTTCGAGTCTCTGAACATTAACTCTTTGAGATCTTCTTTTTTCTTTTTTGCACTTAGAGGGAAAGAGCAAAGCACTGATGGATAATAACACCTAGCTGTAGACAAAATAAGAATAGATAAGACTTGGGGCGCCTGGGTGGCTCAGTCAGTTGAGCGTCTGCCTTTGGCTCAGGTCAAGATCTCTGGGTCCTGGGATCCAGCCCTGATGGGCTCCCTGCTCTGTGGGGAATCTGCTTCTCCCTCTGCCCCTCCCCCTGCTCCTGTGCTCTCTTGCTCGCTCTCTCTCTGCCTCTCCTTTCCTCTCAAACAGATAGATAAAATCATTTTTTAAAAAAAGAATAGATAAGACTTATATTTCAGAGATTCACACAGACTCAGAGTTTCCTCAAGGTTTCATTATCATGTAAAGTAGGGACTTGTGGTCAGGAGTAGACAGATCTACTGGATATAAGTATAGAGATGTAATAGGGGCTGGAGTATAATACAACCAGCTCTGGGACTGGGGAGATGGATGGAGAGACAGCAGAGACTGGAAGGATTCACCTTCCTTTCCCCCAAAGTGATGCCTAACCTGAATTGAGGGGAAGAGTTGGGACCAGAATTAAGAGGAACTGAGGGATCCCATGTGGCAAAGGGAAAAGAGAAGAGCAGTTGTTTCATGTGACAGATACGTGTTGTCCACCTACTTTGCGCTGGCGTGGTGTTAAGTGATGGGAATATAGCAAAAACACAAAAATCCCTTAGCTGGCATTCTGGATAAGGGAGATAGACAATAAACATTTTTAAAGTAAAATTCCCAAGAGAAATAAACACTCGTCCTCACGAAAACTTGCACAAGAATGTTCAGAGCAGCATTATTTATAATAGCCAAAAAATGAAAAGACTCAAACATCCATCAGTTGATAAACAGAAAAAGGAAATGTGGTATAATCCATATAATGGATATTATTCGACCATTAAAAGAAATGAAGTACCGATACACGCAACATGGAAGAACAGGCAACATGCAACAACCTTGAAAACATGCTACGGGGATAAGGTCAGTCACAAAAGCCCGCAGAACGTATGATTCCATTCTATGAAAAGTCCTGAATAGGCAAATCTGTAAGGACAGGAAGCAGAGTAGTGATTGCCTAGGATTATTGGCAGTGGGATGGCTCGAGGGGAAATGAGATCTTCCTAACTGCTAACAGGTCCTGGAGTTCTTTTAGGGGTAATGAAAACATACTATAATTGATTATAATGAAGGTTGCACAACTTTGAAAATATGCTAATCATTAAGCTGTAGGTATAAAATGGGTGAATTGTGTGGTATGTGAATTAAAATGAATTTGAAAAAGTAAAATTTATAGTGATAAGCGCTATGAGAATGATAAAAAATATGGCAGGGGGCAGAGATGGGGGAGTTTTGGAGGGTAGGGCTGGGGATACAATTTCTACACAGAGTAGAGAGGGTAGGTCTCACCCATAGGTGATATTTGAGTGAGTACAGACCTAAAGGAGGTCAGGAGGAAAATAGTGGACTTTGACACTGCAAGGGAAAGAAACTTTTTTCTATCACCCAGTTATTTCCAAAGGGCAATTCAGATAAAAGGAACACAGGTAAATAAGAAGTCAACTGCAGTTTTAGAAAGTCCATAATAAGACTAGCCTATTATTTTCACATTTCCTTACATGATAACATTTAAATAAGGCTCACATTGGTCAGAAAACACTAAATGAGTACATCTGGGGATTTAGGAATTTTAGAAGCTTTGTATGGTGGAGATTGGTTTTTATCGTTTTGGATAGGATTCTGCGAAATGCTGTTGTATTTGTTTCTCCACTTGGTTTTCTCAATTGAATAAATAAGTAAATATTAATAAGCACTTCAGTCAGCAATTTATTCCCAAGTACTTTAATTTTTCCTCTCTTGGAACACGAAATTTTCCCTCTCCCTTAACTCTTTGACCTTAACTTTGTAAACAAATACTCTGGTGGGACCAGGCAGGAGCCGTGCTCTCTCGGAAGCATGTAACTCCTCATTTTTGCCAGAAGAGGGCACTGGAGAGCTTTCGGGCCTTTTAAGGGCGCCAATCCCAAAGGGCTAGGTGGAGCCTGAAGCGATCCTTCAGCCCAGCCCACCCCAGTCCTGACTCAGAATCAGACTGCACAGCACTTTGCTAGGGGACAAGCTCAGACACATCTCTCTAATGTCTAACACTTCTTTAATCACAAACGTGACGTTCTGCTAAATCTTCAAACTTTGACAGTGTGTACTAACTCCCTGATGCTTGTTCTGTGTTCTGCTTTTGTTTTTAGCTCTTTTTGAGGTAAATACAGGATTTTAATTTTACATTAACCCCATAAAAGAAAAGAATCAGCACACATGTTTCGGGGCGCATAAGTTCCACTAAAGAGAGGCAGTACAGGCTATGGACAGGGAGCAGCCTAAAACCGCTGACCTAGTAGCTTCCCTGGTGAACAGCTAATGGCCCAAACTTGCCTGAATAGTGCTCAGAAGTCTTACATTTCAATCTGACAGTAAAGGACACTAAGAATGACAGGGACAATGACTACTTAGCCTACATTTCGAAAGGTGCCTAGATATCTAATAGTAAGGCAAACACATAGTATTGATAATGACCACTGTAAGATACTCTCAACCACTGTTGATAGAAGTCGAAACTGTTAAAGACATTTAGGAAGGTAATTTGGCAAAATCTTTCAGAATGTCAGATGTGCTTAACTTCAGTCCAGCTATGCCATCTTTAGAAATCAGTTCCCCAGAAATGGCTTGTGTATGTACATGAAGGCATACATAATAATCCTAACAATGATAATAGCATTTAGCACTTACTATGTACCAGACAGGTTGAAGAACTCTACGTATATTGACTAATATAATTCTAAAAGTAGCCCAGTGATCTCTCTTCATTGTTGAGGAAAGAGGCACAGTGAGGTTAAGTAACAACCGCGAAGTGGTAGAACCAGGATTCAAATACAGGCTGTGTGATTACAGAGTTTATGCTCTTAACCAAGACACTGGGTGGTATAGGTATTGTTTCTAATAGTGTAAAACTGGAAACAACCTACATCCATTACCAGTGGAATACCTAAATCGCTATATCCATCTTACCAAAATGAGGTCAATGTAGATGAACTGACTCAGAAAGAGCCCCAAAAACATATTGTAGGGAAAATGGCAGGCAGACGGCAGAAGGCGGGAAGCAGTTTTCAAGATAATACATATAATATGATTCCATGTATGGTTCTTTAAATTTCATATTTGTATTTGGACATATATGCAAGCATAGAAAAAGGATGGAAGGACCTTACAGACATCAATCTGTACTAGTTGTAACCTTTGGGGAGGAGAGTGGTATTGGGGATGGGGGTTTTTGTAAAAGGGAAATTTCAATGTTTTACCTTATATAATTCTGAAGGACTTAAATGTTTTAAAATAAAATGTATTTATGTACTAGAGGAACATCCTTTCAAAGAGGGAAAATGATAGAGTGTAAAAATAGGTCATCTTGGCAAGCAGTCCAATCAACCCCTTCACATCGCAGATAAGGAAATTGCGGCGTTAAGGAATAGAATGTATGTTCAGCGGCCGAGCTGAACTAGAGCCTGCCAGCCCCCCTCCTGCCCCCGTGTTCTCTGCGTTGTACCATTTTGCCTTCACCCTGGTGAAACCTCTGAAAATGAGCTGAGCACTATCTTAATGTGATCTCACAGTTATGTTTTATTTCAGAGATTCATAATCATCTGGCCTTTAAAAAGTTTTGGAAGGTATATAATGTCAGTCATTCAATCAACGATTATTTATTAAATCAAATAATTAGAGAGTACTAATTAGATGCTCATTGTTTTATGTCAGGTACTGCACTAGGCCTGGAAGTACCGTGGGTTTTTTTGTTTGTTTGTTTTATGTCAGGTTTTTATTTAAATTCTAGTTCATTTAGAAGTACAATGTTGATCAAGAAAGAAAAAAGCAGTTGTTGCCCTCAAGAATTCTGGACACATGTTCACCACATAACCATGTATGGATTAACCGAAATGCAAAGCCGTGCCTGCTGGAAGAAAATGCACAAAAATGTTAATGGCATCGTCTTAGGAATGTTAGGGTGTTTTATGTGGTTCTTTACAGATTTCCATGTTTCCCTGTTTCCAGAGGTTTCCAATTTGCGTGTATTTCTTCCACACTCAGAAAAATATATTTTAAAGAATCAAGTAGTAGCTCTTTGTCTGCGTCTGAAGCATGTTGAATTATATGGAAAGGGAAGAAGGTCATTATACTGGAGGAAATGAAATGATTTGGGGGCGGAGGGGAGTGGCGGAGAAAAGGCTTGGGCAAGCTGTTCTCTCCCTGACATCAAACCGTAATTCTATAGCATTCTCAGAGAAAAGGCTTCTCAAAGGGCACTGAATAGAGGTGGGAGACACCTTTTGTCACACTCCAGGGAACATCAAGCTGTATGCTTCAGGGGAGAGGGCACTGGAAGCCAGGTTCACACTAGCAGGTCAGTCCTCTGGCTTTGGAGACAGGCCCCTGGGCTGTGCAACGTTGAGAAATATACTTGCCTTTCTGAACTTGTTTCTCCGTCCATAAATGGGAGGAAGATCGATATCATACCACTGGGTGGTTATGAGAATTAAATGTGATAATATATGTAAGAAGCTCAAAACCAAAAACAAAATTAAAAAAAAAAAAGCTCAAAACCATGGTTGGCACACAGAGGTGCTTAGTTAATGTGGCCTGCTGCAGAGTTCAGCAGCAGGACCTGACTCTTGCTCCCTTGACCATCCCCTCGTGCCCACACATAGTCCACACACATACATGCTCTCACACACTAAAAACATAGGCCAGGCTAGAGACAAAATGTCATCAACGCTATTTCAGGCAGTTGTACAAATTAGTTGATTTTCCTAACAGTCAGGCGAGAAATAGAACAACTTGACATATTAAAGTATAATAATAGAGAATGACCCCCGTGACATTTCTTTTCACATTATTGCTTAGGGGTCCTCTATGTCCAGAGAAACAGGTCTTAAGGCGCGTGGCTGGCTCAGGCAGAAGAGTGTGCAACTCTTGATCTCGGGGCTGTGAGTTCAATTCCCACACTGGATATGGAGATTATTAAAAAAAATAAATAAACTTAAAAAAATAAAGAAATAGGTCTTAATATTTTACTATATCCATTGCTTTATTTTTCAAAAAAAATTTTTTTTAAAGGTTTTATTTATTTATTTGACAGAGAGAGAAATCACAAGTAGGCAGAGAGGCAGGAAGAGGGAGAGGGGGAAGCAGGCTCCCTGCTGAGCAGAGAGCCCGATGCAGGGCTCCATCCCAGGACCCTGAGATCATGACCTGAGCCGAAGGCAGAGGCTTAAACCACTGAGCCACCCAGGCGCCCCTATTTCTCAAATTCTTAAAAGAAACCAATAATGGAAGGACTCTGGAGAAAAGTGGCCACGTGGTAATAACGTAAGAAGGGTTAGCCCTGGGTGCCAGGGTGTCCAAATAAGCAGAGGCTTGGATGCTCCCCTGATGTAAGATCGGCAGAGCTGTCTAATTTGAAGAGACCACATGGGCTCAGACAGGGAGGATACCCGTGGCACCCGTGGTGACGTAACCCTCACTCATTGTCCAGCACAAGAAGTTTGGGGCTTCAGCACTTTGATGCTTCGAAGAACCATTTGTAAAAGACTCTTACCTTTGTGTAATAATGCAGCACCTGCTAGATTTTGAAAGAAAGTAAAACAATGCATTAAACCTGCAGTGAAATCATAAGATCACTTTCCAACAAGTTGTCCGGCTGCTAAAAGCCTTCTTGCAATCACAAAGTAAGCCAGACTGGGTGCAAAGCCAGCAAAAACAAGAAACAGAGAGAAGGAAAGCCAGAGTCCCGATCCAACTCTTCCTGAAGCTTGGAACCATTTCTGGACTTTTCAATTATATGGGCCAATAAATCCCAAGGCTTTTTAAAATACAACCAGTAATAGATAGTTCATATTGCATATATTAATGAAGCACACAGGTCTTCAGTAGAACAAGTGAGCTTCCTATTCTGGTTTCGAGTCCCAGAACCAAATTTATGGAGCATGAACTGATGCAGAGTCACACCAAAGTTTTTACACTAATATGTTTGTTCCCTATCATTAGCAATTCCAAATTCTATTGATTTTGGAATACTTCTTAACTCAGATTTGTTTAATATATATTTAAAAATCGAAGCTCTGAGTATGTTTTACTGGTGAGCACAATCTATAAGTCAACTTACTGGTTGGAGGTTTGGAAGGCTCACCAAGCCCAGGATTCCCTGCTGGGGGAGAGGTGCCGGGATACTTGGCTGACCTGGGGCTCCTGCCAGATGGGGGCTGGCTGAGGAAGCAAACACTGTTCCAGGGAGTCACTCAGCCACCTTTCTGCTGTGGATTTGTTGCTGGAGGGAACATATCAAACATTGAGGAAAGAGGAAATGAGCTACATTTCAGATAAGAAACTGTTTGACTTAAACAGGATTTCTCCGTGCCCTTCTCTTTCATCTCAGAATAAGAGGAAAGAAACGTGCTAGTGGAGGGGTAAATGAGAAGAGCAGCCACGTCTTTTCTCATGAATGCCAAGAAACTTGAGTTCATGAATACTGGAATACTGCTAACTGGCTTTTGCCCGTTTAGAGTTAAAAAACCTTTTGGGGCACCTCGGTGGCTCAGTTGGTTGGGCAACGGCCTTCAGCTCAGGTCTCCCTAACTCTCTGACTCTGTGTCTGACTCTCCCCCTTGTGCTTTCTCTCGCGCTCAAATAAATAAATAAAATCGTTAAAAAAAAACAAAACAAAAAACCTCCTTTAGGCAGCCCAGGGAAGAATATAGAAATGGAGAATTAGAAAACTCCAGCAAGGATAGTTCAAAGCAAGTTCCAATTTGACTTAGAAATGTAATTCATTTTATCTCATAGCTGTGAAAAGTTAATGCCTTTCTAAAGAATTTAGAATCAAAGAGTAACTAATGGACTACAAAAAATGGAATGGTTTGAGGTAGAATGATTTGGGATGGTTTGGGACACACACCCGCCCCTTGGTATAAAACAACTCAAAGTTCCATTGTGTTCCTAATCAAGTGCATCTCCCCGGCCGAGAACCAAACACACTCCACAGATTGGTCCAGGCTTCTTTTCTTGCCTTGTCTCCAGCTAACCTTTCTTTATCCCATGTCTTTCATGCCATTTCTTACCTTTGGGCTTTTGTTTAAGCTGCTCCATTCCTGCTTGGAATTCCCTCATCCTCTCCCTCCCCCTAGTATCTGCCCATCAAACTTATCCTTTTTTTTTTTTTAAGGCATAGCTCCAAACTGACATACCCCAAGTGGTTCACAAAGTTCTTCTGGCAGGAAAGAATTTCACTGTTCTTAATATTCCCATAGTGTCTTGTGTGTACTGATATTGTATCCTTACTGCTGGCTGTCTTGTATCACAGTTATTTATGTGTTTATCTTCCACGCTTGGTTACCTGCTCAGAATGCAAGGACCACGCCTCTTTTACCTTTGAGCCTCCATCTATGTGCTTTGCCTGTATTTTAGCTCCTAGATTCAGTGCATTCCGATTTTCCTGTAGTATTTATGTACTACCCATAATAATAGCTCACCTTTAGTCATTCAAGGATGGTTTTTAAAGCCCTGCATTTATCAACTCATTTAAAACACACAACACTGCTATCGGGTAGGTTATCGTTACTATCCACAGTTTACAGTTGATGATACTGACATGTTACAATAAATTACCCAAGGTCACACAGCTAACAAGTAGTGGACAAGGATACGAATTTAGAAAGTGTGGTTCCAGAGTCAGGCTCTTAACCACTAAGAGGTGTGTGTGTGTGTGTGTGTGTGTGTGTGTGTGTGTGTGTGTGTTGTATACATGATCACCATTATTCTTAATTATTATTAAATTCTTTTGGAGAAATCAAAGACTTTGGTAAGTCACACATTGCATGTGAAATTCTAGAGGTCTGACATCATAAGTACTAGATTAGGAGTACTTTGACTAGTACATGAGTACTAGATTAGGAGTACTTTGACTAGTACATAAGTACTAGATTAGGAGTACAAATGACTTTCAGTATTTGACTGAAGGTGAGGAAATGCATTGACTTTGGAAGCTGTTGAAATGGCTATTTCTTACATTTTTAGTCTGCCCAGCATTTTCTTTTCTTTTCTTTTTTCTTTTAAGATTCTTTTTATTTATTTGACAGAGAGAGAGATCACAAGCAGGCAGAGAGGCAGGTGGGGGGTGGGGGGAAGCAGGCTCTCCGCTGAGCAGAGAGCCTGATGCGGGGCTCGATCCCAGGACCCTGAGATCATGACCTGAGTGGAAGGCAGAGGCTTTAACCCACTGAGCCACCCAGGTGCCCCTGCCCAGCATTTTCTGATCACTTTTGCTACATCAAGGAAATCTCTAGACTTAGGAGTCCTGCTTCTCCAAGATAGAAACCCAGAAAATTCCATTCTTTGGGATCCTTTGCAGCTATCTCATAGGCATGTGAGACTTTATCTCTGAACTTGTACAAGGTAATAAACTCAGTGGAAGCCATCCATTTTGCAGGTAAGGGTGAAAGTAGAGGGGACAGTTGTGGTTCTAAGGTTGGTTTCCCACATAGCAGTTAGCCGTGGTGCTGGCCAACAGTATGGACACTCTAAAGAAGGACCATGGTGAACCCTCCATGGTGGGGAGAGCAAGGCCAGCAGGTTCCTCATCAGACCATTCCTGCACGGTGAATTTCATTGTTGCTCCTGGAAGTGTAGCTTCAATTCACATCTTTTTTCTCCAGTCCTCCCACTGATTCTGTGAACTATCCTGTGATATTATGATTTATAATAAGAAATGTATATTTGGTTTTTGTCCAGTGATGAGAGTGAAAAAGATGTCTTTTGTTATGTTAATGAGGTGACTTTTGGAAAGACTCTAAGGAGGGGGCTGGTCGGAGCAATTCCAGGGCTGGAGTTTTCAGCGTGCACGACCCCCATGCCCCCCACCCAACCCCATCCTGAGGAAGGGAGAGGGGCTGGAGATTGAATTCCATCACTAGTGGCCATCGATTTAATCAATAATGCCCGTGTAATGATGCCTTCATAGAAACTCAGAAGGATGGGGTTTGGAGAGCTTCTGGGTTGTTGAATACTTAGAGATACATGTTGGGAGAATGGCAGGATCAGACAGTGTGGAAAATCCATGCCCCCTTCCCACACACCTGACCCTGTGCAGCTCTTCCATCTGGCTGTTCCTGTTCCCATATATGCTTTTAGGTAAACTGATAATCTAGTAAATAAAATGTTTCTTAGTTCTGTGAGCTCCTCTAGCAAATTAATCAAACCTGAGAAGGCCATCATGGGAACCTCTGCTCTATGGCACAGGGGACGTGGACTTGTGACTGGCATCAGAAGTGGGGGGAGAAGGGGCAGTCTTGCAAGATTTGAGTCTTTAGCCTGTGGGATCTGACACCGTCTCCAGGTAGATAGTGTCAGAAGTGAGTTGCTTGGTGCTGTTAAAGAAAAAACCACACACTGGACACCTAGTATCCTTTGTTTTTCTTTTACAGCTTTATCAAGGTGTAGTTGAAATACCATCAGATTCACGTATTTTAACCCCATATTCTTGAAAAACTTCTTTTAACAAACTTAAATATCCAGAGTCAGCAGCTGTTGTTTGTAGCTAAAACTCTGAGTTGTTTATAATCATGAGGTGATATGGCATTTTCTTTGGGATGTTTTCTTGCCAGTTTTATTACCATCATTATCTATCAGTCTCTCTTACTTAATTTGTTCAATTGGATTTCTTTGGCACACTTTATCACACTCTTGATAGATTTTTAAAATAAAGAGTATCATAAAAATGATTTAAGTCAACATTAAAGTAAATTCTCTTTCAAGGACCTCCACCTAACTGACCTACCTGATGCCCATAGAATTAACTCTTATAGCAAGGTGGGTACTCTATTATGCTTAGAATGTTTGTCCTCAGACCTTTTTATGTCCGTTTTTTAAATTTATTGTTTAACCCACATCTAATTTGACAACTAAATAATTTTAAGGGATTAGACCTTATTGTTTTCAGGACATTTAACTTAGTTTTCACAGAAAGAATATTCTTTCTTTTCACTCATATTTCATTGACTTATGTAGGGTTTTTTTTTTTTTAAAGATTTTATTTATTATATATTTATTTATTTAGAGAATGTAAGCAGGGGGGTGGGCAGGGAGAGGGAGAGGAGAGAGAGAATTTCAAGCAGATTCCTTGCTGAGAGCATGTGGGGTTCAAACTCACCACCCTGAGATCATAACCTGAGCTGAAATCAAGAGTCGACTCAACCAACTGAGCCACCCAGGCACCCTGACTTATGTAGTTTTAAAAATTAAATTATGTCGTAAGACAAATACAGATGAAAATGTCACAGTGAGATGTTAGCAATCAGGAAACCCATTCTTGGAGGCCACTCCCGCCTAATGTCCTTGTGATATAGATACTGCATTACCTCCTGAGAGAGCTAAGGCTGTCCCTGTATCCGTGCTGGAAGCTAGGACAGCTCAACAAGTGAGTCTTGATTACCAGCAAAAGAGAAACTGAAGACTGACTGAGGAGCCTGACGCAGTTCAGTCCTTTAATTGAGAACTGACAATATAGCAAAGAATGAAAAGTCTCATCCCTTATGAGTTTGGTATCTATGTGATAAGAAGATTAAGTCAGAAATGACAACCTGCTGAGTTTTCCTGCTGTCTTTTTTTTTTTTTTAATCCGAGTCTCAGGAAGTCTTAAAATCATTTTGTCTAAAAATCTTGTGTAAAATTGGACTGGAACAAACTCAAGACAGTAAGACATGGATTGTATTTTCAAATGGTATTTTTAAAAAATATTCTATTTATTTATTTATTTATTTATGAGTGTGTGCAAGCAGGGGGAGGGGCAAAGGGAGAGGGAGAGAATCTGGAGCAGATCACACTGAAGTGTGGAGCCCAACACGAGGGGCGATTCCACAACCCTGAGATCATGACCTGAGCTGAAACCAAGAGTCCATCACTTAACTGACTGAGCCACCCCCAAATGGTATTTTTAAGAAAAATCTAATCATGCCTTTTCAGCATTCAGAACTCAACCTCAGTCCCACCATACTGTGAGCAAAAATCCAGGGCCTAAGAGAGGTTAAAAGAATAAATATTCCTTCGAAGTTGTTTCTAGCCAGAAAGCAAATACGATCAAACAACGGCGCATGGTTGTAGTATTTTTCAAATATGAGCTAAATTGAGTGTGGTGTGTTACCAAGCGCAATTCACTCAGCACAAAATGTTCCAATTCACAAGGTGGTGTGGGGAAGAGCCCCAGTTTACTTTACTTGCAACTGGAAATTTTGGAGGAAGATTAAGTTTAAGAGTTATTTTTCTCATTCTACAGTTTACTTTTGGTTTTTAAGGACTCCGTGGCTTCTCAGGACATCAAGGCAAAGCATGCTTGTTGTTTTCGCTGTGAAGTTACAGTAACTAACTGGTGGTTTTTGGAAACAGCAGTATAAGGTTGCCTTTGTCAGCAAGCTATTAGAAATAGACTGTTGATTAACCCCTACTCAAGGTCTGATGTTTAACTTCTCGAAGTAAACATTTGCAGCTCGCAGCAGTGACTGCCTAGGTTTCACATATCACTTCAGGTGAAGAGGTGAAAGTAGTAATGGTAAACTACACATTTGATCAGTGTATCAGTTCCCTGTGTTTAAGAATTGACTGTGAATTAAGATGATAAAGGAAATCAGTCCCTTAGATTCTAAACTATAAGCTCGTAATAATTTCAAGAAAAATATTTATAACTTTATGATTTCGACGTGGAACTATGGTTTTTGAAATTTAAGAGTTTGCAGCAGAAAACTACAAAATCTTTAAAAAATTTTAAAAACATCTTACGTTGGTTTTTTAAATTTCCGGAACATAGTAGGAATCCAAACATTCTAGTAGTCGCTAGATTTCTGGAAATAATTACCTGCAAGGAGATTAACACCTCTCAACTAGTTAGTGGCCCAGCTGTATGCTATTGTTTTGTTGGTAAAGGAGCTATTCACTCATAGAGCTGAACCCACCAAACCAAACATAGGAACTGTTGGTGGCTATTCAGGTAACTCTAAGCCAAGAAAAAAGGATTGCCTCACTTCCTCAAGACAACGTTTGATCAGTGCGGTGTGGTCAAGCTAAAAAGTTTGATGGAATTTTAAACAAGGTTTTAATGGCATTTCGGAAGCCACCACCAAATAGCCTCCATTAAGGAAGCAGGATAACAAGACAGATGGAGTCAGGAATTTATTAAGGAAATTCGCCTCATTACTGCAATATGCATAGATCTCTTTCTGAAATCTACTGTCAAGGCTGATGAATATTTTACAAAAAATGATAAATTATTCACTTTGGCAAATCGGAGGATGTAAAATGGGTCCTATTCATAACTTTCAAGTTTTTCGTGATTAAAATGAGGTTGAGTTTGCAAGATGCTGGGATACAAGAGAGAAAAGATTGACAAACTCCTGTTCCTGTGGACCTTATATGCTATTGGTGGAGACTGACTGTAAATATCTTTTTAAAATATATTTTTACAAGTTGTGATGAGTGTTTTGAAAGAAATAGGGTCCCAAGAAGAAAATAACAGAGGAATTAATTAAATAGGGTGATCAGGGAAGTCCTTTTTGAGCTGGGGACTTTTTTTTTTGTTTTTTTTTTTGAGCTGGGGACTTTTAACTTGAGACCCAAAAGATGAAAAGAAGGCATTCATGGGAAATCTGGTAGGAAGAACAGTGGCGGCAGAGGCATTGCAAGTGCAAAGGGCTTGGCATGTTAGGAAAGAACTGACAGAAGGTTCATATGAGGCTGCATGAAATGAGGTTGGAGAGATAGGTGGATACAGATCCCACAGGGAAAATTTTCTCAAATTTTTTTGACAATGACTCAACGTGGGAAATATATTTTATATCTCATTCAGTACTTAAAGCAAATGCACAAAACAAGACCTACTCTTATAATGTGTAATGCCTACCATATGTTCTATTCCGTAATTTAATTTTTTTTAAAGATTTTATTTATTTATTTGACAGAGAGAGACACAGTGAGAGAAAGAACACAAGCAGGGGGAGTGGGAGAGGGAGAAGCAGGCTTCCTGCTGAGCAGGGAGCCTGATGAAGGGTTTGATCCCAGGACCCTGGGATCATGACTTGAGCCAAAGTCAGCCGCTTAACGACTGAGTCACCCAGGTGTCCATGTAATTTAATTTTAAAATGCTGGTCATTACCTACCGAATTGATTTCCTGACCAACTAATGGATTTTTTGCAAAAATACAGATAAAGGTCCTTGTAGGCCAGGATAAAGAGTCTGGAAAATTATTGAAAGTCTTTAAGGGATGGGGAGCATTATTAATAAAAAAATATCATTTTTAGCTGCTGTAGGAAGAATAAGTTGAAGGGTTACAAAAACGGAAGTGTGAGGATCAGTCAGGATATTATTGCAGAAGGCCAGGTGAAAGATACTAGTAGCTCAGGCTGGGGTGGTAGCAGTCAGGGTGGAGCAGTGTGTTCAGATTCAGGATATATTTTAGAGGTAGAACCGAGAGGACATAGTGATGGGTTGGATGAGTGAGGATGAAGGAAACGGAGGCATCAAGAACCAATCCCAGTCTTCTGGTTCTGGTAACTGAAAAAACGGTAGTACTATTGATAAGGACGTGGGAGTCTGGAGCAGAACAGGTTTTATGGCAGAAAATAAAAAATTCCACTTTAAACATATTAAGTTTGAGATGATTCTGAGTCATCTAAGCAGTTAATACACACAACTAGAGCTCAGAGAAGCAAGCTGAGGATCAATAACATTAGGATTTAAAACAAATAAATAATATTTGAAGTCTCAGCAACGGATGGGTTCACCTAGAGAATGTATGAATACTGAGGAGAAAAGAAAGGGCTCAGGAAGGACTTCCAAGGAGTTCCCATGTTTAGAAATGGGATAGAGGGGTTAGGAGGAGATGGCAAAATAGATCAAAAAGGGCCTACCTTGGAATATGAGCAATGTCAGCTGAGCGCACTGTTCTAAGAACCACTGGGCAGAGTGTTTCAAGGAGGGAAAAGCTGTGTTAAATACTATGAAGAACCAAGCATAATGAGAATGGAAAATTACCCATCTGACACTATGGAGGTCTTTGGGAATCTTGACAAGGGTGTTTAAGTGTAGCTGAAGGGACAAAAGCTAGATTAAACCCTACAACCCAGAAATTCCACCCCTCAGTTACTGGAAACAAGAAACTCTTGCATGAGTACCCCAAGAGACTCCTATATAAGATGGTCATAACTGCTTTGTTCACTGGGGCAAATGACTGGAAATGACTCAAATTTGCATCCTTAGGAGAATAAGAAAATAAACTGTGCTGCACTCATGGAATAGAATAGTATAGAGTAATGAAAGTGATTTCTTCAATGTGGGTAAGTTATGTGAACTTAATGTTGATGGGGAAAAAAGGCATAGAAAAAAAGTATGACTCCATTTATATAAAGATTAGAAATACATTGTTTAATGATGCATAAGCAAGCAAACGACAAACAAAATTCAGAAGGGCTGTCAGCTGGTACGTATGGAAATGCTCTAAGATTAAACTGTTTATGTATTGTATACATTTTGGTGTATATAAAATATTTCATTAAACATAGCTACCTGGCTCTGTCCACTGAGTAGGCCTAAATGCATTAACCAACTCAGTAATCTGGTCTCCAAATGCTGTTTCCTGTTGAAAAGGATAAGGACTCTTTGGGAAAAGGGCTGATTTCAGGTATAGAACAAGGGAATACACAGGACAAACTTGAAAATCTTGTCTTAGACTACAAGGAAGATCTTGGGACTACCAGGGTTGTGTCTAAAGAACTCAGAAGTCAACATGAACAGACTCCCATCAACAAAGATGGGAAAGTTTGAGCACCCATAAGAATAAAAAATGCAATAAATTGAAAACCACATCAAATATGCTTACCTACTTTCTTATATAAACTGTAACTATTGGTTATCTAAATAGTAAATAAGGGAAGTTTCTCTTTATAGTATTCCAGATAATAAATGAAGAAGAAATGAGAAAATATAACCATTTTGCAATTTGTAGTCAATTAATAGATGTTGCTCATCAACTGCTGACATCACAGAAAGAGAATCAGACATTATGTGCCAAAATAAGTCAAACCTGAATCTGATCAAGCCTTTAGATCCAACTACTAATTTGTAGGAACTGCAGAAAACACAGGAATATCTTAAATCACACCACAGGGATGTAATCTGCAAAATGAATACTATGGAAAATTCCCAAACAACTTGGTTTTTTTTCAACAACAACAAGAACAACTGTAAACTGGTAAAGGAAACTGAGAGTTGAAGGAGGAACCTATTGATTTAAAGAGATTTAAAAGCTAACCAAACCTGGGCCCCTGGGTGGCTCAGTGGGTTAAGCTTCTGCCTTCAGCTCAGGTCATGATCTCAGGGTCCTGGGATCGAGCCCCGCATCGGGCTCTCTGCTCAGCGGGGAGCCTCCTTCCCTCTCTCTCTCTGCCTGCCTCTCTGCCTACTTGTGATATCTCTTTCTCTACCAAATAAGTAAATAAAATCTTTAAGAAAATAAAATAAAAGCTAACCAAACCCAATATGTGGACATTATTTGGATTCTGATTCAAACAAACTATTAAACAATTTCTAATCTTTTTTTTTTTTTTTAAGATTTTTATTTATTTATTTGACAGAGAGAGAGATCACAAGTAGGCAGAGAGGCAGGCAGAGAGAGAGGGGGAAGCAGGCTCCCCGCTGAGCAGAGAGCCCGATGCGGGGCTCGATCCCAGGACCCTGAGATCATGACCTGAGCCGAAGGCAGAGGCTTTAACCCACTGAGCCACCCAGGCGCCCCTATTAAACAATTTCTAAGAAATGTATGAGACAATTGGAAATTTGAATGCTGATACTTAGGATGTTAGGTAATTACTAAGTATTTTTATATGTGATAAGGAGATTGCGTTATATTAAAAATGAATTTTACATTTAAATGACCGGTTTGGAGATAAAAATTCATTAAAAAAAAAAAAAGAGCTAATTTGCGGCGCCTGGGTGACTCAGTTGGTTAAGCGTCTGCCTTTGGCTAAGGTCATGATCTCAGGGTCCTGGGATGGAGCCCCACATGGGGCTCCCTGCTCAGCGGGGAGTCTGCTTCTCCCTCTGCCCCCTACTCCCACTTGTGCTCTCTCTCTAATTAATAAATAAAATCTTAAAAAAATGAAAAGCTAATTTGGGTTAAATAGACAAAAGAAACATTTAGTTAAAATAGCTGATTGAATGTACTTTTACAGCTGCTTCCTCCCAAACTAGAGTGATAGAAAAGTGTATACTGTATGTACATACATGTATGAACTTTAAAGTCATAAATCCACAAGTACAAAATATAATGGAAAGAAACGACAGAATTTTGAACTTGGGGACACAATGCCCATGGGAGGGTGAGAGTATACCAAAAACGGAGAGTTGAGTGAAAGCTCCTTGGCCCATCCAGCTGGAGAAGGTTGGTTTTTATCATTTTAATTTGCATCTCCCTAATAGTGAGGTTGATCATCTTTATTATTGACCATTTATTTCTTTTTTTGTGATTTGGCTGTTCATATATTTTGCCTAATTTTCTAGTGGGTGGTTTGTTTTCAAGTATTCTGAATACTAATCTTTTATTGGTTGTCTATGTTGCAAATATCTTCTCTGAGGCTGTCACTTGTATTTTAACTTTGGAGTATCTTTTGTCATATATATACATATATTTATTTTTATGTAGTCAAATTTATTAACATTTTCGTTTAACATTTATGGTTTTTATCTTACTTAAGAATACTTCCCCCTCTGAGGTCATAAACATTTTTCTTATATTTTCTTCTAAAAGTTTTAAGATTTTACCTTTCATTAAATCCTTAATCCATCCGGAACAATTTTTGTGTAAGATTTAAAGTATATAGATCTAGGAGCTCCTGGGTAGCTCAGTTGGTTGAGCGGTCGACTCTTGATTTCAGGTCAGGTCATGATCTAGGGGTCTTGGGATTGAGCCCCAAGTCAAGCTCTATGCTCAGTGGGGAGTCAGCTTGAGGATTCTTTCTCTCTCTCTCTGTTTGCCCTTCCTCCTGCTCACACTCTCTGTCTGAAATAGACAAATAAATCTTTAAAAATAAATATAGATCTAATAGCTTGTTTTATTTTTTAAATTTTTATTTTTTTATTTTTTATTTTTAAATTTTTTTAAAATTATTTTTTTAAAATTTTAAAGAGATTTTATTTATTTATTTGAGAGAGAGAGCCCAAGCTTGGGGTGGGGGGTGTGGTGGCAGAGGGAGAAGCAGACTCCCCATCGAGCAGGGAGCACAATGCGGGGCTGGATTATGACCTGAGCTGAAGGCAGATGCTTAACCAACTGAGCCACCCAGGAACCCCCAATAGCTTTTAAAAAAATGTGAATTATCCAATTGTCCCAAGATCATTTACTGAATAGTTCATCATTTTCCCACTAGTTTACATAGCTTCTTCCATCACATACCGAGTTCCCAAATAATCATTAATCTGTTATTGATTTTTCTATTCTGTTTTATTGATCCGTTTGTCCCTCTACCCCTGCTTCTTAGTTTGAATTACTATAGCATCAGACTAAATCTTGATAGGCAGTTGGGCAAGTAAAAGAAGACTTTGTTTTTTAAAGAGAAGTCAAAACGCATTATTAGAAGACAAAGGAATTAGACTGAGAAGGGGCAAAGGCCATAAAATGCTATACTTTATTCTTCATCCATAAGGGCTCATTATCATTTTCAGTGTTCAGAGGAGAATGAACAACATGCTTTCTCTGAACAGGATTTGTTTTGGAACAAACTGGAATATTCATGTTACAACTAAAAACCAACAGAGGATTCACACTAGACAAGACAGGAACTTGCCCTTTTGTACCTGAGATGTTTATGCATTGACTTAATCTTCATCCAAGCTCTGATCAGAAATTGGTTCAGCTTTTATATGAAGTGAACATACGATGAGTAAATCATCTGGATGAGGTACCTACTTTTTATCTAAAATCCCTAAGTGCTACTTAATGAAGCATATGCCAGGGGCACCTGGGTGGCTCAGTGGGTTAAAGTCTCTGCCTTCGGCTCAGGTCATGATCTCAGGGTCCCGGGATCGAGCCCCGCGTCGGGCTCTCTGCTCAGTAGGGAGCCTACTTCCCCATCTTTCCCTGCCCGCCTCTCTGCCTACTTGTGATCTCTCTCTCTCTCTGTCAAATAAATAAATAAAATCTTAAAAAAAAAATGGAGAATATGCCAAGCCATAATTAGGAGCAACACAGATATTCTGTTTTGAAAGATTTCTAAATTAATAGAACTTCTGACTTCCATTAGTGGTTCTTTTAAAATCTCAGAAATATCTCACATCTGATCTGTATTTGAAAAAGTAAATCACTTTTATAAGCATAATTTTTTAAATGATAGAGGTAGTTTTATGACAAGCCAGTGTATTATAAACTAATAACCATAGTATAGAAGATTTGGAAAACTAAGGCCAGAAAGTCATCCAATATATATCCAAATTCCAAAGTTCATCCATGTTGTAGCATGTGTCTGAATTTCCTTCCTTTTTTTGGCTGAATAATTTCATTGTATGCATATATCCCATTTTGTTTATTCATTCATCTGCTGATGGACGCTTGGGTTTTTTCTTTTACATTTTATTTATTCATTCAACTGTTGATAATCACTTGGGTTTCTTCTGTCTTTTCTTCTGTTTCTTCTTTTCTATTGTCTATCTTCTGTGGCCATTGTGAATAATGCTGCTGTGAATGTGGGCATACAAATATATTTTTGAGTCTGCTTTCAATTATGTTAGGTATATTCCCAGTAGCAGAAATGCTGGATCATATGGTAATTCTATTTTTAGCTTTCTAAAGAAACTCCATACGGTTTCCAAAGCAGCTGCACCATTTTATATTCCTACGAACAACGCACAGGGTTCCAACCCTCCACATCCTTACCAACACTTAGTATTTTCTGATTTTGTTTTGTTTTTGTTTTTACTTTGTAAAAGGTATCCTAATGGATATGAATTGTGATTTTGATTTACATTTCCGTAATGATTAGTGATGTTGAGTAACTGTTCATCCTTTAAGGCTGCTAATACAATTCCTGACTTTTACTTCTTCCCAGGTAATGGAAGGACCTGAGAACTTTTTTTTTTTTTTTTGACCTGAGAACTTTTGATTTCGATTTTCCTCTTACTGCCTATGTGCTCCTATCATTACGTAATTTAATTCTACATATATTTTAAAATTCCATGAGGCATTATTATTGTTTCATAAAGTCACTATTGATTTGTTTTCCTGAAAATAAGAGCTAAGAAACATGCGCTGTGCCCCATTTGCTGTTTGTTCCCAGATCCAGTTTTCTCTGTTCCCCTACTTTTCACAAGGATTGCATTTCCCAGGCTCCCCTGCTAACGAATCCCGTTAGGCTCATACAAATGGGAGGCACTGGCAAAAGATTGGAAGGTAGCAGAAACGGAGAAGTCAAGCCATTTTTCTGCTTCTCACTCTGCTTCAGGTGATCTCTCCATCAGTCACTGTGCTTTCTCTGTGGTTGTAGGTCCTCCTGGGTCCCCCTCTCCCTGGGATCCTAGCACCCATTGGGCACTTCTCACTGTGGTTCTGTCCACCTGCTGCATGGCCCTGTCCGCTAGGCTCTGATGAGAACTCCTCATCCCATTGCCCCTGCTAATACCTGGGCTGCCACCCTGCCCCTGTGAGGCTTCTCAGGACCTTCACCACTTACATAACCAATTCTCTGTATTAAGGTCCTTTTGTTCATAGTTCCGAGAGTTGTTCCCATTTCCTGACTGGACCCTCTTATTACATTCTGCAAAATACATTTGTTCACCAAGGTTTAGCATTAAGAGAAGCTGTTACATGGTTATCCTGAACAGAGATCCAAAAAGAGAAATGCAATAAGGGGTGTGTTGATTTTAAGTCTGGAGAATGAATGGTGTGGGTTGATTTTCATTCTATTATAAACCTTGGAAGCCCCAAATCAATGTTTGCCAAATAGGAAAAAATAAATACATTGGTATTTAGGGGAAGGAAATGTTATTTTTAAGAATCTAAGTTACATATTTAAAACAATAGAATGCTTAAAAAAGAAAACCTTAAGAATATATAAAAATAAGCCAGTTTCCTCTGAAATACTGCATTATTTCCTTTATGAAAAAAATTGGTCAATACCTATTTAGAAAATTAAAATATTCAATTGTGTTTTTAAAGACAAATTTAAATTTATTAAGTTTTAAAATTTTAATTTAAAGTAGATAATAAAAAATCATGGGGCTAGGTAAGTATTATGTGCTAGGTAAGTATTATAGATATACAGGATGAATAATGACAATTCAAAAGACAAAACAAAACACAGAAGAAAAAAATGTGCATATCTGGAAATCCATGTATAAGATTAGACATCATTTAAATTAAATTTACTTATTTATTTGAGATTTATTTATTTGAGGGGTGCCTGGGTGGCTCAGTTGTTAAGCGTCTGCCTGTGGCTCAGGTCGTGATCCTGGGGTCCTGGGATTGAGCCCCGCATCGGGCTCCCTGCTCAGTGGGAAGCCTGCTTTTCCCTCTCCCACTCCCCTTGCTTGTGTTCCCTCTCTCACTGAGTCTCTCTTTGTCAAATAAATAAAATCTTAAAAAAAAGATATTTATTTGAGAGAAAGAGAGTGCATGTGTATGGGGGCAGGAGCAGAGGGAGAGAATCTTCAAGCAGATTCCCCACTGAGTGTGGAGTCCTAAGTGGGGCTCAATCTCATGACCCATGAGATCATAACCCATGAGATAATGACCTGAGCCGAAACCAAAAGTCAGATGCTAAACGACTGAGTCACCCAGGTGCCCCAATTTAAATTAAATTTAACTAACATTTATATAATACCTATTCTATTTTATCATGGAGTCAGAAGGAAGATTTAATATTAGGATACTAGTGATATAACGCTGGTTTCATTTTTTACCACTTTCCCTTTTGCTCCCCTGATTCTTGCTACACTGGACTTACTGCTATTCCTTAAACAAGTTACACACACAGCAGAGACAATGGGAGATAATATATAAAAATATAATATATAAAATACAAGTATAATATATAAAAATAACAAAATATATTAGTGATGATGGGTACCAAGTTCCTTATTTTTTTTGAGAAACAGATATGGAAAAGGACAAAACTAGAATGAACTTCGGATTGGATTGAAATTAGAAGTATTGGTGTGAACTCATGGATTTCAGTATGTGTAGACAGATATGAAAATACATATAAATATAAGATATATACATTCCCTAATTTTGGCTTAGAGCAGCAGTGCCTCACCCACAATAGCAATGAATACACCAACTGTCCAGAAATTGTCTTCTAAATGCTATTATTGTCCACTAAAAGGAATCAAGGCTCCTTATAAAAATGGCTGATTTCAGAGTTGGTGCAGGGAAAGTAAAGATGAGCCTGGGATATTTTATTATTCCAGACAAAAAGAAACACTCAAAGAATGATGGGGACATGTCACAAGGTCACAGAAGTCAATTTGAACAGAGTTCCCATTGGCCAAAATGGGGACCATATTAACAACAGAATGATGCTTATAACAGGTTATGAATTCATGAGTCCATTGTAACATAAGTTAATAAATGAGTAAATTGAAGGTTTGATGAAACTTTACATAGTCTGAAAGTACTACTTTACAAAATGTTTATTAATGATAAAGAGAAAAAGAGTAACTGCAAAGTAGAGAAGCCTGGCAGACATCAACTTAATCAAGTGATCAGAGTTAAATGGAACAAATAAAACCGTGTGCCTGGATTGGATTGAAGGAAAACAGAGCATCATTCCTGTGATGTTCCTGACAAAGAGTTCAGTAGCTGAGAGTATAAGGAAATCTCACGCAAATCCAAATTCAAGAACACACTACAAAATAACTTGCAAGAAATTCTCCAAAATATCAAGGTCATAAAAGTGAAAGAAAAAGTAAGGAACTGTTTGGTACTGAAGGTGTCTAAAGATCCATCACAAGTAAATGTAATAGGTGATTCTGGATTGAATCTGTTGCCTTTGAAGTAGATCACAAGTGTTAATTTCCTGATTTTGATGGTTGTATTGTGGTAATAAATTCATAAAGTAGTCTTACTGTTAGGACATCAAGTCAGAAATTTAACTCCCAAATGATTTAGGAAGAAGTTCTTTGTAGAATATTTGCAAATTTTCTCCCAAGTTTGAGATGATGTCAAGATAATAATGATGCATACAAAGAAAAAGAATGGAACTCTTTCACAATCCTCTGGATCAGGAATTCAGGCAGGACTTAGTTTTTGTGCTCTGTGTAGCAAAAGCTGGGGTCACTCACTCAGCTACATTCAACTAGAAGTTGTTCTAGAAGTTCCAAGGTAGCTTCACTCACTGTCTGACTCCTATGTGCTCTTCCCTGTGTGCCCCCTCTACCCCTCCACACACAGGGTCCCATCACTCAGGAGTCTAGCTCAGTCTTCTTTCAGTTTGATAGCTGGATTCCCAGAACAACAGAAGAAACAGCTAGTCCTCTTAAGGTCTTCTCCACCTGGCTGGTGGTTGCATAGGTGTGTTCACTTTGTAAAAATTTAATCAGGCTGTATACTTAAGATTTTATTTACCTTATACTATGTTTGGTGTACTTCGACAAAAAAAGTAAAAATAACTTATACTTACTGTTTGCACTGTTCTAATTGCACATCCTCCTTTTTTACCTTTTCAGTTAACAACTTCTGATAGGCAAATTCTTCCTGGAATGAAGGTAAGATAGTATAGTAACATAAGCACATGGATTTGACAACCTTCCTTTCTAAATATCTATCAAAATAATCTAGGAAATATAAAATGGATATGTTTTGCCTACTCCTGGAATATAAAAACCTATTCCACCTACATATTTCAAGACCGTAGGAATTGTCACTGAGTTAACATAAGCAAGAAAAAGGAGCACCAGCTTGCTGGCAGTTACCTTTAACCATTCTTTCTAGGGAGAACTAGAGAATGGCTTTGACTCATATCCCTTTTGCTTGCTAGGAGAACTGGCTGGCTCACAAATATTTATTGGCCTCCGACTCTGGAGGAAACCTCTTTACAGGTTTGCCCCTAGGGAAAGACATGCCTGGTCCTGTTCTCAAAACCACTCAACAAGAGGAAGCCTGCTTGGAAACTTGCTCCAGAGAGATTGCAATCTCTGTAGCCACAGGCTCTGCTCTGTTCAAAGGAAGGAATCTGAGAATAAGAAAGAGAAATATATTTTAAACAAACCTAGTTAAGATAGATTGTAACTGAATGAGCACCAACTTATGGAAAATTAAATGCATGAATTATCCTGTAATGGAGAACAAAAAGGCTGATGGAAGTTGTTAGATTAAAGGTAAAAACATGGAACGCAGACGTAAGTAATCTAATGTCTCGTTTTGTTTTGTTTTTAATGAGTTGCTAGAAGTGAAAATAAAGAAAACAACCAAAAGAAATTTATAAATAGATATGCAGTCAGGGTCACTGAAAAAGAAATATACAGCTAGATGTATTCTGATAAAATTTACAGATTTCAAAGATAAAGAAATTACATATACTTCAAGAAAGAAAAATATTTATCCACAAAGGAAAGATAATCAGACTGGTAGTAGATTAGTCCAGATGTTCACAAAGATGAATGAAGTTTTGGAAACAAATTAAATATCCTTTGATAGAATTTACAGGTTACGTTTTAAAAGAATGAAGTATTTAGTCTGCCTATCCAGGAACATGAGCTCTCTATGTGTCAGATTGTCTTTGTGTCTTTGAGTAAAATTTTATAGTTTTCATTTGTGTCTTGCTTATGTCTTAATAGATTTAATCTTTGGCATTATATGGGTTTTTGTGTGTTTGTTTTGACATTGCTTGTTTATTTTTTTATTACATTTTGTAAGTAATATTAGTAGTACATAGTGCTAAAAATAATGACCATTTCATTTCATTTATTTATGTATTTTATTTTTTATTAACATATAATGTATTATTTGCCCCAGGGTATGTCTATCCCATTTCAAAATTTATACTGCATTTTTTTCTTATCTTATTGCATTGCTTAGTACCTCTACTACAGTGTTGATACCATCAGTCTTTTTTTTTCCTGACTTGAATAGGATTGCATTTAATGTTTCAACGTTAAATATGAAGTTTGCCATAGAGTCTGGTAGACCAATTTTATCAGATATATTCCTAGCTTACTAAGGTTGTTTATAGATGTGGAATTTTTATTGAATTCTTTTTTTGTCATCTTTTGAGATGATTGCTTTTATGTAACTCTGTTAATGTGGTGAATTTCATTCTTGGATTCTGTAAAGCTGATGCATCTTTATACTCCTGTGATAAACCTCATTAGGCAACAATATTCATGTCTTCATATGTTACAGAATCTAATTTGCTATTAATTATTTAGCATTTTTGCATCTTTGTTCATTAGTGAGACTGCCTATAATTTTATTTTTGATGTGCTATAATTGTATTTTAGAACTAAAACTATGCGTATGTTAGATTCATAGAATGGGATGGAAAGATTTTTTAAGCACATGTTCCTGAATAGTTTGTACAACATAAAAATTATTGAAACTGTGAAGAAATTGTGTCATTAATTTTTTAGAGTGATTCTTTGACAGATTCTAATTTCTTCTAAGGTTTTAAAGTATTTATTGTTTCTACGCCTTCTTGAGTCAAAAGTAATATTTATATTTTCCTAGAGAATCATCCGTTTCAAATAGTTTGTCAAGTTAGTTTTGTATAGTAGTTAACAATATTATCTAAGAACATCTAATTTTCCTTTAAGCAATTGTGTCCCTTTCTTGTTTTTAGTGGTATTTAATGATTTGTACTCATTATTTCCTTGACTGTTTTTACCAAAAATTTTTCTATTTTATTGGTATTTTCAGTGAAGCAGCTTTTGGTTTTCTAAATTAAGATTACATTTCTATTTTTGGTTTTGGTTTTTATTTATCAGTTCATTTCTTTGTTCTTATTAATTATTTACATTTATGTATTTGGCTATATTTTGCTATATTTTCCTCTAACTTCTTGAGTGGAATATTTAATAACTGTATTGTATTTTGTTTTAATTTGTAAAAATGTCATCAAGGTAATATATACAAATAGATAAATTATCAAGTAGTATTAGAGGCTTACATCAAAAGATAGTAGCCTTGGTGGTGGGGTGGGGGTTGGCACTGTTTGTAAGTGCCAACTGCCAAACCTGGCCCCATGGTCCACCCCTGCCAGGCGGCCAGGCTGCTGTCCCCCCATGTATATCCCCCCCAAACTGGAAGGCTGCAGCCCTTGCCAGAGCAAGGCCAGCCAAAATGGGAAAGGAGCACACAGCATGGGCTCGCCTGGAGAGAGGAACCCAGGAAGGGGGGGTGGGGTACACCTCCTAGCAAATTATTGGAACAAACATGAGAAATGGCTGCATTCTGTCCTTGTGTGCGATCTGATCTGGCGCAGAATGTAGGTGCTCCAGGTGTATCTGCTGGACTACTGACCTGGGGCAGGGACCTGGTACCCTCCAGTGCCCTCTGCTCTCCACCCCTGGGGCCTACCTTGCAGACAGGGCAGTGCCAGCAGGTCTCCACGTGGTGCTTGCACTTGTTGCAGGTGTAAACAAAGCAGTCTTCGCTCTGGGTGTGCAGCTCCACCAGCATGCACGTGGTGGACCACTGGGCTCTTTGGAGTGGAGAGAACTCCAGGAGCTTGTCCCTTGTGAGGGTGAGGAAGGTGACAGGCCCATCCATCAGATAGCAGGAGATGAGGAGGTCAGGATCAACGATGTGAGGCAGGGAGTTGGCGCCAGGGCAGGTAATAAGAGGGATCACAGAAAGACAATCTCAATCTGACCCTAGAACGAGAGCACTGCAGGGCACTGGATCAACAGCAGCAAACAGGTGAGTGGAGTGAAATGCCCGCGTGGCTGGTGACGCTTGAGTTAGTTTACAACCGTGCAAGTTCCTACGATACAGCCCTTGCTTTTTCCTGCTTACAAACCTCTGGTCCCTTCTCTGAGAATGACTACAACGGGCCTAAAATCTACATCTTTTTATCTTCTCATTTAGTAATTCCTTCAAAAGAAGAACCATCTAGGTCTGGTAGCGTGCATGTACAGTGGACATTGCAACTCAAAGGGTCTACTTGAAAATGCAGCCCATGGTTCAATCTGAATCTGATCACAAGGAAACAAGTCAGATCCAAATTGAGGGACGTTCTACAAAAGAATTTTTGGCCTTGACTTTCAACAAAATGCCCATGTTATGAAAGAAAAGAAAGCCAGGAACTGAAACTGCGCACCTCAACTTAATACGTGATCCTTGGTTGGAGCATAAGGACCAGACCCTAGATAGTGACACTGGAGGAGTTTCCTGAGTGCAGAGCCCTAGTGTGGATAAGCAGGGGAGGTCTTCTTCCTTTAGAAAGAGCTTCCTGAATTACAGATAAAGAAGATGTAGCAAAATGTTAGCAATTGGTGAATCTAAGCGAGGGATATGGGAGAGGGTCCACAATGCAACTTCCTGTAAGTTTAAAATTTTAAAAAGTTGGTGGGGGTGGGAAAAATAAAAAAGCAAAGCCTTCTTAGTCCTTGCTGTGGAAACAGCAAAAGTTTTGTTCATTGATATCTGAAAAGACACAATCACCATTAATTCCCATGACCATTAGTGTAAAGGCTGCAACAGGAAGCTGGTATTGCATATCTATTTTATTAATTTGTATATAACTGTAAACTCTATTAAACTGAATAATGTAAAATGGTACCTTCAAGAGATCAGGAACTCGTGAGCAACCACTGTGCTGCCCACTATACTCTACCAGTTTCTCAGAGACTGAAAACCTGTGCAAACTGTCAGTGACACTTGTAATATACTTGGGCATTAAGTGTTTGCATAAAACAAGAGTCTTAAGATAAGACACATTTCTAGAAAAAGAATGTAGGGCAAGAGAGCACACTGAGTAGAGACACCTCTCAAACAGATGCCAGAAGTTAAAAGCATCAAGGGAGGACTGTAGCATGTATTTGGCCTTATGATATTGGGTATAAGATTATGGCTCAAAGAAAGCACTCATAAAAGAAGGAAGAGCATTTTGAAAAGGGGATGCACAGGAAAACACTGAATCTAACAAGTGGCGAATGCCTGTAACAACTCATCCAAAATAGAGGCAAATAAAATCATCTGGTGACCGAGAGAGAGAGAGAGAGAGAGAATTAAAAGAAATAGTAGCCTTTTCTCTTTCTACCACCAAATCTAACTTCTTAAGAGCAGCCATTTTCACCTTTTTTAGCTGTGTTTTCTGCTATTCATCTCCATCTTTCTAAAATTATGCTATTTGTTGACTTATCAATTTTAGGCAGAACCTATAGATTACCTATTGTGGTAGTTTAGGATTTACTTCTGTACTTCCCTTTTTCCATTCTCAAAACATTTTGTTAAAGCAATATTCAATGTTATATATCATTCTGATATGTAAATATTGTTCACTGTTGTGCAAAATAATGTACTTTGATGATAGTCCTTTCTGTAAATCCTCTGGTTTTCCTGCAAGTAATAATCGCCTCCTTTTTTAAATTTGCTTCAGTTTTTTCTGTACGTAGCTGTTTTCGAAATACTACTACAATTTATTTTTCCAAATCACCTAGCAATCTTTCCAAATGCTCCATCACATCGGATAATCTATAAGTTCCATCTATTTTGCTTTATGCCTTTGTCCCAAAGTCCATTGTCCTCCTACTCTAATATGAACCAATTGGCCCCTAAGCCTGGTGTGTAGTTGTTAAAATGGGCATTTCTTTGTCATTCTCCTGTGGCAGATCTTCTGTTTCTTAACTCCCACATCTATTGTTATAGATTCTTAACAGTCTAGAGAATATACTCGGGGCACCTGGGTGGCTCAGTGGGTTAAAGCCTCTGCCTTCGGCTCAGGTCATGATCTCAGGGTCCTGGGATCGAGCCCCGCATCGGGCTCTGCTCAGCAGGGAGCCTGCTTCCCCCTCTCTCTGCCTGCCTCTCTGCCTGCTTGTGATCTCTCTCTGTCAAATAAATAAATAAAATCTTAAAAAAAAAAGAGAGAATATACCCTACCTAGTTTAAGCCCAAAGAAAGCTATTTGATTTGTACAGTCATTGAAAGAGCTGAAGGAGGAATCTCTAGATCAAGCTTTCAAGACCTCTGCCAAAGTCATACCATAAAACTAGGTAGTGTCGGACTGTCATGATCAGGAAGCTGCTGAATCAGGAAGCTGCTTCCACAATGGCTGGCACCAGAACCAGGCCACTTCTGCCACATCAAAGTTGCTGAATCTAAAGCCCCCTGCTAAATCGGGAGGATCCCTGGGAATCAGTAAGCTGCAGCCTTAGCTGCCAGCTCTAGAACCCTATCTCCTCTTTACAATCTGTATCAGTCTCTGTTCTCACAAAATTCAGTTCCAAGTCAAATTCTTTCAGAGTGCATATGCTTGGCGCAATACACATAATCTGAATCTAGAACCAACCTTAGCTGCAACTTAAATCTAAATTGTGGGATGAATGTCTTTCTGCTTTCCAACCTCTGCATTCCAGGAAGGCATTCCGGGACAAGGGTAACAACATAATAGGTGTTGTGCAAACCATTCCACTTGTATGTGCGATAGTCCTCCTGGTTACCCAACATCTCACTCACCATTCTTCCCATACCTAAACTTCCAACGACAATGTATCCACACTTAATACAATGCAACTATACTTTGTACAAATGAAAACATCCTTACCATCTTTCAAAAAGAGGAGATCCAAAATCTCCGTCACTGCATCCATTTCTGGGTGATGCTTTTTATTCCTCTAGTTCAGTCACAAACCTCTCTTGATAACCTATGGCATGTGGACTAAACAAACTCACCTCTACCAATACACTTTGTATAAAAGCAGAGGAAAGAAAAAGGGAAGAAAGGAAAATTAGTCGTTATGCAGATCTTCCATGATTTACAGTGGAGTTATATATGGATAAGCCCATCATAAATTAAAAATATCCTGTCAAAAATGCATTTAATACACCTAACCTACCAAATATCATAGCTTAGACTAGTCTACCTTAAAAGTGTTTAGAACACTTACACGAGACTGTAGTTGGGCAAAATCATCTAATGCAAAATCTATCTTTTAAACAAGGGTTGCCTACTTCATGTAATTTCAGTACATACTGTACTGAGAATGAAAATGGGTACAAAATCATTGTAAGTGTGCTGGTGAGCTCATGATCGTGTGGCTGGCTGGGAGCTGGGCTCACGTCTGCTGCCCAGCATCATAAGAGAGTAGTATACTACATATTGCTAGCCCAGGCAGGATCAAAGTTCAAAATTTGAAGTATGATTTCTACTGAGTGTGTATTGCTTTAGCAACAATGTCTTTATAGGTTACTCAGTAAGAAGTAAAAAATCGGAGCTGTAAACCCAACTATGACACATATTAACTCTAAAATGCAGACAATCCCACTAAGTGTTGTACCTTTTCTCCAAAGTAGAGTTTTAAGGTATATTACTGTATATTTCCCTTTGGAAGGAATATCCTACTGTGACTCAAATAATTGGAATCTTAGAAACTTTACTGAGGTAGCAGGACTATGCATTTTTATGGGATTTATTTACCATTCTTTGGCACACATGACATCTGCTTATCAAGATAATGAAGGTGTAGTACTGTTCACATTAGTAAAAGCAAGCTGCTTTTAGTGTTCTCAGCTTATTAAGATAGAAAAAAATGCATTTATAAATCGGTAGCTACATACAAGATGTATAATTATGTTGATTCAGCCCAGTAAAGAGATCATAGGTATAATTGTCTACTCTTCTTCATTAAGTTTATGATACCAGGACCTATCTGTCTTCAGCACAGGCCAATGTCAAGTTCAATGGAGATAAGATGGGGACAACTACATCTTGTTTGTTTCAAGTTTTTTAAACCTTTTAAAGCACTAATTTCAAGGATTCTCCTGAGAAGGGTATGCAGTATTGCTTTTGGTTTGCTATTTTGATCAGGAGGGGTGTTCTACTTGACCCTTTCTTCCGTAATAGCCCTTACTACTTGACTGGAAGCTAAAGTTAGGATTTTACTGAGTTGCTGAGTATACTATTCCAGTATACACTCTGGAATAATAGAAGTAATGATAGAATGGGTTTGTAAATGTCAAGACCCATTGTGAGATGCACTGGAGCCCAACTCCATTTATGACCCGACCTTGTAAGGCAGACTCAACTGAGTGACCGTTGTAATGTTCTGGGTTCACAGGGATTTATGGCAGCTCATAGCCATTGGTGTTCAATAATCCTTGGAGAGTATTCCTCTTTCCCCAGTGTACAGTTACTTAAGTAAATGACACAAGATCTTTTGGAAAAAGCCAGGAGTTCTGGGTTTGAAACAGATTCATACTATGGTGAGGGGTCATGACTCAAATCAGGCTCTACGTACCAGACCTAAAATTTTTTGTTAGTTTGGCTGGTTGGTTTGATTTGATTTGATTTGGTTATATAGATCATGTAGAACCTTAGTGTGCTGCCCAGTTATTTAGTCCTAAAGACTACATGACCAATTAATGATTGCAGAAGATTCTTGAGAATAAAATTAGTCTGTTCCTCCAGTTCTGATGCCTGTTACAGCAACCATGCCCATTTGCCTCTGTGGTTAAGTACTGCCCATTAGGCTTTGCATCACAGTTTAGAGAGCCCATTTAAATGGCAACATCTCCTTCCTTCATTCCCAGCCTACAAGTACAGGCACTTCAGCAACTCTCAAGAACAGTCTTATTTCTTTGATCATTAAATTTTTTATGCCCAAGTAAGGGAAATGTCCTTTGGAACCTCCCAAGAGGATATAGGGGGTTGTTGAGCTGGTCACACATGATCAGGCCCCTCTAAGATCCCCATATCTCTGAGTGTTTAGATTTATTCTTCTGTATTAGCAATAGTCCTGGGATGGAGCTACCTCTTGAGGGAATTTTGGGAATCTGTGGAACCATTGGATATCACAGTGATTAGGGTTGTTGTTAGCATTTGCTGGCAGGGGCCAGGAATAGTAAATGTCCTGCAATTCATGGGACAGACTGACTCAACAAAGAATTGTACTGCTTCCTGCTTACCATTCAGTGGTCCTCCAGACATTACTGTATGTGAAAAATCTGTTTATGATAATCTAAACCTAGAACCTAACTCCAGCTAACATATAAACACAAAGTACTTTCACAGGGTTTTAATATACACTAAATTTCCTGGAAAGCAAGAATTGTGTAAATAAAGATATTACTATATTGTTTTGTTCAGAACTTTACCAACACTGTTTCACCATTTTGGAAAAATCATATTACTGGCTGCAGTACTGTTTGTGAACTTTTGTCTTCAAAAGAACACATCTGTATCAGTCTGTATCTGGAGCTGTTGTAATCAAGGCAACTCTGAATATAGATGCAGACATAGGACTACTTTGTTGTGTCTTCTAGCAGAGTTCTGCCTAAGCATTCATACACTGAAATGATACTTTCCTTTTATTTTCTTATGTCACAGTTAGAATACTATGTTGATTTAAAACATAATATGTATAAGTAGATTATATTAACTATAAATTTCATTTAAGAATAAAGGGGATATTACCATAAAATTATCATAAAAAAGGGACTTTGGGTCTAACAGTTGAGAATCACTGTTTCATATAAGACCAAGGAATTTCTGTTATCTCAATTTAACTCAGCATAGAACAGTGTTAAATCAAAGCCAACAATTAGAACTATTCTCAGCTGCTTGAGTTAGCTCACTGACTCCAAAATCTCTGATGGATACATGCCAATTGATAAGTTCAGCCCAGTCTAAAGTTATGTTCCTGCCTCATGATCTAACATCCTTAGAATTTATTACACACATATTCACTGTTCAGGGTTTGGACAATGTAAATTAGCACTTAGAAGCAGCCAGCCTGCCTGACAGTTTTTGACTCCTTGTGTGCACCACCCTGACCTTCTCACTTATGGTCTATAGCAGCTGACATGACATCCGCTAAAGCCTTGCCTTTAATAGACAATTTCTTCAAAGTCATCACAGGTGGTACCTTTGTTTTTTAGCACCAGTCCGTGGACTACCAGTGTCCTTTCCTTTATTCATTATGGTTTCCTGATACTGTTTCATAGAGGATATGTGTTCTTGCATTTACGGAAGAGGACAAAAAAATGGAAATTTCTTTCTGACTAATACTCTAGGATGATTTTCAGAACTATGTTCTGCCCCTTCTTCCCCACTGGATTGTGAATCAACAAATATTATGGAGAATCTATTATGTGTGAGACTTTAGGGAGGTATCAGGGCTACAAGACTGGCATTGTCCCTGCTCCCATGACATGTTAAAGGTACTGTTCCCTTCTGCTCATTCTGTAGCATTTTTTCATGGTCTTCATTTCTTTATGAAGTCAGATCTTTCCAGACTTTATATTTGTCTTTGTCAGTAACAGTGGCAGTTGAGTGGATTCTTATCAATAACAATGACAGTTGAATGGAACCTTTTATATGATTCTGGATTATATCCAAGCATCCGCTAATTCAATTCAAAGAGCATGTATCTACTATACGTAAAACATTGTGCTAAGAGGAGCGCCTGAGTGGCTCAGTGGGTTAAAGCCTCTGCCTTCAGCTCAGGTCTTGATCTCAGGGTCCTGGGATTGAGCCCCCCATCGGGCTTTCTGCTCAGCAGGGAGCCTGCTTCCCCCTCTCTGTCTGCCTGCCTCTCTGCCTACTTGTGATCTCTATCTCTCTCTCTCTCTCAAATAAATAAACTTAAAAAAACAAAACATTGTGCTAAGAGATATGGCAAATGATAGTAATAGTTAGCATGTACTGAATACTTAATAAGTGTCACTCACTTTTAAGTACTTTGCATGTATAACTTGCTTAGTCCTCCACCACTTTATGAGGTGTTGGTGTTATTACTCCCATTTTACAGATGAAGAAACTGAAGTATTAAGTGGCTTAGAACCTTGCTCAAGGTCACATGCCAGTAATTAAACACAGATGATCCACATCCAGGGCCAAATCTCTTTACTTGTTTGTGTAAGTAAGATACTAAATCGAAAAATATGACTTGCTTCAAATAACTTGCCACCAAGGGGAAGTTTTGAAAATTACAATAACATATTATTAGATTGAAAAAAGTCAACTAAGTTTCTTCTTTTTTTAAGATTTTATTTATTTGACAGCGAGAGAGGGAACACAAGCAGGGGGAATGGGAGAGGAAGAAGCAGGTTTCCCGCTGATCATGGAGCTTGATGTGAGGCTCTATCATGACCTGAGCCGAAGGGATCATGACCTGGGATCATGACCTGAGTCGAAGGCAGTTGATTAACCAACTGAGCCACCCAGGTGCCCTCAACTAAGATCCTTGAAGTTTTTTAGTATATGTGCTGCCGAAGCGAGCACGATCCTTGAAGTTTTTTAGAACAGCTAGCTCAGGTAACCTTTCTGTTGACTTTTTCTTTCATTTTTTTTCCCTCGTGATTCACTTGACCATGAAATTGTACTTCTTTACATTGACTTTTTGATCTTAATGTTTATCTTCCCTACAAAAATGGAGAATTTCTTGAAGGTAGGAACCATATATTATTTATCCTTCTATCTTCAGCACCTAACATATAATAAAGAATCACTAAAAATAAGGACTAAATAAATCTTTATATTCAAAATAAATAGCAGTAATCATTCATACTCAGTATTTATGAATACATTTCACCCAAGGGTGCAACAGTATTTTAAAGCCCTTGATTGAATAAGTCTCAATAACATTCTTGTAAAAGTGTTAAACATTATTATCCTGTTTCATAATCAAGGGCTTAATTGTGAAAAGGTCAAGTGGCTCACAAGTTATAAAATCAGTAGAGGAAAAAACAGAATCTAACAGTTTCATATTACAAAAAGATTCCCCCAAAGTTAAATGAATTCACATAAGAATACAAAAAAACCCCCATAATAACAAAGATCTTTATCAAAACCCAAGCAATATTTGAGCAGAAAACATTAACTTATGTTAACTTTGGGAGTAAGTTATTTTGAAAAGCAGCTATAAAGATCATGTTCAGAAACTTCTTTCCATGCTATTTTTGTTTTCTACACATTATTTTAGTAATAAGGGCTATATCCTCCCATGAGATCTACAGGGCGGATATGAGATAAGCCACAGATGAGTTAACTTGTTTTGGCTTGAATAAGGAAATGTGGCTGCTCCAGATGCTTCCATGCTCCAAGAACATCGGATCCAGTAGGCAAGAGAAACTGGACTAAGACTCAGAGAGGGGGGCGGTTTTAGTGAATAACAAAGTCTACTCCTTCAATGTTTTCCTAGACAAAGATTTTTTTTGAAAGAAAAATATTACAACATAGTTCTAGATTAGCTCTTCGTAAACAAACTTCAACAAAGGATGATCCTAGAGTCTTGAACTTTTTTTAACTATAGAAAAGTTATTTTTACTCTTTACTCTGTTTCAGTGACGGCTTTCCCTACCTGTCTTCATGGTTTCACCAGCCATCGAACCAACCAAGCTAGACACTTTATAGATTTATTCTCCAGAGCACCTTCTCCCTCACCCTCACATGTCAGTGGTTTTCCACATCATGCCCATTTTCTTTCCTTTTCTTTTTAAAGATTTATTTATTTGAGAGAGAAAGAGCATGAGTGGGAGATGCAGAAGGAGAAGGAGAGACAATCTCAAGGAGACGCCATGCTGAGTGCAAGCCTGACATAGGGCTCGATTCCACGACGCTGAGATCATGACCCGAGCTGAAACCAAGAGTCGGACACTCAACCCACTGCACCACCCAGGCATCCCAATTTTCTAAGTAGGTATATCTCTATTGCCTCTTCTACAGGTCAAGTCTCTATGGACTATATGACAGTCTCTTAGGTGGTTTCCTGCCTCCAGTCTTACCTCTTTCTAGTCATTTTTCCTCCCCAGTCAGTAAAGTTATTAATCTAGAAACCACTATTGGCTCACCCTTGCCTTTGGATCAGAATACAACCTCCTTCATAAGATATTTATGCCCTCCCCAATCTTTATAATACCTTATTTTTTTGTATTTCCTTGAAATCGTCTACGCCAACTACAAGTTCCTTCTTGCCATCCCCAGATATCTCCAATATCTTGAGCCCTTTCATGCTTCAGTGTCCTTGCCCATTATGTTCCCTTGACCTGCAGAGTTCTCCTGTATTCATCACATGGCCAACCTCCTAGACTTCCCTCAAATCCCAGCATAAATGTGGCCTCCCTATGAAGGATTTCTTGACTCTTCCATTTAATCACTCTAATTTCAGACCCATAGCAGAAACTCCTGCTCCTCACCAAATAATTTTTTGATGTCCCACATTTCCCAGCTCCTTCCTAATGAGGTAGGGCCATGTGATTTCTTCTGGTCAAAGAGCTAGAAGTGCAAGTGAGATATGCCACTTCTGGTCCAAGGCATGACCTTCCAACACTCTTCTCTTCTGGAAAACTAGGAGGTAGTTTTGACTAGATAGCAGAACCACAAGATGGAAATGGCCCAAAGACACCACAATTGGGGGAGCTACTCTGGAAAGTCCTTTGAAACTACATTAGAATTGATATAAGCAAGAAATAAATTTGTGTTGGTTAAGTCACTGAGATTTGGTGTTTATTCATTACCACAGTGTAACCTCACCTATCCTAATTCAATGTTCTATCTATCTCTATTTAGCCTTTCATTATGCTAAATTATGATAATGTGTTAATTATTTTTCTCCTATACTATGAACCCTCAAGGTCAGATGCAGTGCCTGTTTTGCATCTAACACAGTGTTATGACCAAACTGAACTTGCTGAAAATTGAACTCACCATCTTCCAACTTTACCCCCAAACCTGTTCTCCTTCAGTATTTCTTATCTCGGTGAATAACATCACCATTAACACAGTCCCTCACTTTAGGATCTGGAGTTACCTTTCTTATTGTCTTCTTAATCATCTTAAGAATACCTAGGAGAAACTTACTCTGCCTCCTAAATATGCCTTGAGTTTGCCATGTTTCTCCATCCCCTTATCCCTCATTACCTATCTCTTGTTGGGATGGTAGCCACCAGCTTCCTAAATGGCTCTTTTCTATTGCTCCTTTGTGATTCATTTTTCATCTGCAATAAGAGGAAGATGTTTTAAAATTTGCAAATATGATCATATAATTTTCATGCTTAAATATGACCAGATACCTATGAGAAATATATTTTGGTCATCTGAATGATGGTCATCTGTATGACATTCATACATACATACATACATACATATAAATCACAATATCACACCTCCCCTTGGGTTTCAAGTGTGTTCAGGGAAAAGCCCTGTCTTCCCTGTTTGCTGCTATATTTCCAGCTTCTGACACACAACAGGCAGCACCAAATATTTGTCGAATAAGCAAATGAATGAATGAACACTTGGAACTAGCAGGTGCTCAATAGGGGTTTCTTGAATAAACAGCCAACAGCTAGCTCATATATTCAAGCAAATTTGAGTTTCAGTACATTCTGAAATGTTTTATATGTGCATATTTTAACTTTTGGTGCTCTTTCTCTTCTTTTATGTCAGCCCTTGCAACCTTTAAAATTCTAATCCATGGCTCATTTATTCACTCTTTTATTGGGGAAGGCGGTTCTTTGCATATTAATTCTTATGCACTTACATATCTGAGTTACATAATATTTAAAAATTTGTGTTATTTTGTAAATATGCTTCAGTAATTTTAACATTTATATACATGTCTTCTCGACTGAATTATAAAATCACTTAGAATTAAAGCTATGAGCTCTGTTTTGAAACTCTTGCCTCCTCTCACAACCTTAACCCTCCTGGTGCCTAGCCTTCTGCATAAGCAGATCACTTAGTTAAGTAATAGTAATTAAAGGATTGGCAAGAGTTAGCGTACAAGAGCGAAAGATGAATGGAAGAAATGCTTAGCAGACAGATAACTGGAAAGGATTCCTGATTTTGCCTTAAGGTAGAAATGAACTTTGGGGCTGGCATCTAGAGCTTGGGTCAGAGGTATAACGTACCTTGTGTTCATTGTCTTAGTTTTGCTGGGATCCATCCCCACATGCATATTTTCCAACAACTCAGTCAATTACGTTTAATGACCCCATGTTGTGTGTAAGACACCTTAAAAACAATCCATGGAGAAGAAAATTGTTTTTCTAAGGTCCTTTTAAGCATATTTAGAACTTGCAAAAACCTAAAGTAAACTGCATTTATTCATTACAAATTAATGTTAAAATCTAACTTACCTTTCCTTTTTTTTTTTCCTCACACCATCCCACCTCTCATGAGTATTAACATTTAAAATGAAGCAGAAACACAAAAAAAATCTTGGTCTTTAACATCAGGTGATCTGGAATATAAAAGACTCCCCTTGTATGAATGAAATCAGGCACACACGTGAATTTATTCTTTGTGTGTCGTTGGCCATGGCCTTGACTCTGCCTGTGCTAAGAAGGACTCTTTTTGGCTGTTCTGACACAGCAGCGGGAAACACATGCTACTTTCTGTAGCTCCCATGCTGCTGTGTAATTATATATCTCAGGTGAGGGCATAAGATGGCTCGGGAAGGCCTGATGACCATGATTCTTTCATGTGCTCAACTGGTTTTGATATGATGTTCTCATAATGAGCCATCCAAGATGGAAGCTCCAGAATAAAAAATACTCCAGTATTTGAAAATAATGTAAAGCTGTCCCGTTAATTAAAATGATCCTCTATGCAGAATGAGGGGAAAGTACTATTATAATTCTCAGTTCTTCTACCTTACTTCCATGAAAATGTTCAAATGTTATACATTCTGAATGAAGAAAATCCATTCTTAACATTATTGAAATTAAACTTTAAATAAAACCACAAGATTTCAGAGCTGAAACATAGCTCAGAGCTATAAGCAAATAGGATTTTGGCATCTTGCTGTAATGACTGGAACTTTACTGGGTTACTAAACTGTTACTTTTATTGGTATATGTTAGACATCAGTGAATATTAGATTGTGACAAATTTGGACAAATTAAGATATAATTTATTCCTATTTCTAGGTTCCAGAACTGATTAAGAAAAAGCAGGCTCATTTTCAGCACATATACAGAGTCACAATTTCTGAGATACAACAGGTTCAACTTAGTGTCTAGTGAAACCAAGTAAAGATGGTTCGTAACAATTGTATTAGGTCAGCTGTCTTAATGAATGCCATAGATTGTGTGGCTCACACAACAGAAATTGATTTTCTCTCAGTTTCCAAGGCTCAGAAGTCCAAGATCAGGGTGCTGGCCAAGTGGTGATAATTCTGAATCATAGAGAAAAAGTCTTCATCAGAAAGTTAAAAAGGCCCCAGTTAATCACTTTTATACCATCCTAGTGACTTTGCTTTTTAAATGAATGGACAACAATGTACAGTTTTTACTATGTGGCCACTGGTTTAAAAAATGCTGACTTTATGTTTTCATTCAGTTTTGTGGGGGCAAAGGGACTTGTATGTATAAAGGCCTTTCCTGCTCCCCCAGAATCATGTTAAACATGGCTGAGAGTGTAGGTACCGAACTGTTGATAGACAGCCACCTTCTTGATGTGTCCTCACATGGTAGAGAGAGAGAGAGAGTGGGAGAATGAACTTGCTCTCTGATGTCTCTTCTTATAAGGGCACTAATCTCATCAGACCAGGGCCCCACCCTCATGACCTCATCTAACCTCAGTTATTTCCCAAAACCCCAATCTCCAAGTACCATCATATTGGGAGTTAAGACTTTAACATATGAACTTTGGGGTCCACATTCAGTCTGTAACAATTATTCAAAGCCCCCTTTTTTTTTCCTTGAAGCATTTCTGGCTATTGCCATGCTGCCAATTTCTGGAGTGTGTTACTTTTTTTTTTTTTTTAACAATTTGCTTTGACCTGCATTTTGTGACATACTGGGAAGAATTCTTTGGAAGTGGTTATTTTCTTTTTCTGCTTAGGAAGCCATAGGGAATATTTTTGCTTACTGGCCTTATGTAGTGATGATATTTATTCCTGCTTTATAGCCTGGAGTATTTTCCTTGCTAAAACTGCAGTGATGTCATAGAGGTCCTTTCTGTTCAGACTGTCCTTTCTCATTCCAGAATAAGTGATCAGTGCTTCCATTAGCACAAATGTTCACATGCTATTAAAAACAAAACAAGGGTGCCTTATGCCTAAAAAGTTCTACTGACATGCGTGCAATGGACATCCAAAAGATCATCCAGAACTTTGAAAGAAAATGTCATTCTGTATTCAGTTAAGACTGATGTTGAATTACTTCCTGGAATGACTTTTCTGTAAAGTCAGTTTGAGTCAGTATCCGTTCTTGCTTTGGAAAAGCATATCCTGTGTCATTAACAAATGGGTATAGTGAACACACCCCAAAGATCAAAGGTGAAAGGTTAGTAGAAAACTAATATTACTTCAGCCAAATTTGATTAGAGAAAGGATTTAAAGCCCTATGCCTAAAATTGTGGCACATAAAAAGCAAGTGAAGGACTTCGATTACTGTATGATTTACTGGACAGTTTAAAAAATGTAATGTGTGGGAAGAAGATTGTTTGGCTTTGCTGTCATTAAGCTTAGTCGGTTATTAGGTGACCCTGTCTCCAGACTTGGAAGAAAATGGACTCTTTTTCCCTTCGTGTGGAACTAACAGTGAATAAGCCTTGTCACTACAGCATATTTATGAAGTCCTTGAGTGGTTTAACATTAACGTTTAACTTCTAAACTTTAATAATTCAGGTTGCAACTGTGGAAAAAATAACCTGTGTGCATAACTTAAAGCAAATTGAAGTTTTATTTCCCTCAGCCAATCTTAGCTGTAATACTCATTGCTTTCTATTATAGAATTCAAACTGAAAATATAACGTGTATTTTTGCATATCGATTTTTGTCCTAAACATTATTGTTTGCGGGTTATTTCTATCATGCCTATAAATTGTTTTTAAGTTTTAAAAATTGGAAAGAACTTTGTGAAGACCTTATTTATGAGCAAAGCATCCATTCAGAAATAAATGTCTTATCATTCCTGACATAATTACCAAACCTAGGTGAATGTTAATTGATATATATGTGAACTGATGTATCTGACACTGGCTGTGTCTTTCCTATTGTTTTTTGTTAAGCTTTTATTCAAATTCCACTTAGTTAACATACTGTATTATATTAGTTTCAGATGTACAATATAGTGATTTGACACTTTCATACAACACCCAGTGCCCATCACAAGTGCCCTTCTTACTCCCCATCACCTATTTCACCCATCCCCCCCATAATCATCAGTTTGTTCTCTATAGTTAAGAGTCTGTTTCTTGGTTCATCTCCCTCCTTCTTTTTTTCCCCTTTGCTCATTATTTTGGTTTCTTAAATTCCACATATGAGTGAAATCATATGGTACTTGTCTTTCTCTGACTGACTTATTTCACTTAGCATTATACTCTCTAGCTTCATCCATGTCCTTGGAAATGGCAAGATTTTGTTCTTTTTTATGGCTGATTAATATGCCATTGTATATATATACACCACATCATCTTTATCCATTCATCAACTGATGAACACGTGGACTGTTTCCATAATTTGGCTATTGTGGATAATGCTGCTATAAACATCCAGGTGCATGTATCCCTTTGAATTTGTATTTTTTTATTCTTTGGGTAAATACCTAGTAGCACAATTGCTGGATCATGGGGTATTTCTATTTCTAACATTTTGAAGAACTTCCATACTGTTTTCCAGAATGGCTACACTAGTTTGCATTTCTACCAACAGTGTAAGAGGGTTCCCTTTTCTATGTATCCTCACCAACACCTGTTGTTTCTGGTGTTGTTGACTTGAGCCATTCTGACAGGTGTGAGGTGATAGCTCATTGTAGTTTTGATTTGTATTTCCCTGATGATCAGTGATGTTGAGCATCTTTTCATGTGTCTGGTGACCATTTGGATGTCTTCTTTGGAAAAATGGCTATTCAAGTCTTCTGACTGGCTGTGTCTTTGATAAGTCAATATAGTGTGGGAAGCACTATTATATAACAGTGAAGACAAAGACTCTGCAGCCAGACTGTCCATGTTTGAGTCTCTGCTTTGTCACTTACTAGCTTTGTGATCTCAGCAAGTTACTGAGCCATCCCTATAAAATGCAATGATAGTAAAAAGACTTACTTATAAGAGTTACTGCAAAAATTAAGTGGGTTAATACGCACTAAGCACTTAAAATGTCATTGTTACCTATTGTTACTCCAAATAAGCTTGTTACTATTATCCACAGTGGTTAGGAGCATTGACTGTAGAGTCAGACATCCAGAGTTTAAATCCAGGCTCCACTAACAGCTGAATAAGCTTGGGCAAGTTACTTAATATCACTGTGTCTTCATTTCTTCATCTGAAAATGGGGATAATAATAGACATGAGAACTAATTGAAATAATAGAGGCAAAATGATTAGAAAAGTTCCGTGGCACATAGTAGGTGCTGAGTAAATATTAGCAATGGATATAATAATCATATTACAGAGACTAAATTATATTCATGCCTCCTAAATATCAAGTGAAATATGATATCAAATGAAAAATGCTGTATCCTGCTTCACCAGTCTCAAGAATAACTTAAGGTCACATATTTTTAGTAGTAATATGACTCCAAACATCTATCCTGCTTATTATGAAAACATCTTTCCTTTTCTGTGTCCCTATGTCATGGTAAATGCAGGAACCCAGGGGTTGTTATTCAGCCTCAAGGGGTCAGTATTGAAAGGCCATTGCTGCTCCTGCAATATAACCTCAGCGTACTGGGTCAGAAAGGTGCTGGTGCCTGCCCTCCTTTTCAATTTGCTCAAGCCACTAAGTCCTTTTTCTCACCTTCCTAATGTATAGCTAAGGGCAGACTCCCATGATCCAAGCAAGACCATCACAATAATTAAGAGCACATTTCCTAAAGTCTCAGTTATTCAATTTTAAATAACGATATGATAAACAGTATAATGACAAAGATAACTAGAAAATCTCCAAATGTTTGGAAATTAAGCAACACACTTTTAATAACCAATGGGCCAAAATAGACTTTGAAGAGAAATTAGAAAATATTTTGAATTGAATAATAATAATGATGATGTGGCACGTCAAAACTCATGGAATGTAGCTAAAGTGGTGTTTAGAGGGAAATTTGTGCCTTAAACACACTTATTATGGGGAAAATGGCTGAAATTAATTACCTGAGATTTTACTCAAGAAATTAGGATATTAAACTCAAAGCCGAAGTAAAAAGATAGAATAAAAAGCAGAAATGAGCAACATAGTAAACAAATAATAAAGAAAAATTAAAAAGCCAAAAGCTGGTAATTTGTAACAATTAATTAAACTGATAAACATAGTAAAAAGAGAAAAAAATACCAGTTTTAGGAATAAAGTTCCTGCCATCATTAAAAAGAGAATAAAAGGTTATTATGAGTAAATCTATGCCAATAAATTTGAAATTTAGATGAGGTTGACAAATTCCTTGAAAAATACAAGTTAGTAAAACTGACTATAGAAGAAATAGAACATTCAAATAGTTCTCTATTTACTTTAAAAATGGAATCTGCTATGAAAATGTCTTCTCCTCTCCTACTCCCCCTACCACCAAAATAAAAAACTAAACAAACAAACTAAAACCAGAACCAAATGGCTTCGCTGGTGAGTGACTTCAAGTATTTAAAGATGAAACAATGTTTAAAGTAATTTTCCCAGAGAATAAAAATGGGATACCTCCCAACTTGTTTCGTAAAGCCAGCATAATCTTGGTACTAAACCTGACAGGATGTAAAAAAAAAGGGGGGGGGCATATAAGATGGCAATTTCTCATTAATATAGCTTTAAAAATCCTAAATATAATATTAGAAACTAAATTCAGTATAAGATAAAAAGATAATAGCACAACCAAACTAAGTTTATTTTAGGAGTACAAGGTTGGTTTAGCATTTAATAATTAATGAATATAACTCAGCACATTAACAGACTAATAATATATCGTATGGATAATAGAAAAGTCACGAGCATTTCAATAGATGAGAAAAATCATGACCAATTCCAACATTCATTCATAATTTAAAAATAAAAACCTCTCATCAAACTAGTAATATAAATGAAATTCCTTAATCTGATAAAAGGTAAGTATAGAAAATGTACAATAAACATTATACTTGTGAAATGTTGAAAACTTTTCCCCTGGGTTCAGGAACAAGATAAAGTCAATATAAATATAAATTAAAGTTCAAAAAAACGAGAGACCAAAAAATAAATAAATAAATAAATAAATAAAAATAAAAAATAAAAAAACGAGAGACATTATTAAAGAGGGAAAAGACAACCCAAGGTGAAAGAAGATATTTACAATACATAGAACAATGTCCGAATGTCCTATGTCCGAAATGTATAAAGAATACATACATATGATAAGGAAAAAAACAGGCCAAAGAAAAATGAGCAAAAAAGTGAAAAGGTACAAAAGAGGATTCCCAAATGGTTAAAAAATATGAAAAGGATGTCAGTCTAATTAGTAATTAAAGAATTAGAAAATAAAGCCACAATTCAATACTACACATTCAGTGACACAAGCAACTTATCATTTACATATATATATATATACACACACACACACATTATATATATGTATATTTACGTATAGTATACACACACAATACACACACGTACATACACACTGGAGTGAGAGGCCCCAGAGTTCACCAATACCGTGATAATGTAGGCCTAGGATGGTGAAGATTAAAAATGTTGACAATACCAAGTGTTTGTGAGGAGGTGGTATAACCACAACTTTCATACACAGTTGGTAGGAGAGAATATTGGTACAACTAGTTTGGGAAACAGTTGGAGAGTATCTACCAAATTTAAATATGCCTACCCTTATGACTCAGCAATTCCATTCCTACTAGATACCCTTAAATGTGTATGTATACATATTTATATATATTTCCATAGGACAAGTAAGAATTTTGGTAGTAATAAGGGTATATGATGAATATTATGAATGATATTGTGAATATAGGAATAATTGTGGATATATGAATAAATAATATATTTGTATATTATGAATATATGAATAATATTACAAATATTATTCATAATAGCTGGAAACTGGAAATGACTGAAATGTCCAAACAGTAGAATGAATAAACAAGCATAGTTTATTTATACAACAAATTACCATGCAATAAAGAAAAACAATGAACTCTTGCTACTTATATCAATATAGATGTGTATCAAAAACATAATATTGATCAAAAGAAGCCACCCATATGCAGAATACAAATTGTGTGATTTCACTTAAACAGCATTCAAAAATGAGCAAAACTAATCTGATATGTGGGAAACAGAAGTAAGGATAGGTGTCACATAAGGGGAGAAGGGAGGGGTCCTGATTAGGGACAGGATAGAGCTTTTGGGCTAGGGCAATATTCTGTTTCTGTACCTGAGCAGTAATTACAGAAGTGTTTGCACTTCGTGATAATGAGCCCTTGGAATTTGTGCCTTGTTTTTGATATGTATATTGTACTTCAATAAAGGATGTCTATTAGAACAGTAGAATGATAGGGGCTAGAAGAGGGAATTCTGATAGATGACAGTCACTTTAGCATAGCAGAATTATTAGTGAATTTTTAAAAAATCTTGCTTTTAATTTGGTTGTTATGATAAATAAAATTTGTGTGGGAGGAAAATTCATTTATCATTTGTTCAAATACATATATAAACTGAAGATGGAGGCCCTTGAGTTCTAAGCAAGGACCACAACAATTACAGCCAGAAAAAATTGTAAAGCTGTATTAGGACAGCCTCCCAAAAAATCTTGCTCCGGACGCCTGGGTGACTCAGTCGGTTAAGCATCTGCCTTCAGCTCAGGTCGTGATCCCAGAGTCCTGGGATCAGGTCCCACATCAGATTCCTTGCCCAGCAGGGAACCTGCTTTTCCCTCTGCCTGCTGCTCCCCCTGCTTGTGGTCTCTCTCTCTCTCACACAAATAAATAAATAAGGGGCGCCTGGGTGGCTCAGTGGGTTAAAGCCTCTGCCTTCGGCTCAGGTCATGATCTTGGGCTCCTGGGATCGAGCCCCGCATCGGGCTCTCTGCTCAGCAGGAAGCCTGCTTCCCCCTCTCTCTCTGCCTGCCACTCTGTCTACTTGTGATCTCTCTCTCTGTCAAATAAATAAATATTAAAAACAAAACAAAATAAAAATCTTTAAAAAAATCTTGCTCAAAAAGGCGTGAACTTCTAATTTTAAACAATATAATTTTCAGGCATATCCTCCAAAAAAAAAATTATTGCAATATATATCTAAGTAGTTGAATAAGGCAATCAAATGTTGGGAAAATACTACTAATAATAACTTTGGTTTTGAAAGAACTATCCTTTCTTTTTCTTTTAGAGTTGATTTTTTAAGACTGCAGTATAATTGACATATAACATTTTATTAGTTTCAGGTGTACAACATAATGATTTGATATTTGTATATACTGCACAATGGTCACCACAATAAATCTAGTTAACATCCATCACCATTCATAGTTAACTTTTTTTCCTTGTGATGAGAACATTTAAGACCTCTTCTAGCAACTTTCAAATAGGGGATACAATATGATTAACTACAGTCAATGGTGTACCCTTTCTGACAGTATTTAACCATTCAGGATCAACAACTTATTAAGGATATTCTGAATTCCCATAATAAAACCATGTCATCTGCATGTAAAAGATTATTTCTCTCTCTGTTCTATGTGGTGGGATGCAGTCCACACCTGGTTAGTAGAATAATAAAATTTTTGAGATGCGAAGTTCTTTGTTCCTTTGATGGGAAGATTTTGGGTTGGGGAGGGGTTGGACTTTGCTCCTCATTTTGGGAAACATTTCCTTTTTTTTGTCTTTATAATTAAAGTTTGAATTTAAATTTTATGAATTATGATATGTGCCCTTTCCTCTTCCTTTTAAAACTAGCATCACGATAGAAAGATGGTTTAAATCGGGTACATGCTGCTGGGTGGGAAGGAAGAGCTTTACCTCATACAAGAGGAATCCTGTCTTTACCTGAGCATGGCCACAAAAGATATCTTATCTTGTTATGCTTGGACTTGTACCAAAGACCCAGGAAGGATCTATAAACCTAACACAAAAGATCGTGTGTAGTTAGTGTAACTCTGAAGAGGGATATTGTTAATTCTCTTCTAGTATCACATTAATTTTCATCTAATTTAGAACTCCCATTTGATAACCTAAAAACCTTGAAAGTTCGAGGTAGCTCTTCCTTTACAGTTGACCATGACCTTTACACAACAGAAAAGGAAACAGCACTGGATATGGAACCAGAAAGTGCAGCTCCAGTCTTGATCTTGCTGCTTACTAGAGATTACTTAATTCTCTTTGAGTCTTACTTTCCTCAACTCAACAAGTTAATATCCCCTACTTCAGAGTTACTACATTTTGAAAAGCAGAAGACAGAAGGCAAATATAGGCTAACATCATTATATTAGTAGTAACTGTTACCTTTAGATTGCATGCTACATATAAAAGATAAAGCATGTAGTATAGTGGTGCTTAGGCTTGGGAAAAATACAGGGAAGTGAAGTCAGCAAAAACCAAGGAATGGGAAAATGGACACACTGGTAATTACAGAAGATTTTTTAAAAGGGCAAAGTTTTGATGTTAAAAGGTCAATATAACCCTTTTAAGTTATTTTTCTAACTATATCACACATTCTCAATTTGGATGTAGTAGACATCTGTTGTATTTTTCTACCTTGTAACCTGCCCCCTTCTGGCAACAGCAATCTCGAAATTTCCTTGAAGAAATGCCTTCCCCAAACTCCCTGCCTTTCCCGTGGGCTGCTTTAGTGATGTTACTCTATTCAGCTGGCTAGGGGTGGGTATGTCCAGGGATTTGCAGGTGACCCAAGCCAGGAAAGTCAGCATCCTTCCTTGAAATTGTTTAGATAGATCCTGATAGGGGGAAATCTCTTTTCTCTGGAGTTTTAAGTGGGATTTTTAAAAGTTTGGAACTCCTTTGTCTGTATAATAAACAACTACGTCCTCTCATTCTACCTTTCTTACTGCATCGAGACCCTAGTGGTTGGGCACTAATATCTTTTTTTAAGGGATCTGAAACCATTTCTCCCACACCTTCACGTCTTTCTTCTAAACACCACATCTGTTTACTAGATAATGTAGTTTGTGAGCAGTTAAGAACATGTATTATTAAAGGGCCACGGAATTAAAAAAAACAAAAAACCAAGGTTACCTTGGGGTGCCTGGGTGGCTCAGTCAGTTAAGCTCTTAATTTCCGTTCAGGTCATGATCTTGGGGTTGTGAGCCTGAGCCCTGGAATGCGCTCCCTGATGGACCTGGAGCCTGCTTAGGATTTTCTCTCTCTCCCTTTGCCTCTCCCCTCTCCCCCAGAAAAATACCCCATAGGGTAACCTTAAGTAAAAGAAAATCTCACACGCTTTCACTTTTTATTTAAAAAATACCAAGTCTATTTAATAAACAGTAACATCGTCAGGTACCTAAAATACTTAATTTGTTGTCACAAAATATCTAATTAGCATTTAAGTTTTCCAAATCGCCTTAAAATTTTTGTTTTAACCTTTGTTTAAGTCAGGATTCAAACAATGGAGAAAAGTTGTTTTGTTGTTTTAATTTTTTTTAATCAAGCACACGGCCTGGGCCCAGTTACATTTTACCTCTCTCCGAAATAGATATTTCCTTGTCACATTCCGATAAATAGAATTTAGAAATTAATTCAGTCTCTTTATGTGCTTTACAAATATCAGATGAGGTTCTGGTAATGAAATTATGTGGCAGAAGTAATAGTTTAAAGTTACCCTTGGACATTAGAATCCAAAAGGAAGCAGCGACAGCAAGCATTTATTTTGATTTTGCAAACTTTGGTGTTTCCTTACCTTTATCTGTTTTGACTTGGTAGAAAACAAAAGGATCCCCATGTTTGGTTTGCCAATATCTAAGGGCAATATTAAGGGCACATGCATTAATATATTTACTTAAATATATTTATTAAAAATATGTAGTTTTATTTACAACATTCTTATCTTCGTCCTATATGCCTTTGCTCTCAAGTACAATGAAAGACTGAGAGAAAATATCATCCTCTCTAGGTATAAATGAATATATTTATTTTGCTTCAACTCAAATACGAAAGAATTAAAATACAGTCCCACAACTTTCTTCTTCCAACGTGGAGGTGCCAAAGGATGAGGAGTTGAGAGACTTTTAGTCATGCATCATCTTCGCCCATCTCATCAAATAAATGAACAAGTGATCCACGTGCCTGCTAAGCAAACTCCGCATTCTGGCAAGACCCCCCCCCCCCCCCCGTCCCCCCACAACCACACCATTATCCTTAAAGTCCTTCTGGAGCTAACATTGACCCCAGCCATAGCAATCTAACATTTACTTACTTCATTATTTCAGATCCCCAATGTCTTAACGGAACTACCGAATCCAAACCCAGGTATGGGGTTTGTTTCTTTTTACGGGGTTGGGTTTTTTCCGGGGGGGAGGGGATACATTTATTATTGTCACTTTACTATTAAGATCTGGAAAAGTTTAAAAAAATTTGTCTCCTGAGCATCCAGTAGTTGCAGCCACTTTGCCTGGGGACTCCAAATGTTTAAAAACCACCGACCCCGGGCCGTCCACTTTTACAGCACCCTCCTTTCCCGGTCCTTGCTTGTATAGGCACTGGGTAAGTGCCCAGGTTCTGATCTGGGACTAAAACTCATGATCTTCTGGCTCAGGTTCTCTGAACTGAGTCATTCTGGCACGGAGAATATTCCGTGACTCAGCAGGCCCGAAAAGGAGGATGTCAGATCCAGATAATTTCGAGTCTTTTAAAGGCAAGATGGGGAACATAAACAACACAGTGGAAGAATTTCGCAGTGGGTCTGCCTACCCAAGGGAAAAATGTCATTCCATTCCCAGCCCTTTCACTTCCTTCTCTGCCCCTGTTAAACAACTTTACACTTTAATTTAGAGGCAGGAAACTGCTTCAGAAAATTCATTTTGATGCTAAGACCAAGGCCCTTAATTCTCCGGGGACCGTGTTGGTCCCCTGGACATCCCGGGACCTCTCCTTGGAAAAGGTTAGAGCCCCGCCCCGCGCAGCAGGGGGCATTCCCGGGGCGGCCGGGGGGGGAGCGAGGAGCCTGCAGGCAGCTCCCCCCGTCAGGTCCCTCGGGTCCCGGCCCCAGGGCGCGGCCGGCTGGACGCAACGACCGACACCTTGTGGCGCGGAGATCTGCACCGCCGCGGCCCAAGTTGGCAAGGGGCCCAAAGGCGGATTCCAAGTGACCTCGCCGACCCAGCGTCGCCCCTTTAAGGCTCCCTCCATTACCCCTTCCCCCAACCGGAGTCCTCCGGGCACGCGGAGCCAGGGGATCCTGGCGTCCCAACTCCCGCAGGGCGCTGGCTCTCCTTAGCCTCCCCTTCCCTCCCGGCATGCACCGCCCCGCCGCCCCTCCTTCTCCCCTCCTCCCCCCTCCCCCGTTCTCCCTCCGCCTCCCTCTCCCCCTCCCCTTCCCTCACTCCCCGCCCACCCCTCGCGCCCCTCCAAGGCCCCTCCCCCGCCGATCCCGCGCCGCGGGCGGGAGCGCGAGATGCCGCCGCCGCCGCCGCCGCCGCCGCCGCCGCGAGTCGCTCGGGCGGACGCGCAGTCCACGGCACGAGGAGGGCGGGGGAGCAGCTACGGGGGCCGCGGGAGCTGTTGAGAGGAGGCCGGGGTTGGGCTTTCTCCTCCGCTAGACCCCACCCCACCCTGCCGACCCCACCCCCTGCTCCTTCCTCCCCGGGGGCGCGCTCTCGGGCCCGCGCTCGGAAGTCGGGGGTCGGCGCAGAGTGCGGGCTGTGTCCCGGGTGGGTGAGGGAGGCGCGGAGGCGGCGAGCCGGGCAGTGGTCAGCGAGCCGCGCGGTCCTGGCCAGCGGCGCCCACTGGCCCGTCTCTCCAGCACGAGCCGCCGCCACCACCGGTCCCGAGAGTCCGGCCCCTGGGCCCCGAGGCTCAGCCCGCGGAGCGGCCTCCCCGGGACTCCGCTGGGCGAGAGGAACGCGCCCGCGCCCTTGCCTTCGCCGTGGCCCAGCGCGCGGGCGGCGGGATGAGGGGCAGTGAGCGGGCCGCGCCGGCGCTGCGGCCCCGGGGCCGGCTCTGGCCGGTGTTGGCGGTGCTGGCGGCCGCTGCGGCCGGCTGCGCCCGGGCAGCCATGGACGAGTGCACGGACGAGGGCGGGCGGTCGCAGCGCTGCATGCCCGAGTTCGTCAACGCCGCCTTCAACGTGACCGTGGTGGCCACCAACACGTGCGGGGCTCCGCCCGAGGAGTACTGTGTGCAGACCGGGGTGACCGGGGTCACCAAGTCCTGTCACCTGTGCGACGCCGGGCAGCCCCACCTGCAGCACGGGGCAGCCTTCTTGACCGACTACAACAACCAGGCCGACACCACCTGGTGGCAGAGCCAGACCATGCTGGCCGGGGTGCAGTACCCCAACTCCATCAACCTCACGCTGCACCTGGGTAAGCGGTGACAGCCCTGTTCCTGCTACTGCTCGCCAGCAGCCCAGCTCCCTGGCCATCTTCACCTCCTGGCCCAGCCTGCGGGGCCCGAACAGCCGCGCGCTGGCTCTCTGCTCCCCAGCAGCGGCCACACAGATAGTCCCTTCTCCAACTTCTAAACTAGATGTAGCACTTAACATTCCGCGAGGGCCAGGATGCCTCGCGCTAGCATCTGTTTGCTTTTCTGTTCTTTCTAACTTAACCAGATTTTCACTCCCTTGGTAATTCGCTGTTTGGGCTGTTTTTGTCCCTTTTTTTCGGGAAGTGTTAATCAGAAACCCCCTATTCTCGCTTTTCTCCCTGCTCGCAGGGCCATCAGGGAGCGTTCTTTGATCAGAGATCGAAAGGTCCACCTTCAGCACTTTTATCTTGTTTAAATGCCCCTCTCTCTCCAGGATTGAGGGTGATTGCTGTTTGCTCTACTGAAAAGCTAGAGAGCAGAGGGTGTCTAGTGAAGGGAATTTGAGGGAAGCAAATGCTTTTACTACCGGTATGGCCTATGTGTAATTAAAATAGAAATCCACTTTTAAAGTTACTGTTCTTTAGAGTTGTTCAGCTTTAATGAAGGGCCACAAAGGTATTTCACCGCTACTGCTGGAACAGAGAAAACAAAAGAAAGTGTGCATCCACTGTAATTTCTGGCCGCACTTTGGTCCTGGGTAAAAAGGCTCTCCTTACTGTCTTTCCTTTTCCTTTGATTCAAAGCCAGTGTAGAAACATGTATGAATGATCTTTTAGAAATCAGGAAAAGGATGTATAGAAAACTTTGTTGCTGGGTGGTGGATGAGGATGGACATGTTTATCCTAAGGTATCAAAAATCATGTTTGGTCTAAGCAAGTTTTTCTTCATCATTGAAATATATAAACAAGCAGAATAATTCATTATTGTGTTTAAGAGAGTAAAATATGCATGAGAAACTGGCATCTGATTTGTAGAGCTGCAGTCCCCATTGCATTGAAAGAATTAATTTTACTGGCAGCTGATAGTAATGAACTTCCAGAGAGAACATAGGGCCCAAGCCATTCTTCAAAGCCAGATCATTCTATAAGGCTAATATTATTTGAGGGTCTTTGAAAGGAATGTTTTATAGGCAAATAGATCTTTCGGTCATGGTTTTGCATTTTTCTTTCCACTGCTCTCTGGTACATTAAATTTTATGTCTCAGGATTCCAGAGAAAGAATATAACTTACCCAAAGTACTTTGAAAAGTAGTTAAGTTACTGTGCGTGGAGTAAGTTTTAGAAAGGTAGTGTTTAGCACCTTTGTCATACCATTTTATTTCTAGACAAGTTATTAGAAAAATGAACTTTTGGAAACTAAGTTCAGAAAGTGAAACTCTGAGGCACCCGTTTTTCAGAGATGGAAGAAATGAACTGTACTTCAGTGTTTTAAAGGTATTGGAAATGCATAGAACCAGCAGTATGTTGGAACAGGTGCCTTTCTAAGACACAGCAAGGGACCTAGGGTCTTCTAAGTCTTCATGGGAATACTCTTTAACTCTTTAGGCAGCTATATACTCTTAGGTGTTATATTTTTAAACTTGGTCAAAATTATTTTTGAAATTTATATCCAGTTATTTTTGTGGAAATTTATTAAAGCTTCTGTGTTGAATTTAGAATGCCCACAAAGTTTTATTTTATCTATTTTCAAATACTAAAAATTTCAAAGTGAAAGCATTTGCTCGATGTCTAAAGTGCCTGAGAGTCAACTGAAAATTTCTGAGTAAGAATCTGTTATTTAGGTAAAGGTCAGGCTGTCAATCTTGGCCTTCTGAGTTTTCTGCTCTGGGCACTGTGATTGCAGAGGTAGGTAGATTACTCAGAGTTTATTTCTGTGTTACAAAGGTAAAGGTAATGTGGTAGATAAGACAGTAACAGTCAAGTTAGGTTGTTACTGTTGGGGAGCAGATGTATTAATTTTGGGTCATGGTGATTTAAAGGTCAAAAGAAACCTCAGAGGCCATCTAGTTAGGACTCCTACATGACTTTGTACTCTAAAATATGTTATATGCTTTTACTTGTTTTTGCTGAAAAAGTCTTCTTCAGTTTTTGGTAATATTCGTGGTAAATGAAGTTCATAAAACTATAGGTTTAAAAAAATTATTTAAAATAGTTTCCATATGAGTATTGTGATTAACTGTGAAAACATTTACTTGAGAGTTTTAAGATAGACAATTTCTGAAAACCTGACTAGAACTTATTGTACTTTTTCTTGGATCCCAAATGATGTCCCAGAGGAAGTTGTGTGTGGTGGAGAAGGTGGAAAAGGGGAGGGAGATTTGTGTGTCGTGGGAGTGATGTCTCAATCTCTCTCTCCCTCTCTCAGTATCTCCTCCCCCCTACCCCCGACGTTTCCCCTGCTTCTTTTTTAATGACAAGGATGTATGTATACGTGCAGGTTATGATCTGTAATGTATAGGCAGGGCTTTATGTATCATTGTGTGTTTTGATGTTCAGCGTATTCAGTCCCTAACTTCAGTTACTCCATGGGCTCTAGCTCGCTGTTTCCCATGAATTCAAGTACCATGACTGTTTGTACATCTATTAAATCTCCCATCCAGTTCAAATTTCACATACCCTTAAGCAAGTGATGCATATTGTGCTTTGCCCTTACAGAGCCTGTGAAACTCTCAAGTGAGCAGTGTGAAAGAAGCAGGGCTGGCCAACACTTTTCTCCCCTCCCTTTTGATGTTGAACTTTAAATGCAGTAAACTTTAAAATAAGCTAAGTCAGACTGCGTTTACGTCGTTATAAGAAACATAGGTTTAAGAAACGTAGGGTTTGGCATTAACCGTAGGTCTTTTTTTTACTGTAAAAATAAAACATGACATGGTGAATTAAAACAGTTACGTGTAATGACTAGGGAATCTCTTCCTCTTCAGTTGCTAAGTTGGAAGAGACCATCATTCACAATTTCTCCTGCAGCCTTCCAGAAACTTTTCATGCATACACATGTATATATAAAATTATGTTATCGTCTTAACTGCTACCTTTTGGAGGGGTGGTCGGTAAGGCAGATTTTAACTGATGGCAAGGACAAATTAGATCATTGTACTATTATCATCACTAGCACAGAAGCCAGGAGAATCAGTGCTGATTCTGAGAGCAGCCATGTCTTAAGCACCATATACAGTAATCCAGGGTGCAATGTATCCTCAGATATAATCAGGTTGCTATGGGAACAGGAATTGCATTTTCTGCCTGTTGTGGAGAGAAATCTCAGCCAGGCACCCTGTTCTAAAAAGAAGTCTTATTTTGCACTCAAGTTCTGGATCTTTTTTCCTAACTTCTGTATGGATTATTCAACTGCTGTTTAAAAGTTTGGCTTTTGTGTTATAGAATAAGTCATAATAAGTTTTATTAGTATCAGCGGGATAGTTGATAGTAAGATTGTAGCTGAGGATTTGCCTTTTATTAAACAGCCTTTTTAATTAACTTGATAGTCATTGCGGATGGAAACTTGGCAGGCTTGATCTGGATCTCAGAGGAAGGTAGCTCTCCCCCTTTCTGAAAACAATTAGATTAAGGAAGGAAGTGCTTATAAACCAACTCAATCAAAGTTTATGGAACTCCTAAAATTTACACCAAGACCAGATTTGTCTCCAACCTCCCCCTATAAGCTTTAGGAACAGTGATTAAATGATGCTTTTTAGCCATATCTATCCTTTTTGTGTGTCTAAATCAGAATAATTGATATCTAAGGATATTGCATTTTATTCTGATTCTTCCTTTCAGTGTATATTTTAAATGAAACAAACAGCAAATTTTTTTCCGCAGGACAATCTTTGCAAGGTAGGTTCTGTGTCAGGGAATAATTCACTCTGGTGACTTCACTGTGGTATTTGCACACCCCGAGGGGACACTATTTTAGTTCGTCTCACAAAGGCCTGATTTACATGTTGCAGGTTTCAACTTGAGAAGTTAGGGAGCTCTTCCTTAATGGCCAGTGGTAGTTGAACACAGTTTTATAAAGTTGCTGTTGGCTGTTTTCCTTTTCTACAATTCACAGCTTTTTCTGTAAGTATCTTCTCCATGTTTCTAAAGCATTCAGAGAAACAATTTACACATTAGGAGAGAAGTTGGGACTATAAGCTCCCCCCCATTTTTTTTGTCATTGGCCACAGTTGTGGGAGGGTTAGTTTGACTATTTCAGTTCTAAATCCTTTTAGGAAGTTGGATATGCCTTTTGCTATGTGCTCCTTCCCCCCATGCATACATTCTCATGTTACTGCCAAATATTCTGCAAACATTTTTTAAATACCTAGTAAATACATAGCACAATACCTGATAAAAGGTGTATAGGATTGAAGGTCGTGTCTTCAGAAGTTTACACTCTTAGATGGAATTTTCATACTCTGTCGTAATGACAATAATAAATCAGGAGTGCTTTTATAATATTTTGCACTTTATGAAACTTTCAGTTTATCATTGATTAGACTTCCACAACTCAGTGAAAGCAAAGATGAGGATCCTGAGGTGGTGATTTGCCAAAAGTCACAGTAGAGGGAGGTTTTTGACTCCTTAGTCTATTGCATTAGCCCCTGCAACTCTTAGCTTTGTTAACAGATCTCTCAAAAGAATGACGAGTTTATTCGAGACCAGCTTTAAAATACAAGTTCATGTGCACACTGATTCAGAGATACTAGACTCCCTTGGTTTTCCTCCTTTTCCCTCTGTTATTTTTCACTTATATTTTTGGATTCTTTTCTTTTTCATCTGACTCACTTTTCTTGAGTGAATTCCTCTTACTCTCAAGGCATTATTTACTGTTTGCAAATCAGTAAATTCTAAACTTGTGTCTCTAGGCCAGCTCTTACTCCAGTCCTAAAGACTTGTTGGACATGGTCAGTTTGAGGTGTCCAGAGGCCATGTTCAAAACTATATTTATTCTTCACTGTCTTACCCAACTCAAAATCATATCTCAGTGAATGCACTACTGTTTTAATCCTGAGGCTCTAGACCAGTTTTTTGCCAAGCCTCTCATAAAAGATAATGATGCTTGATAGGTTCTCATCAATTAGATTACTCTGTTTGGAGAGCAGATAGGATCCACTGCTGGAGGCAGGTCAGTTCTGGACAACTGTAACTCCACCCCTTTCTTTCCCGCCTGTCTTTACTACAATCTGTCCAAGATGCCACTCTTACCTCCTGTATCCAGCCACTGTGTCTCTTGAATCCTCACCTTTAACTGTACCTTATTGTAGCTTTCATTGAATTTCACTTGAATTACTGCAACAGCTTTCTAACTACCTGGTGGTCTTTCTGCCACCGTTTTGCCCTTTCTATTCAGGCAGCCACACTTTGGACTGAGGGATGGTTCTAAAATGCAAATCTGATGATACCATTTCCCAGCTAAAATTCTTCAGTGTTTCGTCAAACCTTTAGGATAAAGTCCAGAGTCCTTGGCATGGTGTACAAGGTCCTTTAAGATCTAGACTGTTGTTTTAACCTCTAGATTTATCTTTTGTCATCTTAAATTCTCAAAGGGCTGCTTCTTTAGTTTGGAACTCTTCTCCCAGGTTTCACCACCTTCAGGAATTTTTCCCCAGTTTCTCTGTCTTCTACCCTTTCCTTCCTTCTCCCAGGTGTGGATTAGGTGTCCCACTCACCACCCTGTAGGTATCTACCACAGCACTTCTCAGTGGTATTATATGTTTCTTGATTTGTCTGTTACCACTTGACCATGAGTCTTTGAAGACAGGGTCAGGGACTTAGTCCTTTAATTCAGTTCAATATAACCAACATTAGTTAATTGCTTGCCATTCCTCAGCACCATAATAATTCCTGGACGCATAATGATTCATAGGACATTGCTGTGACCTCATGGAACTTGTGGCCTAAATGTGGAGACCTGTATCTCTAGACTGGGATGTAGGCAAATTATAGCCTCCTGGCCAAATCCGGCCCACGATTGCCACCTGTTTCTGTATGCACCATGCAAATGTTTTTACATTTTTCATTCAATTTTGAATTAAAAGAAGAATGAAATTTTGTGACATGTGAAAATCATATGAAATTCGGATTTTGGTATCCACAAAGTTCCATTGGAACACAGTGAATTGCATTTATTAACCTATTGTCTATGGCTGTTTCGGTGCTAAAAGGAGTTGAGTTACTGCAACAGATACTGTATGTCTTGTCCCTCAAAGCCTAAAATACGTACTCTCTGGGCCTCCTCAGCATACGGTTTGTGACTTCCGCCCTAGACCAATGCATTCAGTGTTATATAATAAGCTGTAAGTGAAAGGTGTGAGCACAGAGAGCATTCACTTACCATTTCGATGGAGGCTAGAGTCTTTATATCTCCAGCGCTTAGCAATGTGTCTGGCATAGTGTTCCATAAATATATGTAGAGTGAGTGAATACATGAATGCCTGAGTTATAAGAAGTCCCCAAACACTGCTTGTTACTTTAAATTCTCCTCAGCAATACTTTGGAGTTTGTGTTTATTTTTATCAGTGTTCTCTCTCTCTTTTCTTGACACATATGCCCCTGTAATAGTTAATATTAAATGTGGTACATAGTTCTTTGGTTTCTATAGCTTTAAAAAAAAAAAGAACTGAGTTATGTGGAACTGCGATGGAATTGAAAGATCTGTGAATGTCCTTTTTTGGGTAAAAATCAGACTTTTATGTGATTTGAAGTCATCTAGATAAATTATGTGAGTAAGCTATCTTCTCAGATTTGCATTTCATAGCGACTATGTATTGCTGAAAATTTAATGTTAATATCGTGTGTGTTTTCTTTAGAAATGGACCTAAATGTTTTACTTTAAAACCTGCATTCACATCCATTGTTGAAGTACCGCCTTCAAGGATATCTTAAAGGGCAGTCGTGGGGAAAAGTTACAATGACATATTTTATATGCTTATTGTGTGTGGCATCATTTTTAGTTTATTTGATTCATTGGGGTACAATTAGAAGCCGGCCTACTGAGGGACCCTCCCCTGTGGGCTAGCGAAGAATCACGTTATAGTTGTAGTCGTGAGGTGGACGGACAGTCATCACTTACTTGTCTAGAGTTAACGGGCGCGGAAACAGCAGATGCTTCCTTACTTACTCCTCGTCTCCAGCTGTACTTAATGGACAGCTCTACCACTGTTCTGTTTGAGTTTCAGGGAAGTGTCAAAGCTCAGAGCAGAGCTGTTTATTTATTCTTACTGCCCATAATTCCTGGGAAGATTTTTAAAAATAAGGGATTAATCTGTCCCTTATCTTAAATTGTCAGTTTCAAAGGGTAAAGTTCCTTTGTGTGTGCTGGTTCCATTATCTTGCCTAAGTTGCTGGCTTTTAGATTTGTAAGAGGGCCTTGCTAGGATTTGCAAGTGTCTCCTTTCTTATAAAATGATAAAATTAGATGTTTGCTCATTAGGGACTCAAATTGATAGCTTGCTAAAAGGGGTTACCAGAAAACGCATTTATAGAAATGTCTCCGAGGTTTTAGAGTATTGTGCCAGACTGTGGGGACACTGATTAAGTACATCGGCTTTTCTTTCCATGGGCTCTTCCAGGAGGCCATCCTAAAATAACTGGGCCCAGTCAGCCTGGTGCCCTATGAAGCTACATATTCATGAAATAAAATAAAGCAGACTTATCTCTTTCTCAGACAATGGGGCTCTCAGATCTCTTGTGGGAGGAGAACCCTGTGGCAAAGCTGAGAGATGAATTAGGGGATTTACATGATTTCTTTAAAACTTTAGTAGGAGTTGTAGTCCCTGGGCTCTCTTCTTTTACTCTTTGTTTCCAACTGTGTGGCTGCTTCCTGTTATATCGAAGGCAACGTGGAATTTTTGTTATATCGTCTTCTTTGGATTTTTGTTATTTTATCTTTTTGTTTTGAAAGTTCTTGGAAATATTAATCCAGAATCAGCCTCCTTCACATTTTTTTTTTAATTCTTAAAAAATAGAAATGGTCTTGTATAGAGTTACGGACTCAGTGCATTTTGTTTTGTGATGATAAATCACAGAGTATGTGAAGGTTTCTGCTAACCAAAATGATTCTCCATGACAGTGACTACAGAGGCGCCTGTCAGTGTTTTCAGAGAGAGCGGTTAATGATCAGTCCTTTAGCTCCTGTATAGTTCTGACTTTGTGTTCTGTGTCTTGACTTGGGGGGAGGTTACATGGGTGTGCAGGTATGTACAAGTTCAGAGCTGTACATTTGATATTTGTGCACTTCATTGTGTGTAAATTAATCCTCGACTTAAAAAAAAGTAAACTTTTCAGTTATACAAAATAATACATGGGTGGTTTTTTTTGTTTCTGGTATGATTTTGGCTTAAAATGGTAGCGAATAGAATCTGAGGCTTAATCATATAAGATCTGTTTCTCTTACTGTGTCTCTCTTCTCTACCAGCCGCCGCTGGCATTAATAGGTGTTAACAGATGTTTCTTGGGTGAGTGGACAAATGGTTTTAATTGAAGGACTTGCCGAACGCTTTCAGAAAAGCATTCAGGTGAGCTTCATGGAAAGTCTCTGTGAGTGGAGTGTGGGGAAGGGTGCGGGAAGAGCACCCTCACGTACCTTTAAGCAAGTAGTGGTTTCGGTTGGTGCTTTTGTGGTTTGAAGTGGTAAAATTGTAAGTTTGTGGGTTTTGTTGCAGGTTTAGAGAACCCTCTAAGAATGTCTACGTGGCTTGTGCTTTGGTTACAATATCTGGTTTTTATATAACTTATTATTTAATTTCTGTGGTGAAGCCTAAATGTTCCATAAATTACTAACGGTGTGAAGACCTCATCTTCTTTCCTTTGACATGTTCTGAGTAGTGGCTTCCTCTCATTGAGCCTTCTAGAATAGTAAGTCTGAAGCTTGAATTGTGTGGCTTTCTTAGAGAAGGTTATGACATTTTGTGAAGTATTTCCAAGTGAAAAGAGCTACCTACCAAAATGAGATGAGCTTATTGGATTGTAAATCTAATTAGTTAGTGGACAAAGGTCTTCTGTAAATAAGGTGACCCTGGTGGGAAAATTCTTCATTTATGGCTGTTGTAATATGTGATGTGTGGGTAACAACAGATGTTGAAACATTCTGTCTTCAGGTAATTTGTAATGTGTTTGAAGAGATGAGACAGAAATATTCATGGGAATCAATGGGAGCATATTGGCATGGTAAAAATAATTCAGTTGAAACTCTTTAAAGTGCAGAGGGAATGTGACACTTTGAAGAGTGTAGATTGAAGTTAGCCAGGAAGAGCTTCTTGGGTCCTGAAGAGAAATAGCAGATGGAATGGAGGACTTTGCAGGAAGGGTGAGTTGTTTAACTGAAGATCTAAAAGTAACTAGATAATGGTGAAGGCATTGTTTGTTTTCCATGGAGTAGTGGAGACATGCACCATGGGTTCTGAGAACACGAGGATCCTGAAAATTAGGGGACAAAAGAAAGTAAATCACCTTTCATGGAGAGTGCCCCTTCATACCTTTTTGAATCCTCAAAAACAATGGAGAACTGTTGTTACCCCCTGTGGAATAATCACGTAAGATGACTCTGATCTCAGAGAAGTCACGTGCTGAGTTTAGGTTGGAATCTAGACTTGTTGTGCGTAGGTTATGCTCTTCCTAGTCTACCATGTTAGAAAAGACCCCTTGAGGGATAGAGAACTATAGAAAGACCTTTAATTGAGAGGCGAAATGAAAGTGGACTGAACCAAAGGTTTCTCTGAAAGACCTCTGCTTGAGGGTTTGGTTTTGGATTGCTGCTTTTACAGGGCTTTGCACTCGTTTGTAAAGAACAGAGGATTGTTGGCAATGGAAGAATTTCAGGTTTGGGGTACTTACACTAGTCTTACAACATTTAGCTGTTAATGCTTCTAGGAATTTCTGAGGAATTTATTGAATTTCAGAATGAAATCCTGGGTTTTCTCAGTGTCTACTGATAGGAAAAGTGTACTATATACCCCATTTCCTGAAGGGTGGTCAGGGGAATGCCACCTTATCTCCTTTCTGCCTTATCCATGACTCTTCTGGTTGTTGAGAACTGCTGAAATTAGTTCAGTTGCTTACTTTATCTGACATCCTAAAAGATAAGGCTGCCAGGTCCATCTCCAAGTTTGATTTCATTTCCATTCTGCTCCAAGTAAATTCTTACTCTTACATGGTGGCTTTTTTTTTTTTTTTTTTAAGGTTATATTTGAGAGAGAGAGAGCACGAGTTGGAGGGAAGGGCAGACGGAGAAGCAGACTCCTCACTGAGCAGGGAGCCCGATGTTGGGCTCGATCCCAGGACCCTGAGATCAGGGCCTGAGCTGAAGGCAGATGTTTAACTGACTGAGCTACCCGGGCGTCCTGCATGGTGGCTTTTTTGTTGTTCAAGTTTGCCAGCTAAATAGGTCTAACCAACCTTTTATGGATTGATTGAAACATAACTACTATGGTCTTAGGAAAATTCTTTCAGGCTCAAAAGTGACTCCCTTCACCTTGATTTCTGTATGTGGTAATTTGTAAATCTGTAACTGTTTATTGAATTCATATATCCTCTCTGTGTACCTATCCTTTATTCAGTTTATATCTCTTTAGTTTCCCCAGAGCATGCTGAGCTAAGGTTCAGTCAGGTGATGCTTAGATACCTAATTTTTATTTATTTATTTTTTTTGCTTGATGGCTGAAGGAGAGGTCATAGTTCCGGCTTAGATTTTGTATGTTGTGCTGCTCCCTCGCTACATACTATCTCCACCTCTTGAACTGGAGATTCTAGGATTGGTTTTTCTTTACAGGTGTGAGTTGACTGATTACATTTTAAGTATTACTGAATCGCAGTGTTACCTTTTCTACTTTTTTTATGGATCTGCTCAGCACACATTGTGTTTTCTGTAATACATGTGGTTACATCATCATCACACCCTAGTGACTAATCGTTTTTAAATTGCATGCTCCTTTCTTATGGGTGGTTGGGGGGGATGGTGCCCATTGCTACATTTGAGGGCTGAATGTTGGACTTAAAATGCACCCCCTCTTTTTTTGCCATTTGGTAAAACACAGAAGCATAAGTATTTTCCTCAAAGCTTTTCCATCAATTTTCTTCAAGGAGAGTGAAAGGATTCTATTTCCAAGAGAAGAGCCTCACCGTTTTTGAAGAGAGGATAGTGATATCTAGATGATAATGAGTTGAACAGCTCTTACTGTTCTTTGGCGGACCTGGGAAGTGGTATCTTCCCGCTCTGGCAGCACAAATCCTGATTAGAGGGGAGAATGATCTGCACACATGTTCTCAAGATCAGAGATCATTTTATTACCAAAAACTACTGAAGAATAAATGAGAGTAACTTGGCAACGTCACATGATTCGATCTAGATGTGGAATTTCATGTGGGGGTGTCATTGCCTTGGTGTAGCAGTTCGTCTGTCTACCTGTGCTTCCCTGCTGCGGCTCCTCCCCCGGGGGCTCCTGCTTGTCATGGACCTGAATCTGAGAGGACTGCTGACCTCTGGTGCTTTGGTGTCACTAACTTCTTTGATTATTGCTATTTTAATGCCAGATCATGATCTGGTAGAGATGAGTATCCTTGGAAGGGGATGGATGGCTGAGGGGAGAGAGGGGAGAGGGCCGTTGGAAACCAAAAGAACAATTGTGTACTTTAACTGCTTTGGTCGTATGATTGCCTCTCATGGGAAAAGGGTCATATTCTGTGGGGTTGAGTGTCTAGGAGTAACTTTTAGAGTGGCTGTATACAGAGTTTTGAATTTATAGTGAATATTTTAGATAAGTTCATGGGATAGAAAGTCTGCTGAAGACCAAATTTGTAGAGCTCTACTAGATTATGAAAGTTTCTGGGAACATCTGCAATACAGCTGTAATAAAATTTGTTTACTTTATCAGGATTGCTTTAGAGGCTCAAGCTGGTTTGTTTACTGCTGTTTTCAACATTCTTGCCACATGCCAAGAAATAAGTGAGCATCAACTCCTGGTGGAACTGGGGGTCATTCAGTTTTATGGCCATTCTAACAAAGTTTGGGTTTTAAACTTATGTCCGCTTTAAAGCTCTTATATCCTGGCATAAGACACGGATGGTGCATTCAGGGTACCAAAAGATGGACTGATTCTGGAAATTAACATACTTTCCAGATGTTTGGAGAATGTAGGCTTGTTTTCTGTGCTGCTGTTTGTGTTTTCCTATGTGTACCTGTATCTGTGCTTTCCTGTGTTTTTACAGGATAGTCCCTTGGGGAGGGGGATCTGCTTTTTGGTTTGGGAAATAAAATGGGTATTAATTTTTTTGCATGAAATATTTTGGGTTGGTATTGCCATTTCTGTGAGAGAAAGGAGAGGCAGCTTTGTTCCCACGAGAGGGAGATTGTTGGGAAGGGTGGTGGTGGTGGTGGAAGGAGGGGTCTCTGGAAGTAGTAACTGAAAACAGACTTATTCACATCTCTAGTGATTTTAAATTATGAAACGGGTCACTAATGCTCTGAATCAGCAGACTTTTAACCATGCCTGACTAAATAGACCTCGTTTTTGAAATTCACAGCAGTGCCTAGACCCCTGCTGTCTTTTTGTTCATCCTGCTAACACACAGCTGTTTTTGTTCATACATCATTTTGTGTTCAACTGCCTGGTTACTTCCTCAGGTCCCTTTTATGGTGAATAATGAACACATGGGAGTTTGAACACCCAAGTGTGTGGTTATTCAAACAGGAAGTCTCAAGGAAGCACAGTAACCCTGTCAGAGGAACAAAAGATGCAACTGGAAAGGCCATTGATGATTCCAGGCTTAAAACATCTGCCAGGAAACATCTGACAATTTCTGAGATACGGACATTCTGCACCCTACAAATGGGATGGTTAATTTGGAATTTGTTCCCTTTTTTTTTTTTTTTTTAATGCTTAGAGGATTCATCCCTAATCCAAAATAGAAATGGAGGCAAAAAAAAAAAATAGTGTGGTGTTACTGGCATTAGAAGCAGGAAGGTAGCTCCACCTGTGGGGATGGTTGTGGGTCCTAGGGAAAAAGGTGCAACATCTCACCTTTACCGAAAGGATCAGTGGGGCTGCGCCCAGAAACAAGTAGATGGGACTTGACGGGGGCTGCCAGAGCTGATGGGGTTGGGTGAAAGATGATTTTGTGCCAAGCCTTTGATTACTGAGCATGGGAGGAATATGAGATAGAGAAGAATGGGGATGCCGCATGGAGAGCATGCGGTCTAGCAGGGGAGCAGGAATGTGTACATCAACAAATGCACTCTGAGGCAAAGCCAGACCTGCCGCAGGAGAAGGATAAAAATCCTGTGCCACTGCAGAGGAGATCTGATTCTAGCTGCTCAGGGTTAGTGTCTTCCCAGAACATTTATCCAGTGACCTTTCTGATTCCTATCCACCTTGAGATTCCTTGACTGCATGATTGAGAACTTTTTAGAATGAGTCCAGTAAGTCCTGATTTTTAGATTAAAAATGAAAATTAAATCTGAAGAGCAGTTCACATTGGGCAAGTGGGTTGATACAAACGCTAGAGAAAGAATTCAGTTGTAGGCTTAATTAAGGGAAGCCGTAGCATTCAGAGGGGGCGCTAGTTGTGTTCATTGTTGGACTGGAAGGAACTCTGCCACCGGTTCCCGTCATCGTAGACATGGTCACCCAGCACAGGTGCCACATCTTTTCTTGATGCTTTACTTTTTTTTCCTTTTTGGTTTGTTTGGCTACCTTCTAATTGTTCTTTAGAACTCATGGCAGATTTCAACTTCACCAGGAAGACTGCTGGCTTCTAATGCCTCCTGCCCCTCCACAGCACTGGCATTAAGTTGTTTGATACATTCATTTCTGAAGGTCTGTGAACATTGGGCATGCCCATGATGTAAGAGGCACTACACTGTTTTCTCTGTTTCCCCTATTAGACCAAGTTCATTGAGGACAAGACTCATTTATTGATTTCTTAATTCATTCACCTAACTACTTACTGAGCGCCTATTATGTGACAGGCACTACAAAGTGCTGGAGACAGGGCAGAGATGATCTAGAGCTTGCCTTCTGGGTGAAGAGCGTGCAGTACGGAGGACCTGAGGGTTTCATTTGCTTTCTTTCTCCCGTTGACCTTTGTATCCCTTGTGTGGAATATACTACTTTCTATATAGTAGTAGGTGGCTCAAAAGTTTGCCAAATGAACGAATTCCTATTTCTGTGAGGCTATGGCCACGAAATGCAGATGAGGCCGAGAAATGGCAGTCTGGTTTTAGATTATCTCAAGGAGAGGGAGTTTGCTTTTTAGATAGGGTTCTTGAAACTGGACAGGTGGAATGGGATGGTTCGTACATGGTGTAGCTTCCTCATCAGCATTGTTAGGTAAGGACTATAGCAAAGAGCTCCAAAAATACAGTAGTTCAAAAACATTGAAGTTTGTTTCTCTCTCAGGTTGTAGTCCTGAGGTAAGTGGGCAGCGGGGTAGCTGTGATCCACACAGACGTCCCAGGACCCAGGGTCCTTTTATCTTCATGATTGGCCATCCCCTAGGGTATTGTCCCTTAGGGTGTGTGTGGTGTGGGTGAAGTTGGGTGTGGTAGGTACCTCTGTGTTCCAGATGGGAGGACGCTGCTGAAGAGCAGATGCCTAATTTTTTTTTAAAAATTTTAATTATTTATTTGTTTTTTTAATTTTAGAGATGGGAGGGAAGGGGCAGAGGGAAAGAGAGGGAGAATCCCAAGCAGGCTCCACGCCCAGTGCAGATCCCTACACGGGGCTCAACCTCACAACCCAGAGATCATGACCTGAGTTGAAATCAAGAGTCAGACGCTTCACCAAGTGAGCTACCTAAGGGCCCCATCATTCTTAAGACCAAGACCTGAAAGCGGCATATATCATTGTATCATCTGCTATATGAGAGCATTTAGTCACCTGGCCACCTCATCCACACAATGGGGGCTGGCAGGTGGAGCGCGGCCGGGCAGCCTGGGGCCAACCATGGATCTGTCTCACAGAGAGGGAGGACTGATTTTGGCAGATGGGTCTGGCATGCCCACACGTCTGCTCTGGTGGTGTAGTTGCCAGCCACGCACAGCGGCATTCTTCTTCTCTCAAGTTTTGGTCTTCCTGAGGCACCTTCTGTGGAGGATCTAGAAAAACTGGCAGATACGCTCTTTGTGGACCCTCATACTCTAGGTCTTCAGGAGAAGACCTGTGAAGAAAGAGGGTGCACCCCCTTCTGCTCTTCCCAGGGTGCAGCCTTCACACCCCACCTTTGCAGAGTTCTTTATTCTGAGATGTCCCCAGTTTTCTTTCCCGTGGTGTCCTCTTGGCACTGAGGTCTCACTGTGTTGGTGCTGAATTTGCTTCCCCTGGTGGGCTCTGCCTCAGCTCCGTCTTGGAGGAGCACATCCCATGTAGGACCATTAAGTCTTGATTTACTTGACGATACTAAGTTTGCCTTCAGCTGTGATGGGTGAATCAAAGCTGTTTTAAAATCCAGATGTGTCTTAGATACGAGAATTCCAGAAATGATAAAACAGTGCCTGTTCGTACCACTCTGGTCATTTGAATGTTCTGTTTTGCCTTAAAATCTTTTTCTTCAGTGTGTATCCATCGAGGTCAGGAACTATGTTTTAAACCCCTAATTAGGTCAGCAACTCAGAGCGAGGCACTTAGGGAATCATAGTACATTTTGTAAAGTGGGTCTGTATTCGCTAACAGCTGCGGCAGTACCCCCCAGTCAAAAACTTTAGTATTTCTGCAATGAAACATTTTCACACTTCAGGGTGATTGAAGACTGTAATGGCCTCACACAGTTCAATTTGTGTTTTATTGTCAGATGTTATGAAAATGCTCTGCTGTTTAGGATTTTTGAATGTAGAATCACAGAGATAAGGGATTATGGACTTGCATCACATTTGATTATGTAAAGTATACCACTTCTTACAGGTAATGACAATAGGATTACTAAAGATTGTAAAAATTTGGCACAAAATAGGCATATGATAAATTTGTTATTTAAAAAAGTGAATAAAAGGCACCTGGGTGGCTCAGTTGATTAAGTGCCTTTGGCTCAGATTATGATCCCAGGGTCCTAGGATCGAGTCCCACATCAGGCTTCTTGCTCAGCAGGGAGCCTGCTTCTCCCTCTGCCTGCTGCTCCCCCTGCTTGTGCTCTCTCTCTCTCCCCCTCTCTCTGTGTCAAATAAATAAATAAATAAAATCTTAAAAAGAAATAAGTCAATAAAGTCCCCTTAATAGGAACTTTTATTTCGTTGAAAGGATGAATTTTAACAGATTTATTCTAAGATGGGCTTTGAGTGGATGGGTTATTAAATTATGGTAAGAATATTTAGAAGTACAATTATGGCATTACATAAATATTTTTAAAAAGTAGTAGTGGTTGAATTCCAACAAAAAAATTACAAATTTAAAGACAAAAGTTTTTTCCTCTGTGAAGCATTAGTTCATTTTTTGTTTTTGATTGTTTTATGTAAAAATACAGTTTCATCCCTGGTGCCCGTGTGCAGTTTTATTAGGAACCTGGCTACGTTAAAGCCATTTCATTTGAGATACTTTTTGAATTGGAAGTTAGTTCTGATACTCTTCTCGTTCTCAGAAGCAGATGATTTTCATGATGTCTGTGTCCTTACTCTCTTCCTACCTATCTATGTAGCAGAACGTTCTTCTTTTTGTTCAGATGTTTTAAATCAGTAAGAAATTGATGTCTCTAGGAATCTTTAAAGAATCGCTCATGTTGGGGCACCTGGGTAGCTCAGTTGGTTAAGTGTCTGCCTTCTGGTCAAGTCATCATCTTAGGGTCCTAGACTGAGCCCTGCATCGGGCTCCCTGCTCAGTGGGAACTGCTTTTGCCTTTAGAGTTCTCTAGCATGGTTTTTGCTTTCTAAAAGATTGTGGCATCCTTGAATTGAAATCCTTTTTTTTTTCTTTTCCTCAGTCAAATTCACTGTATTTACTCAGAGTCCTTTGTTGTCACTCTATGCCTAAAATATATCCCATTGTCCTCTGGGTTTTACCATTCCAGTTTCTTTTGGAAGGAAATTGCCTTCTCTCTAAATTCATTTCTGCATTCTAGAAGTATGATACAACAATGCGTATTGTACCACTCAGTGATCAGTTGAGCATACCACCTGGTTCTGGAATCTTTTTAATGTGTATTTTGTTTCTTCATATCAGCTCATTGGAGAGCTATATTTTATTTTATTTTATTTTATTTTATTTTATTTTTTTGGAGAGCTATATTTTAAACCATTAGGTCAGCAACTTAGAGCTAGGTACTTGACTCGTGAACTCATAGGCGTTTGAATGTTCTTTGGGAAACCATGGCTTTGGAAGAGTGAAAGAGCTGTGTTTACTAATCTTTGGAGAAAGACCACAGAGCTGTTTTCTCAAAATTTAAGGTATCCTGTGTGGGCAGTAATAATAGAAGACCTGTCCATTTGTTCTGATGAACTTTCTTTCAAGAACAGGAACATGGCTGAAACCAGCCATGAAATTGTTTCATTTTAAGAAGCCTCCTCTTCCTTTCCAGGATCCACGATGCCAAGTTAAATACCTTTCTTTTTATAGAATGGCAGAGTTTCTCAGACTAAGACTTTAACAGTTTCTGTTTCACCAAATATAAAGTCCTGTAAAGTAGGTGTTTAAATTCCTTCTTCATGTCTTTTGAAGGTTATTACAATGTAATACTTCTCTTTTAAATACTTAATACTGATTGTTGGTGAACCTAGGGACTATTCCTTTAGGTAGGAAATCCTTTTGTCACATGGCCTAGTGGTTCTCAGGTACTCACCAGTGATAACTGGAATCATCTTTGGAGTTTTTTTGTGTTTTGTTTTGAAATACATATGGTCAGCTGCAGATTAGTGTGGGGTGATGTTTTGTGTTTATGGGTAAATACAAGTTGAAATAGATAATTTTTTGTTTGTTTGTTTTCGTTTTTTGTTTTTTTTTTTTTGAAATAGATAATTACATTGTGCAGCAGATAATTCTGTTTTAGTGCACAGAAATCCAGAATAGAAGTGAAAATTTCTCTATGGAGTAGATCGGTAACTCTGGGAGCATTTCTAAGCAGCTTACCCACCCCAGGACCACTACCCTCAACTTTGTGTTTTATCCTCCTGCTTTTAGTATATGTGCTGCCGAAGCGAGCACTATCCTGCTTTTAAAAGAAAATAGTTCTACATCCCTAGACAATAAAAACGGTATATTATATGTAGTCATCTGCAGCTTGCTTTTTTCTCTCAGTGCATTTCCAAAGTGTAGTTGTAATTCATTCATTTTCATTCCTGGGGGCATTTTATTAAGTGATTATATTAGAGCTAATTTATTGATTATCCTGCTGCTGGACCTTTTTGTTATTATGAATAATGTTCTGTGAGCATTCTCATGCATGTTTCCTGATACTTTTGTGCAAGAATCTCCTTAACTGAGTTGGTGGGTCATAAAGAGCATCTTTAGTTTTATGAGATAATGCTGATTGTTTTCCAAAGTCTTTGTGCTGGTTTAGATGCTCACTAGCAGTGTTAGTAGGCCGTTGATCAACATTTGATGTTGTAAGAATTTGTAAATTTTACCTATTTGGTGATGGAAAGTTGTTTCTCATAATGATTTTATTTATAAGGGTAAATATCTTTACATGTTTTTATTGGCCTTTCATATTTCCTGTCCTGGAAAATGTCTCTTCAGTTTTTTGACCATTTTTCTTATTGATTTGTAGAATTCTTCATATATTCAGGACACTAATCCCTTATCAGCTACGTATTGTCCATATTGTCTTTTTATTTTCTCTGTAATATCTTTTAGACAGAATTTCTTAATTTTAGTGTGATCAAATATATCAGTATTTTCTCCGATAATTATGTGTCTTATGGAAGAAATCTTTCCTATATTTTATTAAATTTGCCTTTTACATTTAAGTTCTTAATTCACCTGAAATTCATTTCAGTGTTGTCTTTATTTCTTAGGGCTAGTCCCTTTTAAACTTAATTTTCTTTTTTATAAATATTCTAGCTGCCTTTGCTGTCTCATGCAAATTTTAGAATCTTGTCAAGTTCCTCACTGGCCTCTATTTGGATCTTGATTGAAATTGCGTTGACTTTGTACTTTCTTTTGGGTTGAATTGACATCTTGATAATATTGAGTCTATCCATGGACATAGTATAAGTTAGTCCTTCTTTTTTAATTCCAGTAATGTTTTATAATTCTCCATGAGCCTTGCCTTGTTTTGTTAGATTTATTCTTGGGTATATTTTATTTTTTGTTGCTATTAAAATTTTTTCTAAATTACTTTTTCTAACTGTTGCTAGCATATAAATATGTAATTGGTGTTTGTGTATTAATCGTATAACCACTTGCTTGATTCTCTTATGCTAATGATTTGTCTTTAGATTCTTTCATTTTTATATGCAGACGATCATCTATAAGTAATGACAATTTTGTTTTTTTACCAATTCTTAACTCTTTTATTTTTTCTTTTCTTTGTTGATTAGAACAAAATTCCTGTTAAACATTCCCCTTAAAGTACTATGATTTTACAAAAGTGTTGCTAATTTGATAGATGAGAAGTGCTTTTATTTTAGGTTACAATTCTTTTGTAATTATAGAGGCTATTTTTTATTTTGTTGCATAATATTTATTTCTGTAAACTGCCTCACTTCCTTTTTTTGAAAATAGGTGTATTAATAAAAATTTTTTTTTAGTTTAATTTCCAACTTTTTGCAGTTAAACCATTTTAAGATATGTTTTGGGCATAGGTTTTACGTGTATTAAAATAGCTCTAAAATATTAAATGTAGTCATATACGGGTATTGCTCTTTGGTAAAATCAGATATCAGATTAGTTGCTGATCATACTGTTTGGCATGATAAGTGGTGATTTGGAAAACAAAAACATTGCTATTTATAAACTTCACTGAAGATTTGATTAGTACATTTATTTCCTTAAAGAATACAGCAAACTGTGTCAGTGGCAGCTCTAGGAAGCACTTACAGAGGGACCTGGGTTTTACTTTGGTCTTCATAAATAATCATTTTTGATTTCAGAGTTTGATAAATTTCTCAAGCTCCTGAGATGTTTTAGGCCAATCTTCGTAGTTTTCATAACATTAATGTGGGTCATATACTTTAAGCTCTTTTCCCCCCTTTAAAGCCTTAACACAGTCCGAGACGTTGTTTATAAATCTGAGAAGCTGACTGAATTTAAAGGTCTTGAAACAAAGAATGGTGGATCTATGGGACTTTGTGGAAAGATTGTCTCGTACAATATAAAATACGATGAACGTGAGTTTATCTTTTAAGTTCTTGGGATAGATAAGCCCCATATGTCATTCACCTGTAAATGCCACAGAAGTGGTTTTCAAAGGAGTGTGCTACTGTCTCATTAGGGGCATTTAGTGGATAGGAGGCAGGGAGTATGAAGAGGGAGAGAGGCAGTCCCGTACAACAAAGAATTGCCCAAATCCTGCCCAACTTGGGATTTCTCACGGGACATTTGTGCTATTAAAAAACCTGATTATAAATATCTGAGCCTAGAACATAACTTTGTCTTTATACATAAACACAGTTTCCTTTTACATAATTTTATTATACATAATTTCCCGTGAGTACAACCACTATGTAAATAAATATTTTTTGAGCTTAGTGTGAGTTAGTACACCAGTTAGGAAACTCAAGTGCCTCTTGTGGTGTTCGGGTTGTCCATACAGTTCATGTGTAGATCACTCTGCATTTCTAGTTCTCACAATCAGAGCGATTCTGTGTATATATTTGTATATTCTTATATAGCCTCTTTTTTCCCCCTACAACATCAGATGTAAAGAAAAGTGTTGATAATATTCGGCTGGTATTTTGAAATTTGCTTTTACAGCTTTTCCTACACATGAGTAGTTACCAACATGTCTTCTCTGCCAACATGTTTTTTTTTTTTTAATGGAGCAATGAAAGCAGGTTAAGATTAAGTGAATATTTTATAAGGAAGCATGCTGATAAAGTTGGCAGAGATATATCATTCTTCCTCACGTTCTCCATTTGATTGTCTGTAATTTGTCCTGACATGTTATACCTACTCCGTCAAAGTGATATTCCTCTTTATCATAAAACATATGGGTAAAGCTGGTCTGTCATTACTTTTTCAGACACCAAGTTTTATTGCAATGTCCATCTGTGCCTCTGCCCCTTCATTTTCCTGTATGTCTTGTACAGAATGGCATCCAATCCTATTTTTAAAAATGCAAACTTATTTGTTATAATAAGTAGGTACAAGTGTTTGACAGCTTTGTTATTGCCCTCTAGTGTAGTAACCCCCAGGACTTTATTGAAATGGGTATGTTTCCCTTTAATTTCTGCTTTATATTATGGTTAGGGCCACACACATACACATACCACTTAGAAGTTATATATATTGTAGATTATGTAATTTATGGATTTCATTTTAGGAGGATAAAGGGGAGACATTACAAAATATTTGTCGCAAGAGCAGGCATGAGTCTGGTAGGCTTGGGAATGGTACTACAGTGCATCACCCTGACATATGTGGTATTCTAACTTGAGTCTTCTCTCCATGTTCTCTCTCCCCTCCAATCTTTCATACAAGGGAAGCCAAGCCATCTTTCCAAAATACCAAATGTTACTTCCCTAAGTGCTAACTTGTATTAACTTTTGGTGTATGTAACGTCTCAGGAACTGGAGACATGCTAGGCAGGGACTATATCTTAAATTTGTTTATGTCTCCAGGATTAACATAGTTCTTTGTGCCTAGGGTATACTCCAGAAGTGTTTGCTGATATTTTTAGTTTACTTTTTCCTCCCTATGATAGAAAATACATTTGGAGAAGGTTCTCCATGTTTCCTTATAACTTGCCCCCTTTTTTTTGGTATAAGACTGCTCTTTAAATGGGTCTCGGCAGTGAATATCATCTTAATATTTTCCATGGTGGAATAGCATGGACACCACCCCTAGATATAGAGGAAATGTATAGAAACGGAAAGCCCTTACTACTCGTCTGATTTTAATTATAGTATTAGAATAGATTGTGGCAGAAGTCTTTTTTAAAAATATATTTAACAGTGATAAAAGTAGTCATAGTTTTCAAGTTTATCTGAAAGGTTATGTCAACACTATATTCTTGATTTTTGTTTTCTCTAATTTGGAATTTGATTTATTGTGTACAATTTTTGTTTTTGTTTCCTGGTGAGAGAATTTCTTTCTTTTCTCCTTAAACACCACACTGTCCCATTCTCAGCAAAATTTTAAAAAGGAAATAATTCTGGACCTTTTCTGTGTCATGTATGTATTTTTTTTTAAGTTTGTTTGTTTATTTATATATCTATTTATTTAAGCAACCTCTACCCCCAGCGGGGGGTTTGAACTCATAACCCAGAGATCAAGAGTGGTATGCTCTTCCAACTGAGCCAGTCTTGTGCCCCCTTCTGTTTTTTTTTTTTTTAAAGATTTTATTTATTTATTTTAGAGAGTGTGAGCAAGCAGGGAGAGAGAGAGAGGGAGTCAGAGAGGCAGACAGTCTCAAGCAGACTCCATGCTGAGTGAGGAGCCTGATGTGGGGCTTGACCCCAAGACTGTGCGATCATGACCTGAGCTGAAACCAAGAGTCAGATGCTTAACCAACTGAGCCACCAAAGTGCCCCGTTCTATCTGTTTTTTAACCTGGGTATACAAAGAGTTTGGGAGGCATCCATAGTAAGTTAGATCTGTAGTGGGTAGCATTCTGCATGTGTTTCTTCTGTGCATTATTCTTTCACATTCAGTATTCTTGCCTGATACACTTAGCATCCTGTATGTTGCAAATAGAGTTTCCAGTGAACATAATATTATCTACTAATTGATCTTTATCATCAGATTTCAGAGTTGCTGTCAATCACATAATGTAGGATTTTATTACCTATTTACTCTTCGTGTGAACTTTATTATATTGCTTAATCTTCTTTTAAAAGACATTTTTGTCTATATTTAATCCATTTCTTATTAGAAAGGTAGATTACTTCTACTTTGTGACTATTATAGTGTTTCGATATATTTACCTAACTTTATATGCCTTTCTGCCTGTTTTCTTACATTCTTAAAGATGGAATTATTGAATTAAAATACATGCATATTTTTAAGGCTTTTAATAGTTCATCCTTAAACTCTAAGTAATAGGGTCTAAGAGTACCTGTTGCTGTGGGAATTTCCTTTCCTCCTCTCCTAATGTGAGGTAGCCAGGTGAATTTTTTTCATCTGAGTTTTTAAATTCCCAATATTCAGTAGTTAGTAGATTATGGCTACCTTGATACGGCTCTGATTTAGGTGGTTTTGTTGGATTGAGGATGACCACAAATGCTTTGACACTCCTCCCTTTGTATGTGAGCTGGCCTGTGAGCTTTGTGCATGTGCTTTGGCCAATACGCACTGGCAGGTGCAATGATATGCCAGTCCCAGGCTTATCCTTTGAGAGGAGTGGCAGCTCTCACCTTGGTCTCTGGGAGCCTGAGCTGCCACAGAGAAGTCCAGCCACCCTAAGAGTGGCAGGCTTGGGAGGACGTGGACAGGCAGTGTGGTGTATCCCCAGCTGTGTCCAGCCTCCTGTCCATCCCCAGCAGGGCACTGGGCATAACCAACTCAGCTGCCAGCTGAGTCTTGCTGCGTGACTTCAGTACCGCTGTCAACACTGTGTGCAGCACACGGATCACCTGCTGAGCCCTTCCCTGTTTCTGACTCTCAAAACCATGAGATATAAAAATGGTGGCGGTTGTAAGTGACTAAGCTTTGGAGTAGCTTGCCGTGCAGCAAGAGATAACTGGAGGTTACTGAGTTTAGAGTATTGAGTTGGAGAGCCTACACTGCTTTTCCCCAAGAGGAATCAACCTTCATTCCTTCCTAGAATGGTTGCTTGAGAAAGAACCTGTGGATTTTTGGTAGACGCCGTACTTCTCCTGAGCTTCAGCTAGAGAGCAGTGGGAGAGGAGCCACAGGTCTCCCGGGGCTGTGCGTTTTTGTGTGAGAACTGAAGCTTGGGTGAAGTTTCAAACCAAGTTACTATCACTGGATTCTTGTGTCCAAGAGAGCAGACTCTTTTCTGTATATCCTTTTGTGTCTACTGCATGGGAGGCAGGGACAGGGAACCAGCTTTAAGATGATCTCGAGAAGAGCCGTAAATGTGGGTAACCATAAGAAGACTATCCATAGGTTCTTGCCATTCCCTTGACCAGAAAGCTTCCCTTCCCTTTCATTGCCTACCAAAGAAAATATACATGCTCTGGTTGCTGTTCACGGCACTCCGGGCCTAGCGCCATAGCCCTAACTCCCACCCTTCTATAGCTACCTGTCCGTGTTCACTGTGCTTTCATGCCTTTTCCTTGCTATTCTCCCCTCTAGAGGCACCGGACTCTCCACTCCTCATCCTGCCTTTCCCAAACAATGCCTATTGGTATTCTATTTACTCTGAAAGGTTAATCTCAGTTGCTTCCTTTTTCTTTAAAATCTTTATTTTTTTATTCTTCCTGCTTATGTACTTCCTCACCTTGAGCAAAGTCGGCCTGGCTTTTGGGTATTTGTCTCATATCCCTTAGTAGGTTATAAGAAGTTTGAAGACACAGAAGGTGTTATTCATTCATAATATATAATAGTGTTCATTAAAGTATTTGGATAATTTTCTATATTTGCATTTTCTTCTCTCTTACTCAAAGAAAGTGCATGAAAGTTCTTTAGGGTTTAGTGACTAGAAACTTAAGGAATTATTGTCTTGAGCCCATGTGGATTTCCTTATGCAAACACAGGTAAATGAGGCAAGAGACTTAGACAATGAGTACTCTGTACTTCCTAGTATTGGCTGGAGTTCTCTGTAATTCTGCTTCCTGTCCAGGGAGGGTAAAGATCAGTCATTTCTGAATTTGTTTGTTTGAATTTATAGTACCAGGATGCTGTAAATCAAATCCCTTGTTAGGATTTTGTAGTGAATTAAATCTAAAAATTTTAAAAACTTGCTTAAAAACTTGAAAAACTTGGTGTCCTTGTCTATTTTTAATCAGTTTTTCCTGGATATTTTTTTTTTAAGATTTTTTAAATTTATTTGACAGAGACAGTGAGAGAGGAAATACAAGCAAGGGGAGTAGGAGAGGGAGAAGCAGGCTTCCCGCTGAGCAGGGAGCCGGACGTGGGGCTCGATCCCAGGACCCTGGGACCATGACCCAAGCCGAAGGCAGACCCCCAAAGACCGAGCCACCCACTTGCCCCTTTCCCAGATAGTTTTCACTGTAGCCCATTATAAGAAGCATATTTTCCATTGCCACCTAGTCAGAACATATAACTGAAACAAGTTCCTTAAAACAGACCTTACCATTGTTCCACATATTGTGCTCTCATATTTTCTATTCTACTGTTTTTCTTTTTTCTTTTTTTTTCTTTTTTTTTATTCTACTGTTTTTAAATGCTGGTCTTGACTTGGCAACTTTTTGTTTGTTTCAAACTATTGTATTGTTTGAAATGTATTCAGATAATAAAGGCTTGAATGGTAAGGGTCTGATTCTGAGACTAATCAGCTTCCCTGAGAGAAGTGGTGTTTTTAAAGACCACGTTGGTGGAGGAATCTGATTAGAACAGTTCCATTTTATAAAGATACTGTGTAATTCAAAATGTACACAATAAAAGTTAGATTTTCTTATTGGGAAGAAACATAAGGTGGGATCTGTAGTCTTTGTTCAAATGCTGCTTTTTATTTTCTTGGCATTATCACTGGCTTGAGGAATGCTCTCTCAAAGTAGTGGCACTGCCTACCAAAGCAGTTTAGTTTTGTATTTTTTCTATAAATATTTATTTCTATAAATATAAATTTCATTTCTAGTTTTCATTTTGTTTATTTATTTAAGATTTTATTTATTTATTTGACACACAGAGAGATCACAAGTAGGCAGAGAGGCAGGCAGGAGAGAGGGGGAAGCAGGCTCCCTGCTGAGCAGAGAGCCCGATGCGGGGCTCGATCCCAGGACCCTGAGATCATGACCTGAGCCGAAGGCAGAGGCTTTAACCCACTGAGCCACCCAGGCGCCCCTCCAGTTTTCATTTTAAAGTTGTTGATTTTTGGGTGTATTCATAACACTAGCTTCATTATTAGTACCAACACTTAATAGCTAACATTTATTGAGAAGTTATTATGTGCCATGCATGGTGTTGAGTGCTTTTCTTAAGTTTAATGTAACCTTCAGAGCACAGTGATGGGGATGGTAAGCTCTCCTCGTTTACAGAGGAGGAAGCTGAGACACAAAGAGACCACACACCTTGTCTGTGGGGAGCCAGAGGTGCGCCCTGGGGTCCAATGGCAGAGCTCCTGCTCTGAACTGGCTTGTGATTGATTCCACCTCTCAGAATAAAATGCCTTGTATGAAATGTAGCTATACTATTTATAACTTTTGGGGACTTGTTAGTACTTGTAACTCATCCCTAAAAGTTGAGCCTTATTGCCAGCATTCTAATGGTGGTGACACTATGTCACTACCCCTAGGATATTGATATTCTGGGATTATGCTAGCAGTGGAAACATAAGTAAGGGGTACATAAGGTCGTTTTTGATATTTCAGTGGACTTGGTTGCTTGATTAAGGGTTCAAGATTCCTCTGCGTTGTATATCTCACAGTAAATCTATGTTGAAGTTTCTTCTACCTTGAAATTTACTTTTCTTTGATAAACATTGAGCTTTTTAAACATTTAGTGTCTACCATATGCTAGACCCCATAACTGGCTCTAAGATTACAAAATGAGTATAGAAAATTTAGGTCTGGGGCACCTGGGTGGCTTAGTGGGTTAAGCGTCTGCCTTCGGCTCAGGTCATGATCTCAAGATCCTGGGATCGAGCCCCGCATCGGGCTCTCTGCTCAGCGGGGAGTCTACTTCTTCTTCTCACTCTCCCTCTGTGCTCACTCTCTCTCTCTTAAATAAATAAATAAAAACATTTAAAAAAAAAAAAGAAAAGAAAATTTGGCTCTGATTAGAGGATAAGTCACTGACTGACTATTCATGGATTCCTAGAAACACAAACCTTAGAGATTTTTTTTTTTTCACTTAACCTCTTCTACCAATGATGAAACAGGCCGGGTTATCAGGGTCCCTTGTTCTTTGTGTTGCCTTCTCTTCTGCCATCTTATTCCTTTGGTTAGTGAGAATCTTGCACATTCTCTTTCTGATTACCATTTCTTTTGACAGTTTGTGAAATGTGGTGGTAGGTATTTTTAACCATTTGCTAGTGAGCGATTGAGTTGTGTTGTTGACACTTGCTAAGGATGACTTGGCCCCTTGAAGCCTGTTTTCTCTTTTGAAAAAGTGGGGTAATAATGACACCTATTGGTAGGATTGATGTGAGTATTAAATGAAATAAATGCATCAATAGTGTTTACATGGTGTTTGGCGCAAACACAAATACAATCAGTGATTATTTTTAATGAGCTTAATAAAAGCAAGACTCTAGTTGGGGACGTTTCTTAAAAGGTGTGTTAGGTATTATAAAGACACTGTTGCATTAACAGATCTCATGTAGGAAATGGGAATTAAGTAGTATTTTCATATTTTTACATTCCAGTCTTCTTTCTTTAGCAAGGCTTGATTGGAATTGGCTCAGCCCTCTCTGGCTGCCTAGTACCGTGTGTGCACAGTGTGGTGCGGCGTGGACGGTGTGGCGCGGCGTGCACGGTGTGGCGCGGCGTGCACGGTGTGGTGCAGTGGAGAGAGCGTGGACTCGTGTTCCAGCCTGGCCTTGGCAGCTTGCTACCTGGGGGCTTTGAAACGTGTCCTCAGGGATAAGATTCCTTCATTTTCTCGGGTATAAAAAGTGAATCATAGTACTTCCCTTATGGGACCGTAAGGATTAAAGCAGCCGGTGCAGCCCTTACACCCTCTGCTTGCTTTGCTTTTCCCCTGACACTTAGGGCTCATCGTCTTCTGGCTCCTCCTTCTAACCCCACTTCCTCCTTGTACGAACCACCTGACCTGACCACATGGGGTGTGTTTGTTGTGCACTGGTCGAGCGGCGCCATCTTCATCCTCGACGGCTCCCCTCCTGCTCCCATCCCCACCTTGGGGATCACACCCTCTCTCACGAACTCCCCCCCCCCCTACTACGGGCCTGGCACTATAAACGAGCCCCCAGAGGCAGCCGAAAGGTCCCTCAGAGGCCTCAGAAGCCATTTCATCGACCACACTCATTTTACAGATGAAGAAACTGAAGGCCAGGGGAGATAGTGGTTGCCTAAGATCAGGTTTCCCACTTCTAGACCAGGGCTCTCTCCGCCACAGGGTGCCCCATCTCAGTTTTTGAGCTTATTAAAAAAACAAAAAACAAAAAAACAACAACAAGTAGAGGGTTATGTATGCAGCTTTTTCTGAGTGTGCTCGGAATCTGTCCTGCTCGCAGGATACCTGTGATACCTATTTTATTTAGTGGTAGGTATAATATTCGAGTAATTTGTATTAAAAATCACAACATAAGCATTGATAATCACAATCACTCATAGAATAATCACTAAGCACCTACTAAGTGCAAAGCTTTGAGAACGGTGAACTTTACAAAAAAGAGAGCCCGTGCCTTTGGCAAGCTCCCAGCCTACGGGGCTGTTAAGAACCCCTGGGGCTAAGGAAGATTCCGGAGGACGGAATGAGCTCGCTGGTGTTCTTTTCTCACAAAACAAATGCAGAGAAACACAGATTGGTGTTCACGTAGTTCACATCTCGGCTTCTCCGAGAGAAGGTATTGGGTAGAGGCAGGTGTGTCTGTATTTCAGAGCCACGGTGGGGCCCACCTCATAGCTTCCTGGATGCTCCCAGGGACTTGATTTGGTCAGCTCTCATTCCTTACCACTCCCTTAGCCATCTCTGGTGGGTAAACAGATTTTATAACGCAGGCTCCTGTCCAGTTTGACGAGGTGGCCTGTCTCTCCGGAAACTTCCCAGACCATCCCATACCGTATAGAAATTCACTGAACAATTTTAACAGCTGTCAAACTGCAGCCTAAGCTAGCAGGGTTGGGAAGCTGAACATACACTATAAATCACCCTCATCCAGTCTGTCGAAAGTGTTTCTTATTTTCTCTTCTTAAATAAATATTACGTGCTTTCACCAAACATAGCCTATATTTTTTATGTGCAGTTCAACACCTAAGAAGTAACTAAGTAGTAATCGAAAATCATCTTTAGAAGGATTTGCTGTTTAGCAAATAATAGCAGACCTCATCTCTTTCTAAAAATAAACCATCAGTTTGTGTCACCAAGTATATTTGACTCTTCTAAAATGAGGCTTGCTCTCTTTCTCTCGAACATGGGAGGACATTTATTTTTTTTTTGTCTGTGATGTAGTTTTCCAAGAGTTCGTCACTATTGGCTGCTTCATTTCAGTTCTAAATTTAGTAAATTCTTGGAAGTATACTTAAAGAGGCAATTTAAGGATTTTATCTCAAGTCTCGTTGATTATGTGGCTGCAAGTGGTCAATCGTTACATTTCATACTGACAGCGTAGGGATACTGGGAGCGACTGAGTTTAAAATCCTTTGCAGTTCTCTACATTTTTATGTCTGACTGCTCCTTGAAATGCACGCATTCCTTTTTGTGGTGAAGACTCCTCTGTGGTTATTTTAATTTGCCCGGAGGTGTGAACTTATCTGGTATCTTCTTTGCAGTTTGTTTTTTTTTTTAATAATAGCCAAGTTGATTTTTTTGTCCCCAGAAAACACTCATTGGAGTAGAGAGTGATGGATTTGGTAATTCAGGAGTCTGGTGTTTGACTGAATCAGAAAACAAATATTAAAGACTTCAGGCTTAACTTTTATAGTGCTTATGCATTTCCCATTTTCCTGTAACATTTTCTCATGTCTCAATATATAAATATTTTATCTTTACTCATACTCATATTTCTTGTTAACCAAATTCTTTCCTAAGACTCTTGATGTAGACTTGAAGTATTTTTAATGTCTCTGGGTGTGGGTGTTCTAAGTACCTCCCAGAAAACCTCCAGGAATTTTTGCCCACCTACTTGGTTTCCCTGGAGGGTGAAAGAAGGTGATTAGTGGAGGAGAAAAACCTCACAAAAAGCCACCAACAAAAAGCTGCCTGCATGTTTGTTAAAGGTAAGACCCATGGGCTGCCGTCTCCGCAGCCCTGAGAGCTCTTCAAGTAAGGTAATATCCGTATGTCGTTGTTTTTTATAACGTGTACGGTTTTTGTCCCTCAGAATAAAGTCTCAAAAGATCTTCTTGAACCATAGCTATATTGTGACAGGAGATTTTTTTTTTTTTTTTTTAAGATTTTATTTATTAGAGAAAGCAAGAGACAGAGCATAAGCAGGGGAAAGGGGCAGAGGGAGAGGGAGAAGCAGACTTCCTGTTGGACGAGGAGCCCAACGCAGGCTCTCAATCCCAGGATGGTGGGATCATGACCTGAGCCTAAGGCAGATGCTTAACCGAAAGAGCCCCCCAGGCGCCCCAGGAGCTGTTTTTGTTATGTGTCTCCGTTGACTGGAAGTTTCTTGTGGGTAATTGTTTCCACTGTGTTCCCTCCACCCTGTTGCTTATGTTGTGATTTCCTTAGAATCACCTGGTAATGAAGTGGCCTCTGATTCAAGCCTTCACAAGCAAAGCATCTATGCTTAGAGAAGGCTGCGTTAGGGGAATAAGAAACCTGCTAAAAGGGAGGCTTCAGTGTCAATGATCGTACTAACTCAGGCTTTGATTCCTGCTTTGAGAGATGTTTTGCAGAAATGTTGACGGAGGGACTATTAATAAGTCATATCATGGTGAACCGTAGCATCCCAGACCCTCTCAGCCCACTTACCCTGTTAGACACCAGCATTTGTGGTTTGTGTTAACCCCAAGTGTGTGACGGGAGAAAATGGAAGCCATCTGAGAGACCTCCTGGTCTAATTCTTTGTTTCAGCTGAGGAAACTAGACAGGTTAAGTGACCTGCCCAGTGTGAGGCAGCACCTAATTTGTGGCCACCGTGGGCATGGAACCCAGGTCCTGCAGCAATTTATGAGTTAGGGAAGAGAGAGGGCAGAGCTGTGGAACCAGGGAGAAGACAGAAAGTGCAGTTCAGGGTTGGAGTATGTGTGGCGTTGTGGACGGAGATATAGTATCTGCAGTTAGGTTTGAGTGGCATCTACTACTTACGAGCTATGTGATACTTGGACGAGAAACTTCATCTAAGTTCCTTTTTCATCGAGGTGTAGTGGTCAGATAAGAGGATGGTATGAAGTATCTGGCACAGTGCGTGGGACCTAGGAAGTGTTCCCTAATGGCAGCTGTTACTGTTCTGGTAGTTTAACGGGGGAGGGAAGCACGGAGGGAAATGGGAGGGTTGTTGTAGCAGGAGAAGTATTGGTCAGGGCTCTCCGGAGAAACAGACCCAATGGCAGATAGACACACGAAGAGATTTATTATGATGAATTGGCTCATGCTATTATGGAGGCTGAAGAAGTTCCATGATCTGCCGTCTGCAAGCTGGACACCCAGGGGAGCCCGTGGTGTAACTCCGGTAAGAGTCCAGAGGCTGAGAACCAGGGAGCCAGTGGTGTAGATCCCAGCCCAAGGGCAGCAGAAGACAGATGTCTTAACTCATGCATGCAGATAGGAAGCAAAAATGGTGAATTCTTCTTTTCTGTGCCTTTTTCTGTTCAGGCCCTCAGCGAATTGGATGATGCCCCCCTACATTGGGGAGGGCAGTCAGCTTTCCTGAGTCTACACGTTCAAATGCTAATCTCCTCTGGAAACACCCTGGCAGACACACCTAGAAATCATGTTTAATCTGAGCTCCCCATGGCCCAGTCAAGCCGACACATAAAATTAACCATCATGAGAAGGCTTTATTGATCTTGAAAGGAGAGTCTTTCGGAGCATGCCTTTAAAATCTTCACATCTGGTCATGTCATTCTTAAAAATCATCCTTGGCTCCTCATCACATATCTGAAAGATCGGGCTGACGTGAATGTACCTTCCAGCTTTACTTCTTGTGTTTTTGTCATGCTGAATCTTTTGCAGTTAGTTCCTGGAATGTGGTCTGCATTTTCGCTTTTTTCTTGAGTAACAGTTGCCCCTGTAACCTGTCCCACCACTCCCCATTAGTCATCCTTCAAGACTTCATTCAATTCCCTTGTCTTCTATGTAGTCTCTTAGACCATGGTCTCTCCGTCCCACCTTCCTCTATGGTGAATCACTACTTGTATTGTGTTTCCATAGAGCCCCGTACACAATGTTACAGCAGTTACTAAACTGTCCTAATGATTTGTTTACATGTCTGACTCACTAATCATTACATTCCCTGAGGACAAGGACCAGGTCTTAGTCATTTTTGTATGCCTGTCTCTAGATTGGTGCCGGACACATAGTAGATGCTCATAAGGTGCTTGTAAGACGGGAGGAGGGGAGGAAGGGAGGGAGGAAGGAAGGAAGTTATCCTAATTAGAGGTTATCCTAAGTTGGTATAACAGCACGAGCAAAGACAAGGCTGCAAAATTAGCGTTAGTTTGATGAAAAGAATGAGACGGTTTGATTGGAAAAGGGTTTGTGTTGAGAAGTAGGCTTGTGTAAAAGAGAGATAAGATATCCCTTCATCTGGAGGGCTTTGAATATGAAGCAGAAGATGTATTATGGAAGGGAGCCATTTTAGGTGTTTGTCAGAGGAGTAAGGTGGTTCCATAGCAGAGTTACAGGAAAATTAGCCTAGTGGCTGGATGGTTTGGAATGAGGGGAGGTTTGGATCCTAGGGTACTAGTAAAATTATTGCAGCAATAATGAGAGCTGAGATTAAGTTGGTGCCAATCAGAAAGGCAAGAGGAGAGACATTTAAAACAATAAGCCACGAAATTCTGGCAAACTAGTTCACTGTAAGATTTCCCACATTTTGGTTTGCCAGAGTTTTTGTTTTTTCTTCCTCCCTTCAAAAGTAAAGTTTTCTCCATTTGGGTCTTTTGGTATTGGTGCCTAAAAACTCCACCTTAATCTGAAACTCTCTACTCTGATTTTTCAAAAACGAACAGAAGTTCTTTCAGTAATTTTTGTTTTAGTTTAGTTTTGTGTGTGTGTGTGTGTTTTGCTCTGGTTCATCTCAGCTGGGCTATGGGCCCAGAAGGAAACTTGGGAAATAATTTTTCAGATCTCTTTGGCTTTTACAATATGTTTCTATAGTTGTCTTATTAGAGCATGACTTCCTGGCATTCAGTTTTGGTTGTCGACAAGAGTGCTTATTGATAGACAGTACCTTTATCATTTTTTCTTCCTTTCTTTTTTTTAATGATTTATTTATTTATTTTAAAGAGAGAGAGAGAGAGAGTGGGGGAGGGGCTGCGGGAGAGGGAGAAAGAAAATCTCAAGCAGACGTCCTGCTGAGCCCGGACACGGGGCTTGATCTCACGATCCTGAGATTATGACCTGAGCCAAAGTCAAGAGTCGGATGCTTAACTGACTGAGCCACCCAGGCGGCCTTTTTCTTTCTTTCTTTCTTTTTTTTTTTTAAGGTGCCTATATTTTTTTAGTTTTCTGTTTCTTTGAGATATTCTTATAAGGTTTTTTTTTCATGGATTAAGAAAAATGTGAAATGGAATTCTAATCAGAGGTCAGTTTTGTTCTGTGAATTTGTACATTGAAATATAATACACTTTTCTTTAAGATAACTGATCTAATTGATTGACCTCTCTCATTTTCATTTAATATTGGAGGGAAGGAGAACAGATAGGAGTGCCTGCTTGGCCCCAGCCTTGGAGCTAGGTGCTTCCCTCACATTATGTTGGGTGCTCCTAACACCTGGTAAAGTAAATATTAATAATTTACTTTATTAGCAAAGTGAAGGATTTGGGCAGTTGTGTCACTACTGTCCATAATTGGGAAGGGGCAGAGAAGGAAAACCGCATCTTTGCATATGCTCAGTTGATGATGCACATTTAAATACAGCAGTTCTCTCACTTTCTTTCTTTTTTTTTTAAGATTTTATTTATTTGAGTGAGAAGGAGAGAGAGCACAAGCAGGGGGAGTGGCAAAGGGAGAGGGAGAAGCAGATTCCCCACTGAGAAAGGAGCCCGATGCAGCACTTGATCCCAGGACCCTAGCATCATGACCTGAGCCGAAGGCAGATGCTTAACTAACTGAGCGCCCCTCAGTCAGCGCCCCCTGCAGGCGCCCCTCAAACTTTCTTAGTAAGAGGACCCTTTATCCAATGAAATCGAATTCCTAATTCATCAAATGGATAAGAATAATGTTCTGTTATATACAATTATTTGACACAGTAAATTTCAGGTTGAGAGTTATATGATGAAACTGAAGACTGAAACATAATTTATTCCTATAAGTAAGATATATAAGATATATATAAGATATATATGTAAGGTATATAAGAATTCAAATAAATATTCAAAGTCATGTGATAATTCTAATAGCTTGTTTTTTCCTGTATCGATATAATTGTTAAAAGCACTAAAAATTACAATGTGGATCTTTTTTTTTTTAAAGATTTATTTGCCAGAGAGAAATACAGTGAGAGAGGGAACACAAGTGGGGGAGTGGGAGAGGGAGAAGCAGGCTTCCCACTGAACAGGGAGCCCGATGCTCGATCCCAGAATCCTGGGATCATGACCTGAGCCGAAGGCAGACGCCCAACGACTGAGCCACCCAGGCGTCCCTACAATGTGGATCTTTAAATGAATTGCTTTTTAAATAGCTTCTCTGGCAGTTTGAGGGCAGTGTTTGATTACACTTATCCAGAAAACTAGAAGGAGAAATAGTAGAAGATTTTGTTTTAAAGTTGAATTATTAATTATATCCAGTGATGTCCACATTACTTATCAGTTAACTTAACGGCCAGTGGGCAGTGAGCAGCAGACAGGGAGTTAGTGACTGCCTCTACATCTGATTTCGTTATTTATTGTTTGGCAGAAAACAGTTTTTGAATATACCTTATAATATTGTAAGATGTTCATGGTTGCTTAAGAAAATCAGAAGACCGGGGCACCTGGGTGGCTCAGTTGGTTAAGCGGCTGCCGTCGGCTCAGGTCATGATTCCAGGGTCCTGGAATTGAGCCCTGCATCGCGCGCTCTGCTCAGCAGAGAGCCTGCTTCCTCCTCTCCCTCTGCTTGCCTTTCTGCCTACTTGTGATCTCTCTCTGTCAAATAAATAAATAAAATCTTTAAAACAAAACAAATCAAAGAAAACGGTTAGCTTTTCACTCAAAGTTTCAGGAATAGTCAAATTTATTTTGTTATGAGATAATGCTATTAATTTTCTTTTCATAATACCAGGCTCATCCATCAACCTCGATGCTGTTTTTACTTCTTCTTCTTTTTTTTTTTAAATAGTGTTTGCCTCTCATATAGCTCGTTCTGTGATCCAGTAGTTTACTTTGAATGACAGAGTACTTACATTTTGATTGTCAGGTTGTAAGTGTAAAAGACAGTAAGTCCTGAAACCTTAAACCTGCATTAAGGTATTATGATGCAAAGTGGGTGACATCTTTATTATTTGTATGATGGACTCTTACACTGTGGCAGGTGCAGGCACTAGGTGGGCGGCTGTGCTCAGACTTCTCCGGCATTTGAGTATGACACACGAGGACAGTGGACATTTGTGTGCTTATAAAATTTTATGCAAGTGGACAAGCCCAAAACTAAATTCACATGACGACAAAGCAGAACTGTAAACGATCTAATTAAAGACACATGTATAGGCTCAGATAACCACAGAGACGGAGAAGAGTTTTTCCAATGTCTGCGTAGAAACGAATTAACTTGTCTGTATCAGTTAGTGCATTTGGTGGTTCGAGTTTTATATGCAGTACAACCAAGTGTATGTATAGTCAGGGTTCTTCAGAGAAACAGAATCAATAGGAGATACGTGTGCGTCTGTGAATATATGTATATATAAATTAATTAATATATGTACATATGAATTTATTTTAAGGAATTAGCTCACATGATTGTGGGGATTGGGAAGCCTGAAATCTGTAGGGCAGGTCAGCAGGTCAGAAACTCAGATAAGAGTTTATATTGCAGTCTTGAGTCCAAAAGCTGGAAACTCAGCCAGAATTTCTATGTTGGGGTTTGGAGGCAAAATTCCTTCATCTTAGGGGAACTTTAGTCTTTGTTCTTAATGCTTTCAACTGATTGGATGAGGCCGCCCATGTTATGGAGGGTCATCTGCTTTGCTCAGAGTCTACTGATGTAACTGTTAATCACATCTAAAAAATACCTTCACGGCAACATTTAGAGTGGTCTTTGATGAAACATTTGGGCACCATAGTCTAGCCAAGATGACACATAAAATTAACTATTACAGTGTGTATTTTTAATTATAAGTTTTGAAACATTAAAAATAATCCAAACATTAAATTTTGTTCCGTGCAACTTCTTTGGAAGCCCAGAGCTCAGAGAAGAATGAGAGTAGTTAAGTATTGAAAAAGTGAAGGATCGTAGCTGAGCAACTTGGTTTCTGACCCCAGCTCTGCTATTTACAATTTGTGAGACTTTGGTCGCATTTCACTCTCCCCATTTATAAGAGAAGGTGTGACTTCATCAGACTACTTTGATAAATCAACAAGAGAATGCTCGTAAGAGTCCCAGTGTAGTGACTGGTGTATTCAGTACATGATAACTTATCATCCTGATTATTTCTATACACTTACATTTTTATTGCATTTTAAAGTTTTTAATTTCCCTTTATATCTTTTACATGGTAGCCTGGTACACAAGTGTCCTGTTGAGCATGCTGTTGGTATTGTTCGTGAGGAAAAAATGGAATAAAAAATCCAGTGTCTTTCAATTTTATTTATTTTTTATTATTTTATTTTATTTTTTTAAGATATTTATTTATTTGAGAGAGAGAGAAAGTGAGAGAGAGCATGAGAGGGGAGAAGGTCAGAGGGAGAAGCAGACTCCTCGCTGAGCTGGGAGCCCGATGTGGGACTCGATGCCGGGTCTCCAGGATCATGACCTGAGCCGAAGACAGTTGCTTACCCAAGTGAGCCACCCAGGCACCCCAATTTTATTCCTTTTTTAAACGGAATATTATATTTGAATAACCAAGAAGATCAGTGACATTATGACCTCAAGTATTGTTTGACAATTGATGGAGTATGCTGAAGAGCATCTGCCACAGCTTGGGACAGTCCGTTGTTCACTGTGTTGTTAGGTACTGGTATATAATTTTTCTGAAGTCACAGCTTACAGTTGAGTGCATTCTAAGAGTACAGCCAAAATTTAACTTCTTGTTTTGATACTAGTGCTCATTGAAATGGAACCATATTTTGTAGAAAATCTTTAAAGCAGTTCATATTCTTACCTAGGGCCTTACTAACTATTGGTGACTTACTTTATTGATGGACTCTGGGATTTAGCGCAGAAATAAAAAGTAATCTTTGATCTATAAGGTTTTCAATTTTGTTTGGAATTCTTTTTGTATTTAATAAGTGCATTTTTAAAAAAAGATTTTATTTATTTATTAGAGAGCACAACAAGGGGCAGGGGCAGAGGGAGAAGCAGACTCCCCGCTGAGCAGGGAGCCCGACGCAGGACTTGTTCCTGGGATTTTAGAATCATGACCTGAGCCGAAGGCAGATGCCTAACCCACCGACCCACACAGGCACCCCAATAAGTGCATTTTTAAGGTTATAAAAATACCTTTGTTTTGGTTTTCTAAAAAAATAGTGTGACGACTCCTAAAGTTGACCATACTACTACAAAATGTATTCTGTTCATTTCTTTTTGGCTGTAGTTTGTACTAAGTGTTCTGTAACTTGTCAATATTGATATTAATAGTGTTGGGAGTATATGATAGCAGCGAGGACTTGGAAAGATCCTTACTGGGGTCTTCACATGGGTGCTGCTATGATAAAATGAATGGCAAAAAGAGACTGTTCTTTTTAGCTGTTGCTTCTGGTGAATCTCCCAGGAAAAGTGGATTGGAGTTTATTAACCTGAGCTTCCTATCACATAATGGGAGATGTGCTTAGGGTCTGTTTCCTGGTAACCTCCTGAGAGGCTTAAGGACTAAATAGAAAGTACCTGGTAATACTTTCTTACTTGAAAGTAGAGTTAAAAAAAAAAAATCTTTTGCTACAATCTTACTGCCTAGGTGAAGTTACATTTTAATGGTCTTTGCATTTTCATTTCTTTTTATGAAACATAGTACTGGATACAGTTGTCCCAATCTCAGATACTTAAAGTATAAGATAATTATTTTCATCAAATTAAAGTAACACCTGGGATATTACAGTCCAAGGTAAGAGACTGAAGCTAGTACTCATTAATAGTACCTAAGCATTGGTGGATAAGTAAGTCCATTCAGGTGAGAATTAGGAAGCTGTCCAAACCAGAACGGTTTGAGGGGTATTGGTGCTCTTCAGGTTAGCCCAGGAAGGCTAGCAGCAGCCCTTGACTTCTAAAAAGGACCTGCTAAGTGCAGACACTGTGCCCGTCTTTTATGTTTAGTCAAACCATTCCAAGAAGTAGGTATTAAATTATCACAGGTCTATGATCAGTATTCTTGGGGCAAAACATGTTTTAGATTTTATGATTTTTTGGATGTTCAGAATATTTTTAGCATATGCTTTATATCATGTATTCCCCCTCCCTCAGCACTTTTTGGCCAAGTCCTCCTTAATTGAACACATGACTATTTCTGTAATGAAATACGGAAAAATTCTCACATAAGTGGGATAATGACTACAAATAGTCCCACCCCCCACCCCCAGGTCATTCAGGTCAAATTTTGCTGCAAATGAGTTTTCTAGCAAAGGAGTTTGCTATTAACTTCAAAACAAAAACAGAACAAAAACTGGTTTAGAGAGCTTTTGAAATTTCAGATTTGAGGAAAAGGTTATAGATCAGTATTTCTGTTTTTATAGTTAGAAAGAATGGCAAAGAAAAATAATTTTCCCAGGGCAATTTGAACTCATACATTTACCACAATACCACTATAGTAGGTAGGATGTGGTATTTCTGGAATAAGAGCAGGTCCAACAAATCATGTCATTTCATTTTTTTCTCTACCTTGTTTCATCACCTCAGTATTTCTAATATTTTATACATCACTGAATTCTAGAGACAGTATTACCTTTTCCACCTCAGTCTTTTCCATCTAAATTAACGCACACTTTAACCTGGTTTTAGTGCCTTATTGGGAAATTTCAGTACTGTGGGTGAAATTAGGAGATTTCCTATTTTATATACTTTCCAAGGTTCTTTATAATTTATAGTCTTACTCCATAGGGGTATTTTGTTAGATATTTTCCATTGGCAGGTTTTTATTAGCCATCTCTTAACTTTGTCTCTTTTTCACAAAATATAAAAATTTTATTTGACAGTAAATAATGCACGTTCACTAGTTTATATGTAGAAACAACATGGTGGTTAAGATTTTGCTTGGTTTTTTAAGAGTTTAAAACATACCTTTTCAGTTTTCCTTGGCAACTAATGACAATCTGTTTAATCATAGTATTTACTTTTTTGATTTGATTTGAATGGGGAAGACTGAGAAAACTCAGAATAGGCTCATGATGTCAGGGTGGGTTGGGGGGGAAGCGGGTTGAGGGTGTGGGGAGGGAAGATTCTGAGGGTCTAACAGCCCAGCTGCCTGGGTTCTAATCCTACCATCATCTCAGGCTTTTAATGCAACTGGTTTTGAAGGGCTGTCAGGAGGAGGATTAAGTGAAGAGGTAGGTACTTGCAGTGCACTCCACCTGTCACCAGGTGAGGACTCAGGGTTAGCTGTCACGATGGTCATCCCAAGCAGAACTAAGGTTTTCACATGAGGTAGTTCTTTATCAGATTTGCATTTAAAATAAACAAACAAAAAGATTTGCATTTAAGTGTAAGCATTTTGTGTGTGTGTGTGTGTGTGTGTGTGTGTGGTTGATCTTACCTTTCCCCTCACCTTCCAGTAAGTGGCCTTCTCAGCCTTTTTCCTGCCTTCCACTTGCAAGAGCTGTAACATGAGATCCATCTCAGGTGTGGCAGTGATGCTCCGCTGAAGGCGGGGGTGTGTTGGGGGAGGGAGGGAGACTGACTGGGCACCTTATCCCAGAGTTGAGGGAGTCTGAGTGTGTTCACTGATTTCTACTCTGTTCTCTGGGGGCCCTACCATTGAATCAGTGAATAAGTAGTCAGTGTGACTGTGCTTGCTAAATTTCTAGTTAGGAAGTTTTCAGAAATATTTCAGTATTTAAGATAGTCACCTCTGATGAGAAATGTATCAAAATACTGTGGTCTGGTGAGATGAAGAATTAATTTAAAAATGTGTTTCTTTGTGTGACTCTTACTTCTTTACTAAAGAGAAAGCGGTACATGAGTTTACATCTAAGTTTATACTTTGAATATTCCGGTTCTTTACCTTTACTTATTTAAACCGTATAGCTTTTTGGAACTTGCTTTAGATAATACCTATATGTATGTCAGTAGTGGCAAATTTCATTCAGTCGTAGAAGCTTATGTTTCAATAAAAGTCCAGGATTTGCGGGTCCTTGCTAGTTTCCTTGCAGGAGTGTGGGATGCTTGTTATGTGCAGGTCCTTAGTAAATGCTTTCACTTGAATAGATGATTTTAGGTGCTCTGTTAGTTAAAAGTAATGAATCATAAGGAACCTTTTGAAAACCAAGTGGTGAATTTACAAGATATTTCCAGGGTAATAATTTAAAAATGCTTTTGACACAAATTCAGTATTTATAAAACAAATAGCTAAGCAGTGCACAGTGAACTTTTCTAATCCCCATATCCTCTATCATCGTGATCTTAATCATCTTTTTTTCTTTAAAGTCGCCACCAAAAAAATTAGAATTTGTTGCCACATATTGCTGTCCGATACTTAACATAGCCTTGTACTTACTGTGGCTTTGTAGACTTTTCCAATCTGATGGTTTATTTTGCTTTTAGAGAATATGCCAGAAAGCCTTATTTTTTAAAAAAGATTTTATTTATTTACTTGAGAGAGAATGAGAGCAAGCTAGAGAGAGAGCATTAGCGGGGGTGGGGGGTGCAGAGGGAGAGGGAGAAGCAGACTTCCTGCTGAGCAGGGAGCCCAATGTAGGACTCGATCCCAGGACCCTAGAATCATGACCTGAGCCAAATGCAGACACTTAACCGACTGAGTCACCCAGGCACCCCAGTTCTTCTCATACTTTATGTAATGTTCTAGAGTTAAAACCTTTTAAAGCAAGTGTAAACCAACCTGAACTAATAATGAAGTTAATTTGTTCCCTTTTTAGGTGAGCAACTAGTTGGCCACTTACCTACTAATTCTGTTGGGTGGCTCTTACGGGGCTCTGTTATTTCTGTAAAATAAAGAATCACTAGGAAATAGTACCTGTGGATGTTGGATCTAGGTGGCTTCCAAAGGTGAGGCTCTTTTTGATGTAGGTATGTTCTCAGCTGAACAGTGGAGTAAGTGAGGTTCTCATTAAGTAGCAGGTGTCTTTTTTTTTTTTTAAGATTTATTTATTTGAGAGAGAGAGAGCGCGGGTGCGTGAGGGGCAGAGATAGAGGGAGAGAGAATCTCAGGCAGACTGCAGGCTGAGCGCCGGGGCCCGACGCAAGGCTCGATCTTACGACCCTGAGATCACGACCTGAGCTGAAACCAAGATTCAGATGCTTAACTGACTGAGACATATAGGTGCCCCTAAATAGCAGGTATCTTAATAAATGATTGAAGAGAGTTCTTATAGGAAATTTATTATCATCAGTAATATTTCAGTTATGGTGACTAGAGTAGGGATAGATGATGGTTAAATAGATTGAAAATATTGATGCATTTGAGTATTTGTGCCTCAAATGATGGAAAGAATAACAAATGAAATGCATTTTCCAGGTTGTATTTTTTTATTCTCAGAGTGAGAGTAGGAAATGGAAAGGAGTGAGTATTTGCATCCATGCCTTTTTAGACTTGGTCCTCAAATAGCTTTTTTTTTTAAGATTTTATTTATTTATTTGACAGAGACACAGTGAGAGAGGGAACACAAGCAGGGGGAGTGGGAGAGGGAGAAGCAAGCTTCCCGCCGAGCAGAGATCCCAATGCGGGGCTTGATCCCAGGACCCTGGGATCATGACCTGAGCTGAAGGCAGACACTTAACGACTGAGCCACCCAGGTGCCCCACTCAAATAGTTTTAGAACTTTCTTTCCATTAACAGAGTAGACATTTATTGAAAGACTGATATATGCCTGGTACTGCAAGAAGTTCTAAAGATACACTTTTGAGGAACTCAGCCTAGTGGGGAAAGTCTTAACTTTTAGAAAGCCTTTTCTAACATCTCTTGGGGTGATATGCCTCCCCTTTCTGTGTACCCAGAGCATTCTTATCATTATACTTCTCCAAGTATCATAAAACTACTAGAAGCAAACCTAGAGTAAATTGTTGTGACCTTGGGTTAGGCATCAGTTTGTTAGATATGACACCTAAAGCACAAGCAAATTGTGCCTTCATCAAAATTTAAAACTGTTGTGCTTCAAAGGACACTATCAAGCAAGCAAAAAGATAGCTCACTGATTGGGAGAAAATATTTACAAACCATCTACCTGATAAGGATCTAGCATTCAGAATTTATAAGCTCTTACAATTCAACAATAAGAAAGACAAATAACGCAACTATAAAATAGGCAAAGGATTTGAATACACACTTCTCCAAGGAAGATATGTAAAGGAACAATAAGTACATGAAAAGAGGTAATGCTCAACATTATTAATCATTAGGGAAATGCAAATCAAATCCACAATGAGATACTACTTCGCACTCACTAGGGTAGCTGTAATTAAAAAGAAAAAAAAAAAACTAATAACAAGTGTTGGTGAGGATGTAGAGAAGTGAGAAACAACCCTCATGCGTTGCTGTTGGGAATGTAAAATGGTTTTTTGGAAAACAGTTTGGCAGTCGAGGTAGACATAGAGTTATCTCATGACCGAGCAATCCTACTCTTAGGTGTGTTGGATTTATAGGTCAACTTTGCTGGGCCATGGTATCCCAGATATTTGGCCAGACATTATTCTGGATCTTTCTCAGGGGGTGTTTTTTGGATGAGATTAACATTTGTATTATGGGCTTTAAGTAAAGCAGAGCACCCTTTATATTGTGGGTGGACCTCATCTAATTGTTGAAGGCCATAATAGAAAAAAGACTGACATCCCTGGAGCAAGAAGGAATTATGCCAGTAGACAGCCTTCAGACTTGAACTGGGACACTGGCTCTTCCTTGGGTCTCCAGCCTGATGACCTTTGGCCTTGAACTGCCTTATCAGCTCTTCTGTGGGTCTCCAGCTTGCCAGCCCACCCTCCAGGTTTGGGCTTGCCTGCCTCCATAATCATGTGAATCAATTCCTTAAAATAGATGTCTCTTTCCATATATACCTATTCTACTGGGTGTGTTTTTCTGGAGAACCCTGACTTACACAATACCCAAGAGAATGAAAACCATGAGTTCACACAAAAACTGGTACACAGTGTTCATAGCAGCATTATTCATAATATCCAAAATATAGAAACAACCCAAATGCCCATTAACTGAATGAATAAACAAATGTGGTATAGCCATACAGTAGAGTATTGTTCAACCATAAAAAGGAATGAAGTACAGGTTCTCTCTCTCTCTCTCTCTCTCTCCTCCTCTCTCCCTCTCTCCCTCCCCCCCCCCCCAATGTGTGTGAACCTTCTAAACATTGTGTTTACTGAAAGAAGCCGGACACAAAAGGCCTCATGTCGTAGGATTCCATTTATGTGAAAAATTCAGAAGAGGGCACCTGGGTGGCTCAGTGGGTTAAAGCCTCTGCCTTCGGCTCGGGTCATGATCTCGGGGTCCTGGGATCGAGCCCCGCATCAGGCTCTCTGCTCTGCAGGGGGCCTGCTTTCCCCTCTCTCTGCCTGCCTCTCTGCTGACTTGTGATCTCTCTCTGTCAAATAAATAAATAAAATCTTTAAAAAAAAAAAAATTCAGAAGAGACAACTCTATAGAGACAGGAAGTAGATTAGTGCTGCCAGGAGCTATGAGGAGGAGGAATGGGGAGTGACTGTTAGTGGATTTGATGTTTCTTTTTGGGGTGATGAAAATGTTCTGGAATTGGATAGTGATGATGGTTGCACAGCCTTGTGAATATACTAAAGAACGCTGAATTATATACTTTGGGTGAATTTTGAAATATACGAATTATGTATCAGTTAAAAGACATATTCTCAGCTTTCATCAGGTATATCATGCTTGGCACAGCAATCTAAATCTCTTGGGCTTTGTACATTTTTTATTTACACAGTAAATACTGAGTTAATTCAGTTACCATGTCCTACGTTCTCTAGGGAAAAAAGAGATACATCAAAATACAGATGCCAGCTTATAATAATAATGTAACCCATATTTGTGGATGGATTTGTCACTTATAAAAATTTTTTACATATCTCATTTGATCCTTACTGCAGTCCTGTGATTTAAGTAGGACAGAATTAATTGGTTTCTTATCTGTGTCTTCCAAAGTCTTTTCATGACCTTTTACTATGACATCTTTCTTCACAGTAGTATATCTGTTTACATGTTCTTCTTAAACCAGTATGTATCTTGTCTGTCAGCTAATAGGATCTCAGTAAATGCATTGTTACCGAGATGATTTATTCCCTTTTTCTCGTTGAGGAAATCAAGACTCTGGGGTTGAAGGGACAGGTTCCTCTTCCCACACTGGGTCCGGGCATAGCTGTGGGGCAGAGTCTATGCTGGGACCTTCCCATTTTTCCTCACTGGACCATGCACAAGAAGAAAGATGATTTTTTGCCATAATAGAAGTGCTACCAGAGGATTTCTGAGGCTTAGAAGTGAAGGCAGAGAGTTGTGAATGGAGTTTTGAATGGAGGGGGTGAAGCGAGCATTTTTGTCTTGTAAGAGAATGCTTTTAATGTTTCACTGTTGAGTATGATTCTTGCCGAAGGCTTATTGTAGATTCCTTACTAGGTTAAAGAAGTTCCCCTCTCTTCCATTTTGTGGTACTGGAGACACTGGAAAAGAAATGTGCTCATCAGACACACGTTATTTATTTTTTTTTTTGTCTATTTTTGTTAACCTGGCATTTTGGGAATGTAGTCTACCTAAAGTGAAAGCGTCCTTTGAAAGCCAAAATTGGAAAATATGGTCACAAAGCCATTATGGTGACTAAACATGTTTTAGGGAAATAATGATCTCAACATTGTGCTTTTCGTACTTTGATGGTACCTGTTCAAATACTTTACATTGGGGGGTATGTAGGGTATAAAGGTTTTTAAAACTGCATTTCAAGAGTTTCAAAATTTATAGCATAAACTGTAAATATGAGTTTTGGTAATAAGAGCAAGCTGAGTAGGCTTCAGTTTGGGTACATTTAGAGAAAAGTACTATGTGGGGTGTTGGGCAAGGATTCAACTCTCTACTGTGTCACTTAATGGTGTGACATTTTTAGATCTCAGTTTCTTTAAATCCAAAAAACAAGGTTCTTTCAGGGAGTAATCTTCCATGAATCTGGTAGTTAACCTTGTGATCCCGGGGTGTTTGAAATGATATCCAGATGGTGGGTTATACTTACAGATTTTGATAAATCAATTACTAGAAAGCTTATCAGTTACTGGGTGAACCAATAAGGGAAATCTCAGCAGTATGTTTTAGGGGGATTTAATAGGGAATGCCCAGATAGTAAGGGTTTTTTTTGTTGTTGTTTATTTGTTTTTAAATTTTATGGTTGAACTCTGCCTGGATTATGTATTTTAAAATTTAATTGTGTGCCTTCACATTACAAACTGTGTTATACTCACATATTGCATATTACAGCAACTTCTGAAGAATCAAATGAGTGGTTTTAGGCTCATTGTCAGGGTTTTAGGTCACTTTATAGACTGGCAAATAGGTATATTTTAGCTTGCCTTTTTTGCCAGATTTTCAAAGCAACCTTGTATGTGTCTGGGAACAATAACAATGGACTTTCATTATCTCTCTTGTGCTAATGCATGTCCAAAGTAAGACAGGTGGGAGCTATTCATCAAGGTCTGTAAAATCTAATTATTAAACGGAGTTTAATGTTCTACTGTGTTGTATGTTTAGAAGTAGAAATGGAAGATAGGAGGGGGCAATCCGGGTAGACAGAAGAGCGTAGTAGGCAAAGGCTCTGAGTACAAAAAGAGAATGGCCTGAGTACAGCTCTTCCTCAACAACAGTGGGTTATGTCCCAATACACCCATTGTAAGTTGAAAATATCCTAAGTCAAAATGCATTTAATACACCTAACATCATAGCTTAGCCAAACCTTCCTCAAACCTGCTTGCAACACTTACACTCACCTCTAGTTGGGCAGCATCATTTAACACAAAACCTATTTTATAATAAAATGGTGACTATCTCATGTAACTGACTGAATACTGTACTGAAAGTGAAAAACGGAGCAGTTGTAAGTGTGTGGGTTGATGAGCCTCAGGATCACGCGGCTCACTGGGAGTTCCAGCTCGCTGCCACTGCCCACCCTCAGGAGAGAGCATCAGGCTGCGTATCGCTAGCTTGGGAAGAAATCAAAAGTAAAAATCCGCGGTATGGTTTCTACTGAAGGTGTATCGCTTTCACACCATCCTAAAGTTGAAAATTCGTAAGTCGAACCCCCCTAAGTCAGGGACCATCTGTAATCTTTAAGTAATTTGGGATGGCACAGTACCCAGCACACAGTAGACTCTTCACAAGTCATTACTAAAAGAATGATTGAGTGATTGAACTAATAATGAATGAATGAATACACTGGATTGTAGAGTGAGCGTAGAATTAGGTAAGAGATGCATAGACTTGGCCATGAAAATCTTTTATGCCATATATTAAGGGGCTTTTTTTTAAGTCCAGCATGCTTTGGGAAATTTTTGAGTGGTCTGTACAAGTGAATGAAATGGCCAGATTTGTACTTTCTAAAACTTGGGTAGCTTTATTGCCTAATAAATCATCTTTCCATACCCCCTTTATGAGGCAAGTACACAGTCAAATAGTTCAGTCTGTGATTCAGTAGTAATATTAGCACATCATTTAATCTCTGGGCTGTTTCTTCAGCTATAAGTGAGGTAGGTAGATTTGGGAATTTTTCTATTCCTTCCTCCTGAGAACATCTATGATTTTAAGTAAAGGGACGGGAAGCAGCGCTTCTGATGGGGCTTCAGACCAGAGCCCTTTCTGATGGGTTCCATGGCGTGGCTGTGCAGGCATCATTCGGGGCTGTCAGAGTTGAGATGACTAAGATGCTTTGTAGATGCCCAGATGTTCCTGGGATGCCTCCAGTTTTGTGGGGGATGGTAACATCTGTGTGTTCTTCCTTTGTTGTCTGGATCATGATCTCATGGGTATAACTACTCTTTATATTTATTTGTCCACTTTGATCTCTCGGGTAGTGAGGTAAAAGCTATTAGATTTTTATAACTATAAGTAGAATAAGTGCTGTATTTAGTTGGTAATTAGGGAAACCTTACTCTTTGGAAGTGGTTAGGGGAAAAGGGTTTAACAGTTCCTCGAGATATTAATGTCATATTTTTAAATGTAGGGTTTAAGGACAATATGTGGTTTTAGGATTTTTTTTTAAAGGAATTTAGGAATTTTTTTCTTTCTTCTCTCTTTTTTTTTTAAGCTTTTATTTATTCTTTTGACAAAGAGCACAAGCAGGGGAGTGGCAGGCAGAGGGAAAGTGAGAAGGCTCCCCGTAGTGCAGGGGAGCCCAATGCCAGGACTTGATCCCAGGACACCGAGATCACAACCTGACCTGAGCTGAACGCAGCTGCTTAACCAGCTGAGCCATCCAGGCACCCAAGAATTTTTTTCTTTTGAAGAGTTATTTTTAGAGAATGTGTGCATGCACACTCACAAGCCGGGGGAGCACAGAAGGAGAGGGAGAAGGAGAGAAGCAGACTCCCCCCTGAGCACAGAGCCTGACGTGGGGCTCAGTCTCAACCCTGAGATCATGACCTGAGCGGAAGTGTCAAGAGTCCGACAGTTAACCAGCTGAGCCACCCGGGCGCCCCATTAGGGATTTTTTTTTTTTTTTTTTTACCTGAAATCAATGGGATCTTTCTCACCGTAATGTCACCCTTGGCAAATTTCTTCTGCTAATACGTAAAGAATTCATATGTAAAGGATAGTGGGACAGGTGGAAAGGGTCACAAAGCAGTGGGTGGGGTGAGTTAAAAGAAGAGAAATCCTACAGATGATTGGGTGGATGATAAAGATGTGGGATTGTGTGCTGATGTATTCCCTGAGGTGGTCTGCAAATTTGTGTGGGAGACATTTTTTCTCATTTCCTGTTTCATCACACCCTGCCACCTGCTGCATCGCTATACAAAGTAACAGTAGTTTTCAAGATTGCTGTTTAGGAAATGTGTTTTATGTGCCAGGAAGCCAATTTTGTTGTTGTTCCACAGAAGGCTGATCCAGGAAATGTCTCTTAAGGCTCTAAATTTGAAAGGGAGGGGTGTGTGTGTGTGTGTGTGTGTGTGTGTGTTGGTCAAGTTAGGGAGTTGGTGATTGATGCCAGAAAGAGGTGTGTGTGTGTGTGTGTGTGTGTGGTCAAGTTAGGGAGTTGGTGATTGATGCCAGAAGAGACATGAGTAACTTGGAATTGTGTGAGTATAGTCCACATGTGGGTGGAGGAAAATGCTTTACACTGTGTTCCGTAGCTATGATCCTGTGGGATTTCTCACTTAAAAATTGAAACTGTATCCAGATACAGCTGTAATTTAAAATAATAATAAGGATAGCACAGTCTGTATTTTTCTCTTTGTGAACACTGGGAAGACAGCACAACTATGTTGCTGTTTGAGGTTCACACAAAGACCCTGTAAATCCATCTTCATTATTCAGATGTGATATTTACAAATTCACCTACTCACTAAGCTTTATTTGTAACCCCCAAATCAATATTCATGACACTTTTGCAGTTATTTGGGGATGTGGGCAAAGCAGTGAAAAGGTTGACATGCTCCTCAGCTGAAGTTGAAGAAAATGATGCTTTGCCTTCTTTTTTCAGCTCTCATACTGTAGGCAAGAGTCCTTTTCTGTCCTGTTTAGTGCCACGTTTTTCATTTCTGTGCTTTTTCTTGTTGATTTTGGTACCTAAAATGGCCCTCAAGTGTCTAGTGTTCCTAAGTGCAAAAAGACTTTGATGTGCTTTAGGGAGAAAATATTTTGTTAGACAAGCTTTGTTTCGGCATGGGTTTATAAGCACTGTTGGTCATGAGTTCAATGTTAATGAATCAACAATGTATAATAAGGTGTCCTAAAAACTGAAACATACATAAAACAAGTTTAGATAGATCTGTTGTTGAAATGTTGTAACTAGAGGCTTGTGAGAGTCTAATCCTGTATTTCCTCTACGAGCAATGCATCAGTATTCACAACAACTTTATAGAAACTAACTACCAGGAATAATGGGAATGGAATCTATCTAAGGTAGAAAGTTATTGGTCTTACTCATGGGCCACCTGTCTGGGTGAACATGGAGAATTTTTATGCTTTTGAAAAGATAAAATAAAAATCTCTTGAGAATTAAAGGAACTGTTTAATTTGGAGCCAAGAACATTAATAGCACATAGGTAAAATTTGACTGAGTTCCTTATTTAAAGTTTGATCATTATTTAAAGTCTGTTGGGGGCACCATGTGTGATAATGTGACCGTGGTGAGTGTCTGAGTTTAGATAAAATCTTACTACAACACATTCCAGAGATTGTGAGGCTTGGGGACATTTATTTGAAGTGGTCCTTGCAAGGTCTGCAGACAGCTCTTGGACTATCTCGGACTCTGGGACTTGGTCCTGGCTGACTGGGTATGTTTCTGCTTCATTAGAGTGCCTGAGTTGACAGCCAAAGAGCCTCTCGTTCCACTGGTTTTCAGACACTCCATTTCTTTTACAGAGACCCTTCTTTATGGGTATGGTCCTTCCAGAGCAAATGCCTGACTTGAATCCAGGAAATGGTGGGAGAGAATTTTCCCACGTTACTATTAGAACAGAGCTGTGAGAGAATGGACTTAGGGCTGATGAACAGATGACTTTTGGGTAGAGCAGGTTAGAGGACAGAGTCAGCAGGACATTATTGTAGCATCATTGCTTCGTATTTTCTTTTAACAGCATTAAAACTGAAGTTTTAAAAAAAAAACAAAAAACAAAAACTGAAGTTTTGCTTTTTAAATTCACCTATTACCGTCCATGCCCTTTGTCTATATTTTATCTCATTCATTATTGTTTGAAGAGTACTCCTTAAACCAGTCTTTAAGATCGAATCTATATGTGGACTTAAAAAGAAAGTATTAGGCAGTGTTGCACTAAAAATACTATTTGTATAGTTTAATCTAGAAAATGCTCTTTAGTCATATGATAAATGAACCTAGAGGAGATAGACATATTTTTATACGAATCAGATATCTAGGAGTCAGTCCTCAACTTTTGTATGAGTTCGGTACACTCCAAATGTTTAACATGAACAGTTATAAATTTATAATTTTTTTCCATAAACATTGTTAAATGTAAACTTCCAAAACCTGTTTGAAATGATACTTATTATGTGCTGGATGTTTGTATCCCCCTCAAATTCGTATGTTGAAGCCCTAATCCCCAATGTGATGGTATTTGGAAGTGGGGCTTTTGGGAGGTAATTAGGTTTAGATGAGGTCTTGAGGGTGGGGCCCTAGTAGAATTAACGCCCTCGTAAGAAGAGGAAGAGAGACTAGAGCTCTTTGTTCCTCTCTCTGCCATTGAGGAAACAGTGAGAAGGCAGCTCTGCAAACCAGGAAGAGGGTCCTCACCAGGAACTAAATCTTCTGGCAGAAGTCCTTGACCTCGGACTTCTTGGCCTCCAGAACTGTGAGAAGTAAATGTCTGTTGTTTTGTTTTAACAATATTTTGGCACTATGTTGTAACAGCCAATACATACATGCAGACAATACTGTATGTGCTATAATAAAGAATACATTTTAATGTCCTTTGTTCTTGGTTAGATTGAGCTCAGTCATGTTGGCCAGTGATTTAATCAGTCATACCTATGTAATGAAACCCCAATAAAAACTCTTGTTGCTGAGGCTCAGTGGAGTGTCCTGGTTAACACACTGATGTGACGTGACTGTCCTGGATTCCGTGAGGAGAGTGTGCAGAAGCACTGCATTTCCCCCCACCCCCATCTCACTCTATGGGAGTCTCCATTTGGCTGTTTCTGACCCATAAGTAATTGTAAGCATAACACCTTCCTGAGTTCTGTGAGTCATTCTAGTGAATTATCAAATCTGAAGGGGTTGGGGAACTCCTGTGTATATTGCCAGTTGGTCAGAAGTCTGGATGGTCTGGGGACTCCTGAAGAACAGCTGGCATCTGAAGGAATGGCCGTCTCGTGGAACACTGAGCCTTAAGTCTGTGGGGTCCGATGCCAACTCCCAAGTGGCCGATGTCAGAGTTGTAGTGCAGTACACCCAGCTGGGGGTGAAAATAGAATAGTGGAAAGCTCACTACTAGCTTATGTATTTAATAATACTTTACATTGATGAATCTTTAATTTTACTAATCAGGTGGGTACAAAATGGTACCATTGTGGTTTTATTTTTTGTTTCACTGATTTAGAAGCCTGAGCCTTTTTTTGTTTATTAGCTATAAATGTTCCTCTCATCGTTATACCTTTAACTTGCTTTCGTGCTGGCTAGGGTTTCTGGTATGATGTCAAGGAGTTAGGCATCCCTGTTTTGTATTTTTATGGAATTCGCCTTGCCATTGAATGTGATGATGCTAAAGGTTTTTTTGTTTTGGTTTGGTTTTTTCGGTCAATACCTTTATTAGGTTAAAGAAGTTCTCGTTTATTCTTAGTTTGAATTTTTATCATGAAAGAATATTGAATGTAATCAAATGTGCTTTCTTTGCCTATTGAAGTGATCAGTAGTTTTTCTTTAATTTCTAAAAAGGATAGATTATACTAACATGCTTTAAAAATTATTGAACCAACCTTGTATTTCCCAAATAAGCCCAACTTGGATGTAATGCAATATCTTTTTTGTATGTTACTAGGGAGGACTTACTTTTGCCTCTGGTAATGTTCAGCTAGGCTTTTTAGCACAGTCTTTCTGAGGGGCAAAATCATGTGAAAGTATTAACAAAATGGGTAGGAATTTCGGGGTATAAACCTAGGAAAAGGCAGGAACCACAGAAGTAAGCCTTGAACACATTTTCCAGACTGAAAGAAATACAGGTTTCCTCTGCTATCTGAAAGTAGAGTGTTCCTATGAAACCATTCTTTTTTTTTTCCCCAATTAATTTTATTTTATTTTTTCAGTGTTCCAAGATTCATTGTTCATGTACCACACCCAGTGCTCCATGCAATATGTGCCCTCCTCAATACCCACCACTAGGCTCACCCAACCCCCCACTCCTCTCCCCTCCAAAACTCTCAGTTTGTTGCTCAGAGTCCAGTCTCTCATGGTTCATCTCCCCCTCTGATTTCCCCCAGTCACCCTTCCTTTCCTTCTCACAATGTCCTCCGTGTTTTTCCTTATGCCCCACATGTAAGTGAAACCATGTGATAGTTGACCCTCTCTGCTTGACTTATTTCACTCCGCATAATCTCTTCCAGTCCTGTCCATGTTGATAAAAAAGTTGGGTATTCATCCTTTCTGATGGAGGCATAATATTCCATTGTATCCATATCTTCTTGATCCAGTCATCTGTTGAAGGGCATCTTGGCTCTTTCCACAGTTTGGCAATTGTGGCCATTGCTGCTATGAACATTGGGGTACATGTGGCCCTTCTTTGTACTGCATCTGCATCTTTGGGGTAAATACCCAGTAGTGCAATTGCAGGGTCATATGGTAGCTCTATTTTTAACCTATGAAACCATTCTTAAGCTGCAATGGCATAAGCAAAGAAGCTTAATTGATATGGAAAAATTTTTGAGCATTCCCAGACCCAAAAAATAACTTCTCTCAAGATTTTCTGATACCTTAGGACCTATCTTGCTAACAGCTGTACAAAATAAATCAAGATAAGGCACAGATGCTCACAGACACAGTTCAAAGCTCTGGCAACTTGATCGTGAGATGCCAAGTGCAGTTCCCAGGGAAGGAGCTTGGCGGTGCCGCTCTTGCTGCCAGGGGTCTACACCGCCTCTCTGACGGCTGACTGCAAGACAGAGGCCTCATGCCACTTTTGTTCTTTGCCTTTTTTCGTAAAAGCTAAAATCCTTCTTGAATTTCTTTTGGTTAGTGAAAATGTATTAATGTAGGTCTTCTGTAAAAGCAAAGTAGCATAACACAAACTTTCAAAAAGTGGGGTATACCTATAGCTACAAAATAGAGGTTTTGGTAGCCTCATGGGGCAAGGGAGACAAAGTCCAGGACCTATCAAAGGTAGACTGTCTGACAACCCTCCCAAACCTTTCAGCTGGGCCCCTAAAAGGCCTTCATCTTCTGTATAAAGTGAAAACAGAAATATACTATCCTGCAAATAGACTTAAGGCCAGTTTTGTGTCACCTGGGTAATCCAGGGGCACTCAAGCTTTGAACTTGGATTCACCCTGAGCCAGTTTGGAACCACTCCCAGGTGCCTGGCATAAAGAAACATTCTTTTTTTTTTCTTTCCTTTTTTTTTTTTTTTTTTTTTTTTAAGAGCAAGAGCATGCAAGTGGCAGGCAGAGGGCAGAGGAAGAGAGAGAATCTCAAGCAAGCTCCACACTCAGTGCGGAGCCCATGGGGCTTGATATCAGGACCCTGAGATCATGACCTGAGCCAAAATCAAGAGTCGAGCCACTCAGGTGCCCCTTGAACATTATTTTGTAGGAAGATACGGCATCTCAAATTATTTGGTGTGTGTGCATTTTTAAAGTACATTGTCCAGCACATAGTGAAAGGTAACTAGGTATATAAGAAAACAAGATATAATGAAAGAAAATCAGCAAAATAATAAAGAGAAGCAGACACACAAATTTCAGTTATTGAAATTACTGGTCTACAAACATCTATGTTTTATATATTCAGAAAAAGGACAAGTGTGAAGATGTCTTCAGGGAATGAAAAACAACAAAAAAGTGACATAGATTAGAAAACAACGATACAATTTTAGAACTGAAAAATACATTGCTGGATGTTTTTCTGTGTGTATTCACAAGTGATAAGGGCCTGTAATTTTCCTTATTCATCCTGCCCCTATCTGATTTGATATCAAAGTTATACTAGTTTCATAATGTGAGTTTAAAAGTATTCTTTATGGTTCTATTCTCTGGAAAAATTCTAAAGAGAAATTTAATTAAAATCAATCATGAAATTATTCAGATCAGATACATAGAAACATTAGTCATATGTGTCTTTTGTAGACTTACAGATTAGTGCCATTCAGTATGCATAAATTTCTGTCGCTTGTATAGTATCTTTTTAAAATATTTATTTATTTATTTGAGAGAGAGAGCATGCACAGGGAAGGGGAGAGGGAGAGGGAGAGAGAATCTCAAGCAGACTCCACACTGAGTGTGGAGCCCAACGCGGTGCTCGATCCCACAACCCTGAGATCATGACCTGTGCTAAAACCAAGAGTCAGATGCCCAACCAACTGAGCCATCCAAGTGTCCCCATGTAGTATTTTTTATAAAAAGTGATTAATTGCATTTCTTATCCTCTTAGTCATTTAAGCTCTGTGAATCTACAAATTAGAAAGGGCTGAGTATTCAGAGTCCGAGATTGATATTTCCTTGCGGAAAACAAGTGCTGTTGTCTAAGAAGTATATCCATACAAGTTTATAGTATAGCATGTGGTTCACTCTTTGTGCATAGAAGGCAAACGCATATAAAGTCACATAGACGTGGTGTATTAAGCATTTCCCCAGTCTTTATAGGATCCTTTAAAGCTGGAACTGTCAGGTTGTGAAAGACTTATTAGTTCATAGGGACTTTGAACAGAGAGACTGAGTCACATGTTTTATTAATGAAGAGGAGGCAAAGTATGTACCTAAGAAGAGCTGCACATAGAACCTTCTCCATCTACTCTGTTACAGAGCATTTTGACACTTTATGAGTTAAAAAAAATTGTCTTTTTCATTCTGGCCTGATAATGTTGTATTTTTAATTCATAATCTTATTGGAGTCAATAAGGAAAAAATGTTGGAAATTCTCTATCCAGTGCTACAAGAATGAAAGATGAAACTTTCCCTAAATATCAGGTAACGGAATAGAAGTAATTGAAACCAATTCCATTTATCTACTTTTGGATATACAGATTGGCCTTTATTTCATTAACTGTACAAAAGCAAACATTTCTTTTAAATTCAAACACAACCTCAATCTCACTTAAGTTTAAAAGAATTGTACTGAAATAGTTTGCCCACTGCTTATATTTTTCTTGTCTAGTGGAAAATATTTTCCAAAAACAGGTTATTAAAATTGCGGATATATTTGTGCAAGAACGAAAGGATGTTAAAGTTAGGAAGTGAACTCAGATTATCTCAAAGTCCTACCCAGTATTTGAGTCCCTTCACAAGCACGGGCTCTAAGTGGCTCTCTGACACTATGGTCTCTGAACGTTTTTTTTTGTTTTGTTTTTGTTTTTTAAAGATTCTATCTATTCATTTGTCAGAGAGGAGAGAGATCACAAGTAGGCAGAGAGGCAGGCAGAGAGAGAGAGGAGGAAGCAGGCCCCCCGCTGAGCAGAGAGCCCGATGCGGGTCTCGATCCCAGGACCCTGAGACCATGACCTGAGCCGAAGGCAGAGGCCCTAACCCACTGAGCCACCGCGGTGCCCCATCTGAACGTTTTTGATCAAGCAGACTAGTAGTATACATAATATATGTATACTGACTTATTTATAAATGCTACACATATATGCTATAGTAATATATCATATACATTACAGGTATAGTAAATGGAAAGTTTAGAAGGATAAGATCAAACTTAAATGTAAATAGAGTTTCTATTATTTTCTTCCCACACATCCCAGTAGACCGTCTTGTTTGCTCATTCTGGACAGCAGTGATCTGGACTCCCTCATCCTTCCCCAGACATAGGGCATTTACAACTTCTAGAGTTAACTTACTTCAGGTATGGTGTTAATTTGTGTGGAACACTGATTGGAATGAACAAACATTTGGTATAGAAAACTCTCATATCCTTGGAGAGTTTTTAAAACTTACATTTCCTTTATGCCAAATCCTTAAATTCTGGGTGCTTGAAATGTTTTGGCTCGTGACTCTCAGCTGCCTCCTGGGTGGAGAAGAAGGGTGGGAGGTAGTGAGTGCAGTCAGTGTTCCTTAATTTCTTGGCACACGGGGACATATGAAATCAGTGGATTTGACATCGTGTTGTCTGGCCATTTTCTGTAAATGCTTCTGCAGCTGTCGTAAGCCATGTATCACAGAACCTCATTCTGTCATTTTACCAGATCTTATAGCTATTATAAAGAGAGAATTTTCTTCCCTTGGCAAGTCCCTCCCGGCAGTGAATCTATAAATGTATCTCCACAGTGGTAAAGAAGGATGGAAACCCGGAATCCATTCACCGTTCAAAAGGCTGTGTGCTCTCCAAGCTTTTTTGTAGTTGTGAGGCACACCTCAGGTTAATGGCTCCAGTCCTGTTTCCTTTGCCTTTATTTCCGAGTAAGGAAGGATGTTTTGTTTAACTGACTTCGTCATTTTTATTTTTTAGCAGTAAGGACCAAAGGAATGTAGTCATGGGGGTTTTGATGAAGAATGAGAAACACAAGAGAAAACATTGCAATAATTCTGTTTCGTTCCATGACAGGTCCAATGACTATTAATTTGTTCATCATCCCTTCCCGTGTTTTGTCCAGCCCCCTAGTGTAGCAGCAGAACCATGCTGGGGTTTGGGGTAGTGAGGCAGGAGAGGTTTGACTTGCTTTTTCTCTCTTCCCTTATTCTGCAGTGGTTTAGGAACCAGCCTTCATGCATCAGCCTATCCCTACTTCAGGACCACTGTAGACCTTTAGGATGAGACACTCTACTTGAACCACACTTTCCTAAGACTACATCAAAGCAAAATCGGTCTCCACTTGTTTTCCTTGCTTTTTTGGCATCTCCATCACCAATTCATTATGTGAATGTACTCTAATTAATGTTACAGGTTATGGAAGTGTTGATATAAATTTTGACAGAAAATCACTTGGCATTCAAAACATTAGTGCATGCACAAAAAATGAAAAATTAGTTTTTCTCTTTGAGACCCCAATATGTCCCTCCCCGCCATTTAATGCCTTATAAATTTTTAAACACAAAAATAATTTAACTTTATGTCGAACTAAAGAAAGGCGTGTTGGTTTTGTTGTTACGTAGTGATTGACCTTTTCATTACAGTCTCTTAAAGTAGCTTGAAAAGCCAAGGATGTCCTTTAAGAATTCATGAGTTTTGGAAATTAATGTAATTAAGAGGTACTCTGGAGAACAGTGAGGATTGCTTCTTTCTTATTTAGAGAGAACAGTAGAAAGGACCTAAAAATGCAAATAGGTACACTTGCTGAAAGTTTCGGGGAAGTGGAGCTTTCTTTGAAGTACCTGGCAGAATAATTCTGTAGTTTTTTTGTTTTTTAAACCCTGGGATCCCAGAAATAATCCTATTGAGTTGTTTTGACCAGGAGAGACTCATGGTTGTGGGCATTGCTGACTGCTCGCAAAAATGCCTTTTCCTGTACCCTCTCCTGGGTTCTGTCGAGATGTTCTTATTACCGTTGCCTGTGTTGACTTGCTTTTACCAGTTTTCTCTCTCGTCTCTTTGGAGTTTACTTGTTTGGGGCAATAAAGCTCGTTCTTAGACTTAGTCAACTCCTGTTTTTTTCTTAACCTTAAAGTTGTATTTTGCTTTTTGTTTGCTTGCTTGTGTGTGTTTGTGTATTTAATGTACTTTTTTCCTTGATAGTTTAGATAAGGAATAAAATGATGAAAGATACTGATTCAGAGAGAATGTTAACAGGAATTTTATCATATTTGTTGTTTTTGACTAGTTATGGATCCTGTGAATTTCTGCATCTGGAGATAAGGAGTTAACTGGAAAGATATGTATCACATTGGAATGTTAATTGCTTTTTTAAATATACTTAAGTCTAAAAACTCAAGTTAATAAGATAAGATCTTCAAATCCCCAAATCTAGAATCAAGGTGATAAAGCTAAACCTGTAATAGATGGAGCAATTTTGATTCATTTTTATGTTATGGTTAAAGGCAGCGTTGTGAGATTAAGGGGATTATGACTTACAGTTAATGTAAGAAGCTTTAGTGACATATAAGGAATATTGAAAAAGGAGAAATGAGTAAAAATTTTAATCTGTGCCCCATTGTCTGGGAGGGAGAGTCTTTCAATTTTAGATAACCTGATTATTTTTAGAGAGAATTATCTCTACATCAGAGATGGGCAGTTTTCTATAATTCGATAGAGCTTTTGCCTGAGAGTGTTCAATTCCATTTATTTGCTCCAATTTTCTGCTTACCAAGCAACCTATTGATCTCGAAATTTTGGTCTTTTGTGAGAACTTGCCCTGTGCGGATACCTGCCCTTATTGTTTTGACCAAAAAAAAAAAATAAATAAATTTGTTTCACTCAAAAATGAACATGCAGTTAAGAGCCTAATAATTTGCTGGACTGATAAAAATTAAATTTCTGAATTTCTAAAGCTGATGATCCGATGATTTTGCTTAGAATAACCAACCAGTGTTACCAGTCTTTATAACAGATCCCATGGAATTCTATTGAATAGAAATTATAAGTGTTTTTTATTACTGTAGTTACCTTAAAATGAAGGAATATCTTACTGAATAATAACAGTGCCATGAAAATGTAAAAAAAAAAAAAAAAAAGTTTTTTTTTCATTGTTCTTGCTGTTTTTTCCGCAGGTGATGTTTAAGATACCAATGTAGTTTCTACAGTTTCTAGGCTGTATCTTTTATCTTTGGCTACCCATTTCCCAGAGCACTAGATTGAACAGTGACAAAATATACACGGGCAGAATCTGGAGGCGTGGACTTTTGTTTTAGCTGTAGCTCCTGAGCAGCTTGGATGGGATGTGGCTTTTTCCTGGAGCCCTCAGAGGACCAGCCCCACCTTCCTCCATCCGTAATACTTTGCCCTGGCCCTTTCCATGGAAGCCAAGGCTTCCCCGCTCCCTTCTTATATTCTTAGACTGCAGTCTTGGAGGCTAGTGTTGAGAATACCCCCAACTACATTTAATAGTCAGTGAGTTGAGTCATACCTTCTGGGGACCCGAGATTTTGTTTCCTCCTGTTTGTTTTCCCCAGACCTAGTAGTTAGTATGTTAAACATCAGCCATTATAGTTTGATGCTAGTGTTTTTGATACTGTGTTAAATAGGGAAATTTATGTTGCTAGACTGTGATTTTATTAGTGTTATTTATGTTAGATTGGTTAAGATTTTATTTTTTAGTTGTTGTGGGTTTTTTTTTTTTTTTAATCAACACCATCCTTGTCTTTATTTGGATTTAAAAAACCAGTTGTAGGACAACTTTATGGCAGTCCATTGTTCTAAGATTTTAATACTTTTGAATGAAAAATGCTTTGAAAGGCTATAACAAAGTTCATTTGGCTTCTAAAACAAGTCTAAATGAAATTTAGTAATGCTGTTTTTTTAATTACTAGACTTTATTTTTAGAGCTGTTTTAGATTAGCAAAACTGAGCTGCAAATAAGGTATAGAGATGCCCCATGTACTCTCTCTCCCCATCTGTACACACAGCTTCTCTTATTTTCAACATCCTGCAGCAGAGTGATACATCCATTATAATTAATGAAACAACAGTGACTACATTAGCATCCCCCAACGTGCATAGTTACATTGGGGTTCACTCTTGGTAATGTAAATTCTGTGGGTTTGGACAATGCTTAATGACATGTAACCACCATTACAATATCATGCAGAATAGTGTTACTACCCCAACAACCTTTGTGCCTCCACCTGTGCATCCCTCTCTCCTCCCAAATTCCTGGCAACCACTGATTTTTTTTTTTACTATCATCATAGTTTTTCCTTTTCCAGAATGTCATATAGTTGGGAGTCGTACAATCTGTACCCGTTTCAGATTGTCCTTTATTTCATTTAGTAAAATGCATTTAAGTTTCCTCCATGTCTTTTCATGATTTGATAGCTCATTTATTCTTAACCCTATATGATACTCTATTGTGTGGATGTACCATAGTTTATCAATTCACCTGTTGAAGGACATCTTGGTTGCTTCCAAGTTTGGGTAATTATGAATAGAGCTGCTATAAACATTCATTGCGGGTTTTTGCGTGGATGCATGTTTTCACCTTATTTGGTTAAATACCAAGCAGCACCATTGCTGGATCTTATGGTTAAGAATATGTTTGGTTTTGTAAGAAATTGCCAGACTGTCTTCCAAAGTGATTGTACCATTTTGCATTCCCCTCAACAATGAATAAGAGTAGTGATACTTTTTAATCCTAAGGAGATTGATATGCTAAGTGCATTTTTGATGACTTTCTTGTGAGGATATCTTATTGGCAAAGGACTGTGAAGTTTGAAGGGTCAGGGTGAAAGGGTTGACTGTGGGGCGTGACATGTGTGTGCGTGCATGCAGGTGCCTGAGAAAGGTTGAAGGGCAAGGACGTCCCAACATCCTCCTTTTCCAGATTACCACAGCTCATGCAGAAATTGTCTCATGTTTTGGAATCATTGTTAGAAATAGAGTCATGCTGTTAGTGTGAGTATAGCACTGATGTTCTTTCATCGTAATAGTATTGGTGGCAAAAATATCTGTGGCATTTCAGGCAGATGCCTGGACTTCCAAAAGATGGGTGAATCTGGGGTTTATTATGATCCGTGCCAACCATATCCTAGTGCCGAGAGTTGAAGTGAGAACCATGACTTTGGGCAGTGCTCTTTAAGGTCAGATAGTTTCCTGGTGAGGGTCTCCCACTGGAAGCCTCGATGTGGACAGTATCATTGTTTGTCCTGTTGATGATCCGGTGGAGCGAGGGCTCTCTGGCCTTGAATAGCACAGGTCATGCAAGGTTAGCTAAATGCTCACATTTCTGCTGTCTGTGCTACTGACTTCGACATGTTTGCTCTTCGCTGGTATGGGTGAGAAGACTTTGGGGGAAGCAAAGTTTTTTGAATTGGTACAAGGCAAATAAGAGAAAAAAAGGAATCCTCCCCCCATGTTATTGTTATCATTAAGGTTACATGGCGTACTATTGCTTTATAACGATTCTGTATGGATGCTCTTTCATGATATTGGTATTGAGGGGGATCGATCTGCCTTTGCAGTTGATTTTCCTTTTTAAAGTGGAGATAAAGTGGGAAGGAGATGGAAGGGTCTCAAGCAGGGCTCCTTCTACTTGGGTGACTTAGAGCTACTCCGTGGGAGCAGGAAGAGTCCTACCTGCACGAGGGGCTGGCCTACGCCCATATGCTACCTGACTTGTGCTGGAATCTTCCAAGACTGAAATTTTGGTGTGGGTACTGCTCCATTGAATATTGGACAGTTCTCCTACAAAATCCCCTTTGGACTACCATCATGTTTCTTTTGAGTCTTAATGTGAAATTTACCATAGGAATGTGTAAAAGACAACCTCCGATATTAAGCTATTTCTCATTTTCCCTTTGAGAAGATTTTTAAAACAGGCTTATACCAACTTGAATCTATAAAAATTTTAGGGAAATAGGTGAAATAATTAGATGCCTATTTAAAACAGTTAATTTATTAACTTACATGTTATAAATAATATATATAAAAATTGGGATTATTTTCCACATTCTTACATCTTATGGAACCATTTTTTTTTAAAGATTTTACTTGTTTATTTGAGAAAGAGAGCTCATGAGCAGGGGGAAAGGGAGAAGCTGACTCTTCTGCTGAGACGCGGGTCTCAATCCCAGGACCCTGGGATCATGACCTGAGCTGAAAGCAAATGCTTAAACAACTGAGCCATCCAGGTGCCCCCTTATGGAACCATTTTATTCCAATTCTTTACATATGTCTTTGACATCAGAGATTATTAAAGTTGCCTTTTAGCCATGAACATAGTTTCCCAGCTCATTTTTTCCATGAAAAAATTATTTATGATAGCATACTTTAAACATTTGTATAAGATTGCTATCACTGGAAATTTTATTTTAAGCCATATATACTGAGTTATGTAATATTAGTGTGCATTTTTCCATTTCTTCTTTTAGTTTATATTGGGGATCTTCTTTAAGTATTCTTTAAAAGGCTTATTATTTACAGTATGCAGCACTTTTAATTTTAAAGCCATACCTCCCAGGGATAATTACATAAATCTAGGTTAATCTCTTTGCCTCTTAAAAAATAAAACGGAACGACAAAAGTCTTTTATTAAGTGTCCTATAAGCTTCCAAAACTTGTATTATTTGAAGTCATTTCAAGCTAATTTGATTTCCCCACAGTAATTTGTGGTCTAAAATGAAGTAACTGGGAAGCTTTGTAAGAACTAGAATACAAAGCAGTTCTTCCCTTTCTGAAAGGATAATTTAGGGGAGACATTCTTTTATTACATTAAGGCATATGTGGTATGTAGAACTAGGCTCTGTCCTTATCTGTACTTGTATTCATAGAAGCTCTCTGTGCGGGTTCCTTACAACGCTCCCTTCTTTTATTCTGGTGTTAAGAATGATAGTGCCGGGCGTTTTACTCAGTGTCAATATTCTAAAAACTCATGCAGTGAGATATCAAGAGAAGCACCGAAAGAAAATGCAGTTAAGGGTGTATATTATATTGATCTACTGTGTCAAAACCACCCACTTGTATTTTATCAGTTTTTCAGAAAAATCTAAATTTGTCCATAACTGCTTTTTTTAAAAGTCTATGAAATCATCCATTTGGAACCAGTCGGCCCCGATGATGCATTTGCTAAAATGTAGCACGTCCTTCTTTGTGTCGCACTTTGGTTCGTGGTCCCACCAGATTGTAAACTTTGTGAGGGCTGAGCACACATTCATCCTCACACACTCCAGTACCTCAGACATTCAGGATGTGCTTAAAAATTAAATGAGAAAGGAGGTGCCACTAAAAAAAAAAAAAAAAGTTTATAAACTTGGTCTGTAAATTCTGGAGAAAACTGGTGAGTGTTGGTTCACCCTCTTGCTGTCCCTTTGCTGTTGTTTCTACCACTTAGCTCCTTCCCATTTTCATTGTTGTATATATTATTAATATACTATCAGTAGCATAGTATTATATATATATTTTTTTAGGTTCTCCTAAATATATATATATATATTTATTTATATAAATAAATAAATATAAATATATTTATATTTTCATATATATATATTAGGTTCTCCCTGGACGTTTATGAACTTGGAGTGTTTGACCTTTGGCACATGTCCACTTAGTCTGTCCTTTGATGAGACCTCTACAAGGGCTGGGAACGGCTCTCAGTGTAAGCGGGCAAGTGAAGTAAGGCCTCTCTACTTAAAAATATGTAGACAGGCCCGCTTTATGCTAAATTACAAATCTATGTTCTATGGTAGACTTGAAATTTTATTGCCAGGGAAAGAAGGAGAACAGAAAAGCCTCGAGAAGGCCTCCTTGACTTACCAGCATGGAGTCACCGTGCAACAATGTGCTACGGGGCACATTGCCGTTCTAAGCTGCCCACATGCGGAAGTCAATGGGGTCTTTGTTCGAAGCTCGCGGAAGAATGCGGGAGCCAAGTAGTGGTGGGAGTTCAGTTTAGTTCCAGTGTTTTATAGATTGGGCTAATTTTCAAAGGGATCCAGACATTTGCTTTTTCAAGGGAGAGAAGCAAGAGCAGAAAACCCATTCTTTCTTGCTCCTGAAGAACTTCATCTAAGACATGATGGGTCGTTTGTCCCTCACAGCTAGATGTGGACAGAGATGGATGAGTATTTGTTTAGAGCCTGGAGATGGAACGGCGTCAGCCCTTCTGGACATAGAAACCAGGAGTTATCTTTTTCTCATCCAAAGATGGAAACAATTATTTGAGAACCTTGTGCTCATTCATTAGAAAGCTTTAACCTTAAAAATTGTACCCTTATTTCTGTCATCCCTTTGCAGGTTATTCAGTGTAAACATTCACCTGCATCTGGGAATGTAGGACTTGACCGAGCACACGGTATCGGCAGAAGCCCTGTGTAGGTGCAGACAATTACCTAGTTCTTTCTCGAACTGAAGTTAATGGGAAATCAGCTGACATTTCCTGTCTCTGATGTCATTTGTCTTTGTGAAATCCGTTCTTATGGCATTTTTAGCATTCCTCCAGAATGTCCCTGTAAGAAAAGAAAGTATTGAAAAGCCCTGGTGAGAGAGGTACCCTTAGAAACGTTGCTGACAGGTAGGGTTGTAAAATCAAGCCGCTTTTTGGATCTGGATGTTCAAGTTCGTCTTGTCAAGCTCTTTATTTTACAGAAGAGAAAAACAGACGTATGGTTCTCCTTACTCCCTAGTATGGTATATCTCCCACTTTGCATTTTAATGATTTGTGTCTTCCCTTACAGATCATATGGAATTACTTTAGGACAAGGACTGAGTCTTATTTCTTCCTTGTATCTTCAGTGCCTAACCAACCATGTGGCTCTTTTTAGCATATTTTTGCAAAATAAATAAATCAGTGAATGAAGGACCAGACAACAAACCAGGCTTACCTAGGCCACTGTCTTTCTTATGTGGGATAGCTGCTTATTTTATGAGTCAGACATTTCTCTCCCTTTAAAAGACAAAAATGAACCTCAAAGTAAAGGGATAGCTGGGGATAAGACAAGACCTCCGAGTCCTCAAAAGGTCACTCTCATGTCTGTGTGTGTGTATGTGGGCATATAAACAAAACATACAAAAATAAAAGATAATTCCAGGTACTAATAATCCAATGAAAACAGTGCCGTGAACATGAGATACAGAGAACGGAGTTTCCCGATAAATAACCAAATGTCTTCTCTTTAATAGAAATCGAACCCCCAGCACCGTGCATTAGTCCATTCATCCCACAGAGTGAAAATCCTTGCTACTCCCCTGAAGACTTATCGCATGCTCATGGTTGAAGTTCTTCCAGAGCCAGAGCTGCTAAAAAGAACTTCTTTGGAAGGTTTGGCTTATCCTCTTACGGATGCCATGTTGATGAATGGAATTTCTAGCCTTTTACCTTTAGGAAAAGAGGGTTTTTCCTTTGATCTTGTTGAAGGTTGCCACAGACAGGCTCTTTTAGAAATATTGTCCTGGTTTTAAAATAATTGGAAGAAGATCTTAAAAGACTTCGTCTTAAACTTCGTCAGCGACCAGAAAACATTTCATTGTAGAAATTCTGACCTGCTGTGTGTAATAGATGAGTCAATCTAGTAAACAAATACTTACTGAGCACCTGGTTTGTGTCAAGGACAGTGCCTGAAGGATGGTGGGTTACAGCTCCCTTCTGTCATAACAATCAGTTTAGTGAGCTGTAACTAGCATCGTATAAAAAATAAAATGAAGAATAGAATAGAACATCAGATTGCATCATAGATAGTAGAATGTGTGTGCTCAGGACTGTAATATAAGGTGGTGTTTTTTGTTGTAGTGTTGTTGTTTTGTCATGGTCAGAAAAGCTTGAAAAATGCTATTGTAGAGGATACCCAAAAAATACAGATAGATTCCTTTGCTTTTGAGTAAGTTACTCTCTCGTAGCCTAAAAGAAACTTACACAAAGAAGTGAATACTCAAGTACTGAATTCTGTGGTTTAGATAGTTGGTGCCGTGTATTCAGAAAAGTAAGATGATAACACAAGTGTCATGTGTCATGGGGACCATAGTATTTGAACTTAACCTGGAGAGATCATTGGGGTTTGGAAGGAGTAAAGGCTAGAGGGTGACTCTGAAGTGACAAATGGTATTTGGATGAAGACGATGGCAAAGCTGGTCTAGAGGTTTTAGTTTATGCTGGAGAATGTTAGGATATGGTTTGAAGGTACAAAACGAAGCAGAGTTGTTCAGATTTATGAATGCCTTGCAATAACATGTCTAAGGAATTTGCACCGGATCAAGTAACTTGCACAGATTGGTAAGCTGGAGAGTGATAGGATGTAGGATGGGTTTATACGTTATTTTCCCGCTCCTTCCCAAGTCCTCTTTGGTCCTGGAGCTCCTAAGGGAATTTCTTCCAGGTGGGTGTTAGATACCAAGTCTCTGGCATCAGATCAGAGAGAGCTAGAAAGGACTTTGGCTGTCCTCCAGAATGTAAATAGAAAGGTAGAACAAGTCCCATTGTGGTGCGTGTGAAATACTCCCATGGATGAAAACTGGAGCACTGTCTGTTTGAAATATGGTGAAGGATGGATTTGGAGAACATTTCTTCTGATAGCACTGCTAAATGTTTGCTCTCAATGTAGAAGGGAAAGCAGATAAGAAAGGCTTATGTTTTTGAAGTACTAGGAATCTGACCGACCTACCTGAAGTATGCTATGTGAATAATTTGTCAGATGGTCTTCTCCTTGCCTTCGACATCCCCTCACTGAGTGTGGTATATACATAATGTACAAAAAACAGTTTCAGTCGTGATCATGAAGTTTCTTCTCACAGGAAAGAGACATTGAAAACTCTTGACTACTTTCTAATTGAAGAGAAATTTAAAACAAGTTTCTAGAAGTATAACGTACATTAAAGGGAAGGTGGTTTAACTAGAAAAAAGCATATTTGAACACAACTATTTAATCTCTAACACTAAATATGCCAATCATTTAGGTTGACTTCTGGAGGGAAGTTCTGATTCTTATCGTGGTAGATTATCAAATGTTCTAAACTAAGGCTGTACTAGAGAATGTTCAGTGCTTACGTCTTTAGAAAAAATAAGCAGATGCTCACATCTGGGAGTGCAAGATTGTTTACAAATAGTCTAGGGAGATTGCATACATGTTAGATATTTAGCAGGGCCACAATTTAATCAGGAACGCAACAGCAAGTTCAAGCACAGCCGACGAGAGGCGAAGCGATGTGAAGAACACAGACTTTGATTTCTAAAAGACAGTGTGTAGGGTGTGCATTTCCATTCCTCTGTGGATGAATGAAAAATGAAGAAGAGAGTATTCGTTTATACTTATCTTATGAAGGCATCTGCTCACAATCAGTCACTTGTGGACAGAGTGCCAGCTGGCAGAGTATTTTCATGATGTAAATTGTCCATCCGCTCAAAAGAGCAGAAGCACAAGGAGGCCTGTGTGAAGGACTGAATTCCTACCCAGAGGACAATGGAGGGAGGTTCTTGCAGAGATCTAAATGGGATCTACTCTCATTTTCCACTTTATTTGCAGTTATCACATGTCATTTTTCCTGCTGTCCTAGTGATGATATGCTGTTGAGCTGATTTCTCTGTTTCCCTCTTTTCATTGCTCTTACTGCTCATTACGTCTCCACTTGCGGTGGGTTCCAAAGGGGGCATCCCTGGAAAAATGGTCCTATTTTTTATAGCACTGCTATCTCCTCTGTCTTTCTGTTTGGCTATCTTATTTTTGTGGGCCGGAGAAAGTAATTATAGATTTGATTTTTGAAATGAATTACATCCTCTCATCTTTTTTTTTTTTTTTTTTAAAGATTTTATTTATTTGTCAGAGGGAGAGAGAAAGAGAGCACAAGCAGACAGAGCAGGCAGAGGGAGAAGCAGACTCCCTACTGAGCAAGGAAGCTGATATGGGACTCCGTCCCAGGACCTCCGGATCATGACCCACTTCGAAGGCAGACACTTAACCGACTGAGCCACCCAGGTGTCCTTCCATGCCCTCATCTTTTAACTGGTGATCTTTTTGCCTGTTCGTTTGCCAGGAAAGAAAAAGGTGGCACTTTTTTTTTTTCCTATGAAGTAGTAAGTAATTCTTGTATCAGATATATTAGAATTGTTATTAATCTTTAAAACTTCTGAATGAACTTTCTGCATATTTTCTGTGGGAAATATAAAAGAGGAAAAATTCCAATTTCCCTGGACCAGATTTTAAAACAGTATGCCCTGCAGACAAGAGATAGAAGAGGTTTTAGTAGAAATCTCTATTCTTATGATCTTTGGTTTCTTAGATCAGGATTGGCAGCTGCTTTCTTTGCCACATAGTAAATACTATAGGCCATGCATGCTCTGTCACAGTTTCTCACCTCTACCCTCGTGAGCAGAGAGCAGCCAGAGACAGAGTGCAAATGAATGGGCGTGACTTTGTTCCAGTAAAACTGTTTACAAAATAGCTAGATTCAGTCTGCAGGCTATAGTTTGTCAATCTTGGATTCTAAACTATAAATCTGTGTCCTAAGGCTGGAGTCTGGAAGGAGATGGGATCAGTTACTTCAAAGTATTTCTGAAATGAAAAGAAAGCACTCCCTGTAGATGAGATGTGAATGCTCTGAGAGTATGGAAAATCCAGAATATCAAGTCTGTATTTTAGACTGTTCTTATACTTCCTCAGTCAATCTCTATCTCCCCTTTTTCTCTCCCTCCCCTTTTTTCCTCCCCCCTCCCTGTTCCTCTCCCTCTCTCCAATATCAATATGAACTCCTGGTACTTTGCTCTTAAGCCTCCCTTCACATATATATAATTATTATTATACAGTATACTATACTATGCAGTGTATTACTATACAGTTATAATGTAATATGTTACATTATATATGTAAATTAATATATATATATTAGTACCTGAAATTTCTTCTCTGAGAAGTAACTATTTTTTACACTGGTCTTGAGCGAACAGAATGTAACACCCTCCCTGAAAATGCCAACATTACCGACACAGACTGGTATTAAACAAGTCTAGGCTTTCACACAAAGAACAGAAAGCGTTTTCTTATCTTTTTGAGTGTACCGAAGCAGAAGTGAATTCTTTGCTTCCAGATTTGCCTCTTGCCATTGAGAATTGCTGTTGGTTCTTTTTGTTTTGTTTTGTTTTGTTTTAAAGATTTATTTATTTATTTGACAGAGAGAGAGAGCACAAGTAGGCAGAGAGGCAGGCAGAGGGAGAGGGAGAAGCAGGCTCCCCGCTGAGCAGAGAGCCCGATGCGGGGCTCGATCCCAGGACCCTGAGATCATGACCTGAGCCGAAGGCAGAGGCTTTAACCCACTGAGCCACCCAGGCGCCCCTTGCTGTTGGTTTTGTTATCATTTTATTAAATATTAGTAATTGTCCGGAGGAGGAAGGAGGAAGCACAGCAGTGAGAGGGGATGGGGAATTTGGCTTACAGGGAATCTTGACCAGTATCTGCATGGAAAGAATAGCACTGTGAAACCCCAGCAGCAGGCTAGCTTCCTCAAAAATCAGCGTTTTTCTACTTGTCTGGGAAATAGGGCCTCAAGGGTACAAACTGACTGCCAGAGGAAATTGGCATGGAGAAAAATGTCGGGGAGTTTGGGTTCAGCTTGTCCAGTCACTCGGCCTCCTGGGAGGGGAAGTGAGCAGCCCCTGTGAGTGTAACGTCTGAATGTGTCTTAAGAAAGACGGCTGTGAGGGGCGCCTGGGTGGCTCAGTGGGTTAAAGCCTCTGCCTTCGGCTCAGGTCATGATCTCAGGGTCCTGGGATCGAGCCCCGCATCGGGCTCTCTGCTCAGCAGGGAGCCTGCTTTCCCCTCTCTGCCTGCCTCTCTGCCTACTTGTGATCTCTCTCTGTCAAATAAACAAATAAAATCTTAAAAAAAAAAAAAAAAAGAAAGAAAGACGGCTGCGATTCTGCTTCGCCGCTCATGCCTGCACAGTTAACGCTTGCAATAAATTTCACCTTGAAATCCTGACATGTGAAAAATCAGAGTCACCACTCATGGGTGCCTAAGTTCATTCTGTAGGGCAGCACCAAGCTCAGAACTCTTTTCCTGCCTAAGTCTTTGAAGGGTGAGAACCAAGATGAGGAAGAGTTGACAGTAGGGCAATATTCCTCCAGTGTAATTATACATAAAACTCACTCAGGGTGCTTTTAAAAATAGATTTGGGAACTCACCCAGAATTTATAAAAATGGAACTTCTGGGGATGAGACTCAACAATTTTCACTTTTTCAGAAGTTTTCTGCTTCTACAGATTCTGACTGGCAGTCTGGTCCTTACCATGGGTCAGGGGATGGGACTACTGTAGCAGGAAAGCTTACCCTGGGCTGGCTGTACTGGGGAGTGGCCTTCCAGAGCTCCTGTGGCTTTGAACCATTTGGATACCAGATAGCTCTTTAATCTAGACACTTACAGTGACCCCTGTTAATTCCATTATTTCTTCTTTCTTGAGGGAAATCTTTGAGAAGTCTTAAAGAACTTTACTGTGGACCAAAGTGGGTGTCTCTGACACACTCTCATCCATCTCCACCACCAGGGAAGACCCTCACTGTTCAGTGCAAATTCATTTGTTGCCCTGGGTCCTTCCCATCGATGTAATACCTGCTGTCTTCCCACCTCGGAAAGCAATTTCTCCTGAAACCCCCTCTTCTCTCCTCCATCTACCATCTTCTTTCTTGATGGCAGAAGAACGTGGAAGATTGTCTTCATTCAGTGTCTCCAGTCCTGTCAACACACACACACTCTCACACACACACTCACACACACACTCACACACTCTCTCCTCTCTCTCTCTCTCTCTCTCCCTGGCTTTCATCCCTTTCATTCTGCCACACCATTTGTTGTCAAGGGGAGCAGTAACCTCCAGGTTGTCAAATCCAGTGACCGATGCTCAGTCTTCTCAGCCTTTCAGGAGTATTTGGCTTTGTTGACAATTCTCTTCTTCTTAAAACATCTTTTAAAACTTGACCTCTGGAATTCTGCCCTATTGATTTTCTTCTGCTTCAGTGGCTGTTCGTCTTTGAGTCTCCTTGGCTGGGTCCTCCCTCTCTCCCCCACCTCTAAAAGTTGGTATATCCCCAGACCCAGTTCTTTTTTTTTTTTTTTTAAGATTTTATTTATTTGAGAGAGATTTAAGATTTTATTTATTTGAGAGAAAGAGAGAGAGCACGAGCAGGGTGAAGGGCAGAGGGAGAAACAGACTCCCTACTGAGCAGGGAACCCGATGGGGGACTCAATCCTGGGACTCTGGAGTCATGACCTGAGCTGAAGCCAGATGCTTAACTGACTGAGCCGCCCATCCCCAGATCCAGTTCTGTACCTCTCCTCTCTCTGTATCCAGTCCCTACGTGTGTTGCTCTAACCCCTTGGCTTTCAATACTGTCTGTAAGGTGGTGACTTCCAGATTTCTCCCTACTGCTTGGAGCTCTTCCTGAAACCCAGATTTGTATATCTCAATTGTCAGCTTGACATCTCCACTTAGAAGTTCTATGAGCATCTCAAACTTGAAATATTTGGAACTGAATTCCTCATTTTCTTGCTCTCCACCCCCACACCTGTTCCTGCCGTATTCTTTGCTCAATAAAGGGCAACTTCATCTTTCTAGTTGCTTCAGCCACAGCCTACACTCCAGTCCATCAGTAAAACTGGTTTGCTCTACCCTCAAAATATGGCCAGAATCTGATCACTGCTCACTGCTCCTTGCCTGGACCAAGTTACCATTACCTTGTGCCTGGGTGATTGCGAAAAGCCCCTCATTAGCATTCTTGTCTATCTGTGGTCGCCTCTGTAGTCTTTTGTCAATAAAGCGACCAGAATGATCCTTTTAAAATACCACTCAGGTCATGTTACTGTCTTGTACAAAATTCTCCAGTGGGTTTTCATCTCATTCAAAGTAGAAGTCAAAGTCTTTTTTTTTTTTTTTTTTTTTAAAGATTTTATTCATTTATTTGACAGAAAGGAGAGAGATCACAAGTAGGCAGAGAGGCAGGCAGAGAGAGAGGGGGAAGCAGGCTCCCCGCTGAGCAGAGATCCTGATGTGGGGCTCGATCCCAGGACCCTGAGATCATGACCTGAGCCGAAGGCAGAGGCTTTAACCCACTGAGCCACCCAGGCGCCCCAGAAGTCAAAGTCTTAACAATGGTCTACAAGGCTTACATGATTGGCAGTCCCTCCCTCCCATCCGCTTCTCTGACCGCATTCCCTACACTTTCCTTCTTCACTCTTACTTCAGCCACGCTGGCCTCCTCTCCATTCCCCAGGTCTTGCCAGCATTCTCCTGCTCTAGGGTATTTGCATTTGTCCTTCCTAGAATGCTCTTCCTTCCATGTCTCTCTCACTTCTTCAAATGTCCCCTTAGCCAGGTCTCCGATGACAGTATATTTATAAATGACACTTGTCTGTGCTTTCCATCTCCACCTTGTTCTTCATTGTGTCATTTATCATCTAACGCATAACATTTTTGTTTTGATTTATGATTTTCATTTATCCCTTACCTACCCTACTCCCTACTGTGCTGTCAGCCCCACAATTTTGGGACCTTGTCTGTCTGATTCTCTGCCCTAGCCCCAGTGCTTGTAAAGTATTTGCTGAATGAATGGAAGAGTTTGGACTTGCAGTTATCAAGACCAGTTGGGCTATTATCCTTGACCTAATGGGTGGCTGTGGTAGGAAATTAAGCAATTGTGAAAACTGAGAAAGATATTTTAGTATTTAACATATTTTATGGTATTTCTTCTTTTTCTTCTTTCTTACTGTGATACAAATAGTATATGATCTAGGGGAATAAGGGGCAAATTTATTAGGACTTAAAGAAACTAGAAAGTAAAAGGCATTCTAGCAAAATGAAGGATTGAGTATTCCAAATAGCTTGGTAGACTTTCACTTAAATTCACCTAGTGAGTAGTTGTTGAATAAATAAAATACACTGTTGGTCAACTTTCCAAGACTTTGGAGGGGAGGGGTTTACTAGAGTTGACTTAGTCTGTCATCGTACCATGTAACTATGTATTAGGATCTTTTCTCGCCATATTTCCTCACTCTTCTTTTACTATTCTTTACGCTTTTGTTGATGAAAGCCAAAAATTAGTTAATTCTCAATAGTGTGTGAATGTCACAGCACAAGAAATAAGCTTCCCATAAAATTATGGTGTCTTTTTTCTTTTTCATATCTTAACGGTTAAACATTTTTGAAGTATGGGTTCCTTGCAGCTTGTATATTCATTTATTGCCTCTTTATTTCTTTAGTATTATAATTAACTACTTTCCCTATGGGATTCCATTAAATTCCACATGTCAGTCAATTCCTTGTTGTTAGAATTCTGTTGTTCGGCAGGGTGGATTTTTTGCCTCTGCTTGAATGAGTGGGAGTAAATGCTGGCTTCATTCCTTTAACTTGGCTCAAGGACTGCAGGCATGCCTATGACCCACTAGCCTGAATTAGGGCTGGTATTGAGTCTTGTAAACATGAGGTTTGGGTTAATAAGGCATAGGCCCAGTTTTTGGCTTGGAATCTTACTTGGGAATCTTGTTTCTTCTGGTGAAAGTTTCAAATAAAATTATAAAGATATACAAATTAGGATAAGTTTATTTTGTGTCTAAATAATGGAAAATATTTATCTTTAACAGTAATTTGTACCTATTTGAAAGTCCTCTCCAAGACTGTTTGATATTCTAGTCTTCAGTTAAGAATTCTCTGTTAAGGTAATGGCTGTCTGATGATCTCATATGTTAAGCCAAATCGCTTTTGACCCTTCAGTTTGCCGAAGAGTATATGGCATATCCGGGGTATTACAGTTGGGTAATACAAGCAGGAAGGTTTTATTTTTTGTGGATTGCTATACTAGGTTGGTGCCATGGTCTTATTCAGCAGTAGCACCAAGAGGTAGTTTGAGGGGGAATGGTAGGAAGAGAGTAAAACTGTCTTCTTTGGCTTAAATTTTAAATTGGTACTTTATGGAAACATCTAGTTTTCCTAAGATCATGGGTTTATCTCCCCCAAAATCATGCCAGTCAACTTTAAAACTTTTTTTTTCCCCCCATAGCTCCATTGTTACAGCCATAGCACTGTTTTTATAAACAGCTTTGGTATAGAGTTTTAGCTTTCCTTTATTTGAACATTAATTAATTTGTTTGTTTGTTTAGAATGTGGGGGGATGGGCAGAGGGAGAGAAAGGGAGAGAGAACTTCAAGCAGACTCCATGCTGAGCACAGAGCCCGACTCGGGGCTTGATCTCACAACCCTGAGATCCAGACCTGAGCCGAAATCAAGAGTTGGATGCTTAACTGTCTGAGCCCCCAGGCAGCCTAGAATTTTGGCTTTTAAAAGAACTCTAACAGGGAGTCTGCTACCCACCTTACTCTCCCTCTGTGCAGTCTCTCTCTTTCTCTCTCAAATGAATAGATAAAATCTTAAAAAAAAAAATAGGGTAACTGGGTGGCTCAGTCAGTTAGGCATCTGCCTTCAGCTCAGGTCATGATCTTGGGATCAAGCTCCGTGTCAGGCTCTCAGCTAAGTGAGGCGTCTGCTTCTCCCTCTCTGCTTTCTTTCAAATGAATGGGTAAAAATCTCAAAATAAATAAATAAATAAATAAATAAATAAATAAGAGAACTCTAAAGTGATTTGTTCACTGTTTCTTTGTCCACCTGCTTTGTATATTTCATTATGGCAGTTTGCAGCTGAAACTCTCCGTAGTCCAGTGTCACTAATCTCAACATGCCTTTCTGTCAGGACAGTGGCTCGTGTGTGACAGGAAGTGCTTATTGCATGTATTCAGGAAATTTGGGCTACTGAAACATATTTATTCATTTGAATATCAGTTACACTTCTCAAATTGTAAATTCCATTGCATTTACTTTAATAAATTCAATTTTATTTATTTATTTATTT
>CM052893.1:21034331-21081771 GCA_028534135.1 Potos flavus | reverse complement strand
TTTCTGCTTTCTGTTCACCCATCCGTGTCTACTTGAGGATCCCGCATTCAGCATGAACTTGGCCCTGGGTCATCGCGATTGGCCCGGCGGTGTTTGTACCATCTGTGTGCTGATGTGGAATGAGAACAGCTGGTACGCAGCTGGACGCATTGTCCTGGGAACTCTTATTTCAGCCAGCGGTTATACTAACAAAAAGGAAAACGTTTTCAGATCGCTGCTTTCCATGACTACTGTTTGTGTTAACTGTTTGGAGAATCCCTTTGCGTCGCCTAAACGTCTACCCTCTCTAATTGACTTTATGTACTACAACCCTATTACAAGTTTTATATTGCTAAGATCAAGCCCGACTTCAAGGAGAACAGTCCTTTTCTGACTCTAAGGAGTTAGCACATGAGAACAATAGTGAATCAGCGACTCCATAATTGAATACTTTAGAATGAACTAAGTTTTCTTCATCGAATTGAGGCCATGGAAGGGCATTTTGAAGTTTTGTGAAATTCTGTATAGCCATTGTCATTCATGACTTCACTGTAAAGGGGGCTGTTTCACAAGATCCTCATGGAATTCTTCTGAGCTACACACAACAGAGAAGCATTTATGTTCCCCGGCAGCCAGTGCTTGAATCCAATTCTAAGACAGGAAGGGTTTCTCCCCTACTCAGGGAGATTAGAAATACTTCACCACGTAGGAGGCTTAAGCAGAATTCCTTGGCTTGGCCCCGCACGAACAAAGGCTGGATTCTCATTGTTCAGATGGCCCCCTCCCCTTCTCTCATGGCCTCAGCCAGCACGAACTGAAGGATTCAGAGCAGGAAGTGTTAGTTAATTTTGTGAGCTTCATTCTAAACATCTGTACTTGAGTCTTTTTGTTTATGGAAGGAATGTGGCAGGAGGAGGGGGAAAGGCAGTGGAACATTCGGAAGCCAAATATTTTCCTGAGGGCGTGTATATCCATGGTGAGTCTTCAGGCTCATGAACTCGAGGCAAGGGGGGGAAGATGTTCTAGTTGTACAGTTGCTGAATACTTTCTAGACTTCTACTTGCTGATTTTCTTCATTGTTTGGCTTGGCCTCTTTATCTTAAAATCATACTGCCTATGTTCACATGCTCTCACGGTATAAAAACAGTAGACCAGCTATCATTGGACTAGTAATTAGAAGACCTGGTCTTATGTTCTATTTATCTACCATTTAGATCTTTTTACTTTGTCCACTGTGAAATGAGTAGGATGGATACAGAGTAGGGAGGTATGACGAGGGAGAGGGAGAATGAGAGCGAGCATACTTGATGGGGTCTCAACTGGCAGCTATTTAATGGAATAAAAACCCAGCTCCTTAGTTTCCCAGTTCTTGATTATCCATGACTACAGATGATGGTGGCTAGATAACTCAAGACTCGACCCTTCTCCATTTTCTGTATTGGCTTCCCAATTTATTCGGATTAGATTCCAAGTTCTTTGAAGTAATTTCAGTCCCCTTTTCTCCTATCTATAAAGGGGGATGCAAAGAGGTGGGCCATTGAAAATTACACCCACACAAAGATGTCTGTACGAAGTTATGACCTCCTCCCCTTGTCTCAGCAGCCCTGTCTCTGCCCAGCAAGCCTTCTTTTCCTCCGGTCTGCTTCCTCTGCTGGCCTCTGCGGCGGCGCTTATGAAGTCTCTCCCCTTTCTGCAGATATTCCCCACTGGCTTTGCTCTCAACGCCGCCCCCTTAGCAGGTACCTTTGATTTTCACTGCACAGAAAAGATAGTCATCAGAACTCTTTCAGCTTCCATCCGCTAAAACCTACTCAGTCACTTGTGTTTGCACCCGGCTAGAAAGCAAGGGTGCGGGGTTTCTCCTGATTGGGGCCAGTCCTCTCACCAGCGCAGAATCCCGTTCTTATTGCCCAGCCTTGTTTCCACATCGAGCCTTGCCCCTTTCAGTTGACTCGAGCACAACAACATGTAATGCAACCTCCTATCTCCTATCTCAAAAGACAGAAAAGAAAGAAAAATATGCCTGGACCCAGCGTCCCACGCCACCATTGTCGTCCTCCTCCCCTTCAGCCCCGTGTCATTGACTACGCTCCACTGTGTCTGCGCCCCTGCCTCGTATCTGCCGTTCATCTTCAATCCCACCCAACTTGTCCACGGGGCCACGCTCCCTGAGTACAGCAGCGACCTGTGTGAGGCTTGGAGCCAGTGGACATCGCGGTCATTGCCTTACATGACTCTCTTAGCATATTTTAACACCGCTGATTACTTCCTCCTCAAACGCTCTTGGTTTCCATATTTGTGCTCTTTTACTTGCCGTCCTCTCTCCGGCCTCAGCCTCCCTCGGCCTCGCAGCCTCCCCTGCAGTCCTACCACCTGCTGTCTGTGCTTTAAAAGTTAATTCCCCTCAGAGTGATCTCAAAAGTCTGCTCTCTCCTCAGTCAGCACCCTTGCTGGAATGGAGAGGATATCTGACTCGGACCTCTCTCTAGGGCTTTCAGACCACTCACCTCCAACTCCCTACCAGACATTTCCTCTTGTTTAGATGATCCACAGACACCTCAAAACTAGGATATCCAAAACTGAACTCCTCTCCCCATCCCGCCTTCCCCCCCGCCTCCAGTCCTGCTTAACCTCCTCTGTCCTCTATGATGGTGGACAGTTCTAATCTCCATTTGCTTGTTGAGAAAACTAAATATTATTTTTAACCCTTCCATCTTATTTCTGGCCAAGGAGCTTCGACAGTGAAACAAGTCCACAGACTAAAAGTAGAGGAGGCTTCACATATGGCCCCCTCTCCCCCTTACTGTCCATCAGTTACTAAGTTACTACCGAGGTCGACTTCCTACACCTCACCCAAACCCACTCATTTCTCTCCATTCCAGCTGTCAGCCACTGTCATCTCCAGGACTCCCGCCACATCTTCTTAACTATTCTCTCCACTTTCAGTCCTGTCCCTTCCAACCTCCTCTCTACCCAGTGGCAGTGGCCAGAGAGATCTTTGTAAAAGTCAGATCTGGGGGTGCCTGGGTGGCTCAGTTGGTTAAGTAGCCAACTCTGGATTTCAGCCCTGGTCATGATCTCGGGGTCATCGGGCTTCTCACTCAGTGCGGAGTCTGCCTGGGGTTCTCTCTCTTTCCCTCTCCCTCCTCCTCTGCCCCTCCCTGGGCTCACTCTCTCTCTGTCTCTCTCTCTCTCTCAAATAAATAAAATCTTAATAATATAAAAGTCAAATCTGCTCATGTATTTCCTATATAAATGCTTCAGTGGCTCGCCATTCCCCGTAGGCTAAAGTTGCTCTTGGACATGGCCTCAGGCCTGGCCTGTTCTCCTTCCCGGTGAGCCCATGTCCAGCCACATTCCAGTTCTTGCTATATTGTGCAACTCTAACTCCTCAGTGATCACTCCTCTGTGTTCCCTGGGCTTTTCATACGTGCTGTTTCATTTGCCTCTACAGCTGATCCCTGTTTGCTTAGGTAATTCCTCTGCATTCCTCAGATCCTGGACGTAGATGTCACTCCTTCTAGAAGATGTTTTTTGATCCCACAAATCCAGCTTAGGTGACTTTCTTCCATGCTCTCCAAACTTTGTGCACTTCCCCCGTCAAAGCCCTCATCGCATGGAATTGCCGTCATCTCTCTCCACTACTGGATGGACTCGAACTCTGAGCACAGTGCCTGTGACTGTCTTGTCCTGTAGAATGTGTGAGCCTCCTTTACTGATGGCCACAGAGCCCTTTTTCTCTTCCAACTGTGGGTTCTGGATTGGAATGCAGAAGACAGCTCTGAGAACAAGGCTTAGTGAGGTAGGGCCGGCACCAGCAAACTCGTTTGCTTCCAAGTTGAACGCTAGCAAAGTCGCTTCCTCATGTTCTGCCCCCTGTTGCCCGGGTCTGTGGCAGCAATGAGAGTGACCACATGAGCTGGTTTCTTTCAGAGGGTAGCTCTGTGGTACAGATACTAGTCTGGACCACAGTACACCCCGCTCCGTTTTATCTTCTCTCCTTTGATCCAGTCTCCTGCAGGTTGAGTTGTTAAAAAACAATGAGATGTCAGAAATGGAGACAGAGTAGAAAAGCAAGGGTAATCTGTAATCCACAGATTAGTGAGGAAGCCTTTGAACATCCCAAATCACCTGTTCCTGAATAAAACTCGATTGTTTTACCATTCCAGCATGTCTTAGATAGTTTCTGGAATGCCGCAGAAACTACAGTATAAATCCACACCCTCATTCAAGGGTAACATTTTAACGTTTTTGATACAGTAAAGAGATAGAGGTTACATTTTCATTCTTCGAACAGGTGGGGTATAAACTGGATTTGCAAATCCTGTGTCTACGCAAAATGTTGTACTGCATCTTGGGTAGAAGATCCAGATCTGTATGCCATTCTCTGGTAACTGTGCGTAGTCCCTGGGACAATCAGACCCTTATATGTGAACGTATCCAGGATCGTCAATCAGGAATTTCCTTCTAAACTCTATTATTAGTAATGCCTTATATGTGTATAGAGTTTCACAATTAACCAGGTACAGGCAAGATCTTAGTTTGACCTTCCAACAGCTCTTTGAGGTAGGTGGCTCAGGGGTCATCCCCCTCATTTTTGCAGAGGAGAAAATGGCAGAGCAGAAATCACACAGCTAGTAACCGAAGGAGCCAGGACCTGAGCTCAGGTCTCACAGTGCCCAGTCCCGCACTCTTTCCATCATGCCACACACGTTCGTGTTCAAAACTGTATGTGTGTGAGTGTGTTTCAGGTGTATGGGGGAATTAGTTAATCAGACTTCTCTTTTAAGATCTCGACCACCTAAGAAATAGCTAGATATGGCTTATCTTAGTTTTATTGTGGATACTCCTGGATTAAAGACTAGAGCCTGGACACGTGACTTACATGGGCTTTCTGCTCTTCCCCCTCCCCCACCTCTGCAGCCCAGCGGGACTCATCCACGCGGTCCCACATCTAGTAGTAGGACAGCTGCAGGCCTCCCTGGCACAGAGGCAGACGCACTGGCTTGCGTTGAGGTGTGCAGGAAAGGAGAGGGGCCCTCAGGCAGGCGGCTGGAGAGTGAGCCGAGGAGATGCCAGGCCACATGTGACCATCCCTCCCTCTCCCCTACGGATGGGTTGGCACGAGGAAGTAAGAGGATGGCAGAAGTCTCTCCCCAACCCTTCTGAGAGTGTGCAGGAGTTCCTCCTCTTTGGGCTTTGTAGGGGAGGATGAGTATGGTGCTTCCTGCGGGAAGGAAAGACTGTGAGCTCCTTGAGGGCAAGGGCTTCTTATGTCTAACACATCCTGTCCTCCAGACTCTATAGCATAGGACTGAACATGGAGTTGTGCCCAGCAAATACTTGTTGTCCAATCTGTGATCTTCACTATAGCTTACAAGTTGCAGAGAATAAATATTGTCGGAGATGGAAAGACCCAATTGGTGAACGAAAGGTGATTAAAAACAGTTGCACTTTGTCTTTTTGACCCACCTGAAGGCATGCTGGCTGGCAGCCAAGCTGTCCCAGCCATCAGACAGTGCCTTGGCTGCCCCAGCGAGCTGTCTGGCCAGTGGTTCTTCCTCCAGAGACAGCAGCCCAGTGGCTCCTCCCTTCTGCTGTCCTTCCCTGCTCAGTGCTCAGATCTTGCATATTCTTCTTTGAACAAATGCAAACACCTTCTTTAAACCACCCCCCTTTCCTTTTTTCTCTCTCTCTTTTGTTTTTCTTTGTTTAGCTGCTGGAGGAATTTTTACTCCCTGCCCCATCTCTTAATCCCTGTCCTTTTCTCTTTCTCTCTTTCTCAAATTCCTCTCTTAACTTGGTAGATAAGTAGAAGACTACAGCTCATGATAGTCTTCCTGCATCAAGAAGGAACATAATAGTTAATAGAGTGAGTTTTTAAGTACCTTGAAAGTTTCCAGAATACCCATCTAGAAAGTCAGCAAGTACTTTGCTTTTAAATTAAATTACTGTTGCTGAAGCACCAGCACTAAGAATAAATGCACTTTTTAATGCAATTTTGATTTTGTTTAATAGTGTAAGTACAGTGCTACCATCTTTCGTGGCAAACAGGATTCCAACAATGTGTGTCTTAAACAAGCTTTCATGAGCCACCTTGTGATCAAACTGTAACTAGTCACGTCTGTGGGAAAATGCACACTATTTCCAGGTTTAGAATCGCCTGTTGGACACAGCCAATGTGCCGTGGGTTCATCTAGGGCGTACCCTTCCTTGTCAGGTTCCAAAGCAAACTGGGAAGAGAGGGAATTTCTTTGCTTCATACAAAGGACTTACCAACTTCATGTTTGTCCCACAGGAAAAGCTTTTGACATCACATACGTGCGCCTCAAGTTCCACACCAGCCGCCCCGAGAGCTTCGCCATTTACAAGCGCGCGCGGGAAGACGGGCCCTGGATTCCTTACCAGTACTACAGTGGCTCCTGCGAGAACACCTACTCGAAGGCAAACCGTGGCTTCATCAGGACGGGTGGGGACGAGCAGCAGGCCTTGTGCACGGATGAATTCAGTGACATTTCCCCTCTAACCGGGGGCAACGTGGCCTTTTCAACTCTAGAAGGAAGGCCCAGTGCCTACAACTTTGACAACAGCCCTGTGCTGCAGGTAATGCATCCAGAAGCTGGCTTTGTAGGCCATTAGTTCTCCCCTGTGCGTGCAGGAGGCAAGCAGACCATGGGATGGGGGCCTGTGGTCCCACTTCCGGGGGACGGGGCAGGAGTAGCAGATTCCAGGCGGATTTTATTCTACTCTCCTGTGTATTCTCCATCTGTGAAGGAAAGCAGCTTTGTTCCTGCCACCCAGGTGATGTTCTTGTGTTCTCATGTGCCTGCCAATGTACTCTGGGATATAAATTTTGGAAAGTTTTTTTAAAAACTGAACAATTTTAACTTGGGTCTTTACTTGCGGTGGAAATACTTTGCTTCTGATCTTTTGAAGAGAGTATTTGAATCTACCTTTAGCTATATTAGCTATATTTACTATAGATGTATATACACACTCTATATACTTCTTACTCGTTGAACCTTCACAGTAACTCTACAGGTAGATACTTCTGTAATCTCCATTTTACAGATGGGGCATTGACATCATTTATCAGAAGAGATCCAATAACCCACATCACACAGTTTTAAGCAGCAGAACTGGGATTCAAAACCTAGAAAGCCTGGCTCCAGAGCCTGTTCTTTTTAAGATCCCTGTTAGGGAAAAATGGCTTAGACTCAGCCCTTGAGAAGCTTTTACTCAAGGAGAACTGTGATAAAGATGAAGCTCGAAGGAGATATAAGATACAATAAGCATTAAACATAGAGATACGTTGTGCTATTTACATTACGGACGACTCAAAGATTCCTAGCATTGTGGCCAGGAGTGGGAGTTGTTATTGGAGTTCCAAGTTTGGAAGCGGTGGAATCATCATCTCTTCTCCTTTCTAATTATACTTGGAGGCTTCACAGGGATTAGCTTTTATGAGTCCTCTAGGTTGCTCTCTATGCCAGGTGTTTGGCATGGTTCAAGCCATGCTGCTTAATCAGGGGTGTGCCTCCCTGTCTCACGGGGAGCCTTCTGAAAACACAGATGCCTGCGGCCCCTGCACTTGCTTGTCACGTCTCCATGGGGGATGCTGACAGGCAGTCCCAGGATGGGACTTTACGTGGTATCTTTGGGTGGTTGTGTGTCATACGCTACTCCAGAACTTAATGAATTTAAGCGACCATGATTTATTATTTCTCATGATTCTGTGTTGGTGTGGGCTCACTCACTGGCAGGTCAGCTGGGAGCTGGGTTTCTCTCCCCCCTGTGGTCTTACAGCTTCAAGGAGGCTAGACTAGGCTTCCCCGCATGATGGCAGAAGCATTCCAAGAGGGCAAGTCTCGGGGCACAAGTGCTTATCAGACTTCTGCCTGCGTCACATTTGCTCATGTCCCCTGGGCAAAAAGCAAATCACATGCCCCAGCCCAGAATCAGGGTGGAAAGGGACTCTGCAGGGTGTGGACACTGGCAGACATGATTCATTGGAATCATTATTCTAACAATCCACCACAGATGTAAACATCTGACTAAAATTAGCTCAGTGAAAGGGCATTTATTATAAGGGCTTAGATCTCATAAAACCTAGAGGAAAACGTTAACTTTCCTTCTTGACCTCTCTCATTATGCTACACCTACCAATTTGATCAGTTGTGGTTTCTTCAGATTTGTTCATTTGCTCAGGAAATGTTACTTGAGCACCGACTGTATGCTAAGCACCAGGGAAACTGCAGTCAACAAAGCAAATAAGTCCTGCCCTCGTGGGGCTTATGTTCTTGGTGGTGGCAGCAGAGGTGGGGTGGGGGTGGGGTTGTGATGGTGGAAACAGACAATATAAATGAAATAGGCAAGCGAAATAGGGCGTTGGGGTGGGCGGCAATTCTAGATTGGGTGGCAGGGAAGGTCTCCCAGAGAAGTGACATTATGGGAAAGGTCAGGACAAAAACTGCGTCTGATCGGTTCCGGCCAGTGTAATGATTTATTACTTTGTACTTGGATGCCTCTCCTAGATCTGTCCATAGCGGATTGGGGATGGAGGGAGAGAGAGATGGTACAGAATGGGCAGGAGGAGGCAATGAGCAACACAGCTCATGCCACCGTGGTGCTCCATGAGCTCTGTGCCGGTTTCTCGGACTGGGCTAGGGGCATGGACACAGGGCGGAGGGACATGTGTATTGAGTCCGTCCCGTATGCAAAGCATTTAAAAGTATATTTCGTGTAAGCCTCTCGACAGCGTTGTAAAGAAACGAGTAGTATTCCTGCTTTTTGGGACTCTGAGTGGTGACACAACAACTTAGATCAAAGAAGGGAGGAGTCAAGAAGGAGACAAATATTAGGAAATTAAGGGAGTCATTGGAGCATTATAACAGATTTAATGCTAGAAGAGGATATAAGTCACATGATATATTAACTGTTTGAAAAATTTAGAAAATATTGTCACATTTATGTCTCTCTTCTTCAGTCCCTTTACTTTTTCTGTTTTTTCCTTTTATTTTATTTTTTTCCCTGACAGGAATGGGTAACCGCCACGGACATCAGAGTAACTCTCAATCGCCTGAACACTTTTGGAGATGAAGTGTTTAACGACCCCAAAGTTCTCAAGTCCTATTATTACGCAATCTCTGATTTTGCTGTGGGTGGTAGGTAAGTAAACTATGAAATAACTTTGAAAGTGACTGGAGCTTTGGTTTAGAAGTAAATGCAGCAACTTGTTTACAACCATATTAATAATGTTGTTAGACCTTCTCATTATCCTGGAAACAAAGTAATTAGGTTTTCTAAAAACCCTGTCAAATCAGCACACTGGGTGAATCCTTACTGAGCACCTCAGTGCAAAGCTCTGCGACAGGCCCTCTGAAGCCACCAAGGGAGCACGAGACGTTCGCCTGCTGAGAAGGACTTGACCTTCTAGGGTCCTACAAATGAGCGGGGCAGGCGATGTACGAACATGTGAAAATTAAAACACATGTTTTAGAAAGAGGCCATATGTCAGGAAATGAGACAGAACTGTCAAGCTAGGGAGGGGAGCAGATGGGGACAACGCGGGGCCCTGAAGCACGGGCAGAATCCGAATAAGGAGGGAGGATGTGGGGGTGGGTGCAGGGCGGGCAGGTCACGAGCAGAAGTGTAGGGTTGGGAGATTATAGACCTACTCGGCTTAAGGAACATCTCCTCTGTGAATCTGTGGAGTTGACAGAGTGAAAACTGATAGAAACTATAATCAATGGGAAATCGTGTAGGCCAATGATATCTAAACAGCGGTTAGGAAGATGACCTGCAGACAAGGTGAAGGTAGAGTACCATCCAGAGAGTTTATATTCATGTTACGGTGTTGTGATCTAGGTATTAGGTGACAAATACCTGACATTAGGGTGGTGACAGTAGAATGGAAAGGAACATTTGAGGTGGATTTTATTGTGAAGCAAGAATTATCAGGACATTAGTCAAGGATGATTTTAAGGTTTAACAATCAGGAGAACGGTGGTGCTACTAATGAAGTAAATGAAGAAGATGAGCTAAGTTAGGGAGATGATGAGTTTAGTTGTAGACATGCAAAATTTTAGGTTATGGGAGACATCTGAACTTGTGTACCAGTCAAGGATAGGGGCTTGGGAGAAAGATGAGAGCCGGGGATAGGAATTTGGGATTCATCCTGGTATGCTGTAGATGTTTCGGAAAGGTTTGAAACGTATTACGAAGTAGCAGTGGGTACTTTGGGCCTGATTCTATCTTCAAGGAAGCCAGCGAGGGAAACATCAGGGCACCAGAGCGTGTTGTAGCGTTCATGGGCATTTCCATGAGTCCTTAGTTGATGATTGTACCTGACTGTAGGGATCCTTCAGGGATCCTTGCCCCAAACAACCTGAGGGAGTATCAGGCTACCGGAGATGCATATGAGGGTGAGGTGTTGAACGCTTCTTACTACCTTCAGATCGGGATGCTTTAAGATCATTAACACAGATTAACCGCCATGACCAAATTTCTGACCTGTAGTGTGCCTGCATACTCCTGGGCATGAATAAAGCAGCTTCTTGATCCTCCCGATAACCCCGTGAAATTCACATTGTCATCATCCCTGTCTTTCAGGTTAGGCACAGAGGGTGAGTGACGTTGGTGAGTCACAGGGCAGGGTCCCAGACCCATGCACCAGGCTTCAGGGTCCCTGCTCTGCTTCACCCCACACTTGGCTGCTGCTTGATACACACAGTTGACTTCAGGAAGTGATCCTAGAAATTGTAGAAGCCGCCGAAATTGCTAGAGACTTTATCCTTCATGTCTGGTTAATGCCCCATCCCCTATAAAATAAAGATGTTCTGGGGAGTTTTTTTGCTTGTTTAATTTTCTTTCCTACCTGAAAACTCAGTCATTACTTAATTTTGTTTAGTTCCTCAGTTTATAGTCTCGAATGGTAAAACTGAAAAAAAAAACAAAAACATTCTGGGGTTGTGTTTAGCTCTCTTTGTACATCATTTTTCTGCATCCATTTCTGGGATTTGGTGGCCATTTCATATTTTTGAGTGTCTGTTCTCTTCCCAGGTGTAAATGCAATGGACATGCAAGTGAGTGTGTGAAGAATGAATTTGACAAGCTGGTGTGTAATTGCAAACATAATACTTACGGGGTAGACTGTGAAAAGTGTCTGCCTTTCTTCAACGACCGGCCGTGGAGGAGGGCAACTGCGGAGAGTGCCAGCGAATGCCTGCGTGAGTGCCCCTTGGCCTCGGTCTATTAAATTATCTTGAGGACTTCCAGAGTGGGGAGGAGGAATGGGTGACTTCCTTTTGTTCCTCCTTGAAAGGAGAACTCTGAAAGGCAGTGCTGCTTCTGTAATCGGAGAGCATAGAATGGTAAACTGTAGGCACGTTAGAGGAAACTCATAGATGAGGGCAGTTGGCTATGAATACAAAGCATGTTCATTTTGTTCAGTTTCCTTCATGAACACATCTACCAGAGTGGGAGCAGCATCTCCAAGGTTTGGAACTTCGCTTAGATCCAAGTGCTAGGCCACTGTAGCCTACCATAAAATATGGTTTCTCTAGTCTTGTCTTTGCTACATGTTAAAATATTTTCCTACCAGCAGTCATTTACTCAAGCAGTCAGGGGCTTTGATTAACATGTGTTCGGTACGTTGAGTTCTAGATTAAGGCTGCCATTCAAAAAATTATTTCTCAAAATTATTCTTCCTTGATTTCACTAAAGAGCACAATGGGGAGAATTTTCCTGCTCCTCTCATGTAGAGGTGGGTGGCGTTGGGAAGGAAAGTAGATCCTAGTATTTCTAGAAGAGGGTAAAGGGAAAAAGACTGCACATTGTTTTATCCCTTCGTCATGGCTTGTTTTATTCTGGACAGATAGAGAAAGAAGCCTCAGGAGGAAGGAACCATGAAACTATGTAATCATGCTTTGTCAAGGACTTAAAAATAAGAAACTTTTAAAGCAGCTATAACTTTTTATGACCTTATAAGTATTTCTTATCATATACTCTTGATAAAGGAATGGGAGAGACACTCTGAACTCACTGGAATTATTGGCAGAAACCTTGAGAAACGACCAGTATCTTGACTCATGACTATTTCTGTTAGTTGCCTAGAGCAAATTTTCTTATCTTTCCTTTTCCTCAGCGAATCCCAGATTTGAAGATAAATCGTACAGCGCCCTCTCGGATTCCTAGGCACTTGCTTGAGCTTCAGTTCCTAGACTGAACTGTAATAGCTAGTGTGAGAAGCCACATGATAAAGGTCTTAACAGAAATAGTGAAATGTCCCTAAGACATGACATTTCAATAAACGTACACATGTGTTTGAAAAGTATTTTGCTTAGTGATGGAGTCATATCTTGAGTCTCTTCAGGAACATTATGAAAATGTTCCTGGACCGGCAAGTGAACCCAATACCGTTTCTAAAGGACTTTGATGAGGAACTGAGTCAATTTGCCTTCCTCCTTGGGTCCCTTCAGCACTTCAAAGAGTGAAGTTTCTGGAGGTTGGGACAATACTTCAGTATTGTTAGGATGCTGGGATTGGAGAAGAGAAGATTACAGCCTTCTCTCTTACCAGCGCTGGTGTAGGAGACACAGCGCCTGCTCTCCCTGTGGGTTAGGACAGTGTAGACAAGAGGACCGTTCTGCTGCAGAGTCCCAGGGCACCAGACCGCTTAGGTGGGATGGGCTGGGTTTGGGCAGCGGTGGGATGTGCAGGATAATCTAGGAGGCTTGAGGGAAGAGAAATAGAAAGGGAGCTCTCCAAGTTACTTAACACAACTCTAATTTTTGGTGCCTGTGATTCAAGTCTCTAAAAAGTTTTCAAGTATAATACTATGAAAGAACTGATTGTAAAGAAGGGGAGGTGACAAGAAAGAAAAAATATATATTCAAACATTTCTTTAAAACAACTTGGTTTATCTGAAAGCAAATAAAACTGTATTTAGTGCTCAAGATACTGCCGGTACTTTGTGTGAAATCAGTAATTCTAAGAAAGTAAACTTACTATAAATGTAGAAAAGAAGTTCTGTAACTACATATACTTGTTCTTAAAATACAGTTGTGTTCTGCAGGGAACACAGTTACTTAGTGGGGGACCCAGTGGGTTTGTGGCTCCCCAGGAGATGGACGTGTCTAGCGAAGCTAGATTTCCCCTCAGTGCTGCTTCCTTCCACAGAGGTGCTCGTTTTCACCCACGTGTGTCAGGTTATGCCAGTCTAGCCTTGCAAGCGGTCTGGCACTTAGAAAGTTAGTATCTTAACGTCTTTCAACTGTCTGGGGCCTGAAAAGTGAAGGTAAATTAAAGCCTGAATATAATCTGGTTCCCTGTTGTTGGAGTTGGCATTAGAGTGAAGGATAAAGATTCAGAAAAATTGCAATTGGACTTGCCTTTCACTTGTATATAAACAATTGCCTGGAGATCCCTAAGTACAGGAATTCCACGTATTTGACAATGGCATTGATTTTGATAAGAACATCTCTCCGTAAACTGATAGCCTGACTCGCTAAACCCTTCATTGACCTCCTGTTTTGTTGTCAAATGAACTATGCCTCAAGTGGACGTTCTTATTCTACCACCCATTGTGCCCCAGACGTGGGAAATCATGGTTCGGTTTGCTTAGAGTCTTTTGAAATGCCATTCTGCAAAGGAACGCGGGTCTGACGTAACTCGTACGTTTTTGGCCAACAGCCTGTGACTGTAATGGCCGCTCACAGGAGTGCTACTTTGACCCTGAACTATACCGGTCTACCGGCCACGGGGGCCACTGTACCAACTGCCGAGGGAACACAGATGGCGCCCACTGCGAGAGGTGCCGGGAGAATTTCTTCCGCCTCGGGAACAACGAAGCCTGCTCTCCCTGTCACTGTAGTCCCGTGGGTAAGTGACAGGCGAAACCAGCATCAGCCTGATGGATTGAAAGACAAAATTCCCCATCCCCCCCAGAAAACAAAGCTCTGCTTCCTAGGCATCTGCAGGGGGACGCAGTGGAAGTCTGTGCACTCTTGTCCCAGGCGAATGACTCAGGATCTGCCTGACCCTCCCCACCTCCACTCTGTTTAACCAAGTTAAACTTTCCAATGATTTGCTGGTGTGTATAAATAAGTGTGGGCTTGGCCTAAGTAATGGTTTTGTGTAAATAATTAGTAACCTGATCCTAGAGACCATTTGAACTTTGACTGGAAAAGGTTAGCTGCTTCGTGAGTTCTTGCTCGTTAATGATTTTGTTTAGTTTACCGTCCTTAAAGGGCTGAGCTTTGCTCAGTATGTTGTGTGCGTTCAGAGATGTAGAGTGCTCTGAGTCTGCTCTACTCGTTCAAGAGTCTGGCCTTTATTTTGTTGTGCCTGTAGACACGAAAATTCTAGACGTGGGCCTTAAGGAGCCTGTGCTTGCCCACAGAAAAGTGACTGGTTTTGTGGGTGCAGAGAGACTTGTTTCTCAATATTGATGAGCAGGGTGCGTGTCTGGAAAGTTAAAATGTTATGGCTGGAAAGAATATGATTTTGAGACCATTAGGATTTAAAATTTGATCTTCTCTCTGTAAACCATCTAGAGATTACATCTTGGGTTTCAGGCATTGTTTTTTGTTACCCATCTTTTTTTCTTTGACGTATTTACTTGCATTTCTGGTTGCTGACAAGCTCCTTAAATTTTAGGTTCTCTCAGCACACAGTGTGACAGTTACGGCAGGTGTAGCTGCAAGCCAGGAGTGATGGGTGACAAGTGTGACCGTTGCCAGCCCGGATACCATTCTCTCACTGAGGCAGGGTGCAGGTAAGACTCTTCAAAACCAGAGGAAGGGGGCAGAATCTAAACGTGGTAGATCCAGAATAAGAGATCTCGTGACGTGTCTTCAGCAGTAGAAACGTTTTCCCCATAGTAATCGTCAGGAACTTCTAGCTGTAACAATGGTCCAGGATTGGTTTGTAAGAGAGATGAAGCAGGGTTTTTAGTATTGAAATGTGACAGGTATATCCTTGATTGAAACAAATCCAGGTATGAAACTGAGTTTAGGACTCCTTTTGCTTTCTTATGTTTTCCTTTTAAAACAAAAAATACGTTTAACATGTCAAACAAAAGGTTGACTTTAAGAGTGGACTTTCTTTCTCATTTCTCTTCTCTCTTTGTTTTACTCGTTTCTCCATCCAACAGGCCATGCTCTTGCAATCCTTCTGGCAGTGTGGATGAGTGTAACATTGAAACAGGAAGATGTGTTTGCAAAGACAATGTTGAAGGCTTCAACTGTGAGAGGTGGCTCATTCTTTCTCTGGCTGTACTGTGCTTTTTTCTGGTCTCATATTTCAAGTCCAAGAAATTCCTGATTATATCTTTTATGTTTTTCAGATGCAAACCTGGATTTTTTAATCTGGAATCCTCTAATCCGAGGGGTTGCACACCCTGCTTCTGCTTCGGGCACTCTTCTGTCTGTACAAATGCTGTTGGCTACAGCGTCTATCCTATAACTTCTACCTTCCAGATTGGTAATTTGGACCTTCCCTCTGTCTCCCAGAATTATGAGACCGGACTTACGGTATTTTAAAAAATCAGAAACTTTTTGAGGATTTTTTGATGGTGGCAACATTTTGTTTTTAAATGTCCATAATTTTTTTGTTTGGCTTTTTATTTTTTGTTTCTGTTTAAAGATTTTATTTATTTGAGAGAGAGAGAGAGAAAGAGGGCAAGAGCACAGAGAGAGAGTGAGAGGGAGAAGCAGACTCCCCTCCGAGCAGGGAGCCCGACGCAGGGCTCGATCTCAAGACCCTGAGATCATGACCTGAGCCAAAGGCAGATGCTTAACTAACTGAGCCACCCAGGCGTCCCCTGTTTGGCTTTTTAATTTAATGAAGACATATGGATTTAGAGTTTACTATAGTATAAATTTATGTAAAATCAAAATACAGCTTAAGGGGGATAAGCATATACAGGTACTGTCGTAGGATCTGTGTATTCAGAAATATTTGTTGGTGACTTTCCATATATTTTTGTGTTGTATAGAGGACCTGAATTCAGGATGCTCACAGTGTGACGTGTTTTCTTCCTATGCTTGCAGATGAAGACGGGTGGCATGTGGAACAAAGGGATGGCTCTGAAGCATCCCTCGAGTGGTCCTCTGAGAGGCAGGATATCGCCGTCATCTCGGATACCTACTTTCCTAGGTACTTCATTGCTCCTGGTAAGTAAGGCTCGGCAGCAGTCTGGCGTGAAGGGTACTCCTGTCTACTCTCCTTCTCACACTCTTGCCCACCACTGTGTCTGTTTCCAGCGAAGTTCTTGGGCAAGCAGGTGTTGAGTTACGGTCAGAACCTCTCCTTCTCCTTTCGGGTGGACAGGCGAGATACTCGCCTCTCTGCAGAAGACCTGGTGCTCGAGGGAGCTGGCCTGAGAGTGTCCGTGCCCTTGATCGCTCAGGGCAATGCCTATCCCAGTGAGACCACTGTGAAATACGTCTTCAGGTAAGATGGTCTTCTTTATAAAATCTGACTTGACCAGAGTTATAAAAGTGGTTTCTTTACCTAAGCTTATCAGGCCTCAAGCTGTTGAAGAAAAATGTCTTGGTTATAAAGGTGACTTTGGAAAAGGAAGCCTTCCCTTTATTTACTGTACCCTTTCCAGTTGTACTGTTAAATCCGCAGACCCGTTTCTGACTTGGTTAGATCGTCAGAGCAGTGCATTGTTGGTGGCAGAAATGCATAAGAAATGCTTTCTCAGCACCCATAACTGCCCTGACAGAGGTTAACGTGGCCCTTTCTTTCTCTCTAGGCTCCATGAAGCAACAGATTACCCTTGGAGGCCTCCTCTTACCCCTTTTGAATTTCAGAAGCTCCTAAACAATTTGACCTCTATCAAAATCCGTGGGACATATAGTGAGAGAAGTAAGTTATGATATAATTTGAGAGCATTAAGATGATCCGCATAATGCATAAAGTTGATGATCCGCATAATGCAATGATCTGCATAATGCAAAAGTTGATCTCTAAAGTCCCGATACTGTAGCACTAGTATTTTTGATTCTAAAGAAGTGGAATGAATTATCCTATCATAAGCGAATTATGTATAGAATTAATGCATTTGTTAAACCACTTTCAAGGACCTGGAGAAAATTTGCTAGAGTTAATAAATGGCATTGTTTTATAATGACTAACCCTAATGAGGTGACTTTATATCTAAACACAGTCTAAGAATCTTACATGTAATTCTACTGGCTCACATGCTAAACCTTTATTTTTTTATTTATTTATTGCTATGTAATTATCAAGCCCTTTAAACCATCAGCTAAATTATGAAAAATTATTATAAATTCCTGAGTGAAGGTTCATTATAATGTTAAACGAAGCTGTTTTTAGTATGCCTTTAAAATCCTTTCCTATAATTTTTTTTTTTTAAAGATTTTATTTATTCATTTGACAGATCACAAGTAGGCAGAGAGGCAGGCAGAGAGAGAGGGAAGCGGGCTCCCCGCTGAGTAGAGAGCCCGATGCGGGGCTCGATCCCAGGACCCTGAGATCATGACCTGAGCCGAAGGCACCCAGGCGCCCCCCCCTTTTTTTTTTTTTAATGAGGACCTTTTTCTGTAGAAAGCTCAGGCCATTTGGGTGGAGTTGGGAGTGTGGCATGGTGAGTAGTATCTGTAGCTTGGATGTGTTGGTGTTTGAGATGCCTACGTGAATATCCAGATGAAAGTATCTTGTGAGTTGTTAAAAATAATGGTCTCGGGCTTAAGAATAAGTTAGGACTGGAGATTTAGAATCGAAAGGTTGACTACCTATGGGCAATAATTTCTAAATGTGGAAATAAGACAAAAAAATATGGAAAGAAAAAGTGCAACCCCAGAAACAGTTATGTAAGGGCCATGCATTGAGACTCAAGGGAGAAAAAAGAATTTTAAGGAAGAGAAATAATGGGGATTTATAAAGATGGTGCCATTGGATTTTGGATCAGGGGACTAAGGAATCATTAGTCTGTTTTTTGGGGGTTTTTTTGAGAAGTGTTGAAACAAGTTATGCTGCAGGGCTTTGATAAGTAATTTGAAGGTGAAGAAGTAAAATAAAGCTTATTCTTTTAAGAAGTTTGGCTGTAAGGGAAGGAAAAGAGATGGATTATAATTCAGGAGTAGGGACATGATTAGAAGAAGAGTGCTTTTTAGGATGGGAGACTTAAGAATGGTTAGAATTGGAAGCATATTATCCAATGGGTATATCTCATCATCTAGCTGTTGACAAAATCCATAAATATATTGAAAGTAACTAAGTTCAGAGCAGTCATAGAAGAGATGTCCTTCAGCCTGAGGTTGTCAGTTTCTGAGAATTCTATAAAGACAGGTGATATTTCATGACATAGGGAAATGATGATGTAATTAAGGACTGCCGCTTGGTGGCATGTTCTGCTGAGGCTGTCACGGGCCCTGTTGGGTTGGATGACCCATTGGTCTAAGCCAGTTTACGGCTTCCTCTGTTTTTATTTTCTTCTGGAAACAGGGAAGCATTGTGACATACGGCATACTGGCTTTGGAGTAATTGCACACTTGCCAAAGTAGCCCTGAATATTAAAACTCGGTCACCAGTTTTTCCTATTTTCTGCAGGGCAAAAAAAGTATAATTGAGTGGTGCTTGTTGGCAGGTGCTTTCCTTGCTTTCTTATCCCTGAACTCTACAGTCAGGGCCTGCTTTTGTGGCAAAAGAACAGAAACGCTGCTTAATGGTTACAGACTTGAACTCTTCTTGTCTCCTACATTCTTGCTCTGATCTCCTCTTGGCCCAGAATATTGTCCAGCGCTTTTCCTTTTTCATACTGGTGATTGAGACACCTGTAAAATCCAACAGAGCTGGTCGAGTGTGTGTTTAACGATGTGTTTGCTATCCTGCCCTTCCAGATCCTCAGCACTGGGTACCCCGTGACTGTCGTGAATGCTGTTTTCTAGTTATCTCCTCCAATAGATGAGTTAAACTAATAGCTGATTGTCTCTGGAATTTTGTATCTGATTACTTTTTAGCTTTATTAACTTTCTGCAAGCTTTTGAAACACAGAAGCCAGTTGACTGACTCTCTTACCCACACCATACACAGGTGCTGGGTATTTGGATGACGTCACCCTAACAAGCGCTCGCCCGGGGCCTGGGGCGCCTGCCACTTGGGTGGAGTCCTGCACCTGTCCTGTGGGATATGGGGGGCAGTTCTGTGAGATGTGCCTCTCGGGTTACAGAAGAGAGACTCTGAGCCTCGGGCCGTACAGCCCATGTGTGCTTTGTACCTGCAACGGACACAGCGAGACCTGTGACCCCGAGACAGGTGAGACAACGACCTCTGGGGGCTGCTGGACTGAAATCCTCTCTAGCCGATGGGCAGGAAAGTGCTCCTGGGCTTATCTGCTGGCACACCTGCCTTTTTTCTCACTCCCCCTCTCCAAATAGGCATTTGTGACTGCAGAGACAACACGGCCGGCCCCCACTGTGAGAAGTGTGGCGACGGGTACTACGGAGATCCCACCTCGGGCACCTCCTCCGATTGCCAGCCCTGCCCGTGTCCTGGAGGCTCGAGCTGTGCCGTCGTCCCCAAGACACAGGAGGTGGTGTGCACCAACTGTCCTACCGGCACCACTGGTCAGTCCGCGTTCCATCAACAAAAATACCTCGGGACACAGAGCCTGGGGGGTGTGCAGATTTTGTTGGGTCATTTGGCGTCGTGATTATAGTCATCTGAGAGGGCAAAAGTTGTGCATGAAAGAGATTTATTACGGATTCATAGAATGCATATCAGATACAAACAATAGCTAACATATTTACAGCCACATACTTTTCTAAGCACTCTATGCCTTCTGCCTCAGTAACCTTCACAGCCCCATGAGGTAGGTTCTGCTGTTATCCCCATACTACAGCTAAGAACACTGAGGCACAGAGACACGAAGTCACTTATGTGTCCGAGCTGCATGGCTGGTCCCTGGAGGAGCTCATGACCACCCCCGTATGCTCTCCCACCTAAGATGAGAACCAACACTTGATTTTTAGTTTGTGGGGCTGTCCTGGGATTCTTTTTTTTTTTTTTTTAAAGATTTTATTTATTTGACAGAGAGAGAGAGAGATCACAAGTAGGCAGAGAGGCAGCCAGAGAGAGAGGGGGAAGCAGGCTCCCCGCTGAGCAGAGAGCCCGATGTGGGGCTCGATCCCAGGACCCAGAGATCATGACCTGAGCCGAAGGCAGAGGCTTAACCCACTGAGCCACCCAGGCACCCCTGTCCTGGGATTCTTCAAGTGGTAATTTTTAAATTCTTTAAATTCGTTCTATTCTTTCTTTCAGTAGTCCTTTCAGTGCATCAGAGCCCATCACATTTAGTTAGGAAAAATATTTTCATAACTTTGGATAGACATCTGTTCCTATTCTCTGAGTCTTTCTTTTTGATGAGAACATAAAACATGATCTTTCCTAGCTACTCAAGGAACTGTTGTGCTGACTGACTGAGGAGACCAGGGCTCATTGATGATCATTTCTCCATTGACTTCAGCCTCCATGTAATGGAGAGGTTCTGCCAAGGCTTCTGATAGAACCCTTGACTCCATCACAGACTTTTTCTTCAAAAGATATTCTGCCTGGAAATAAGGGAGACAAAAAAACCACTCAGCTAATAATTTGTATCTCTTGTACCTCTTCAAAACACTCTTTAATCCTTGGGAAACATCAAAATACTCCATCTTCCCTTTACTACTCCTCTGACCGCACACTAAGCACAAGGTCATTGCAACACAGAGAGATTCAGTCATTTGCTTAAGGTAGTTGAGAAAATAAGAAGTAGAAACCAGTGTAGACTTTCAGATGTTTTACTGTTTGTATATGTGTATTTTAAAACAATGGCCCAACAGAGGCTCATAGATGGATTTCTCCAATCTCATTCCCCACTACCCTCTGTTGCCTTTGTGGGCTCTGCAGCAGCTGGCCTGGGCTGCTTGTAATCCATCAGATCAGCCAGACTCTATGTCCTGTTATGCACAGTCTTCTTTTTTTAGAACGTTTTACTCCACCTTGTTCCACCCAAACCTCACTTTTCTTGTTCAGCTCCTATCTTTACCTTGGAGTTTGGTTGAAACATCACTTTCCTCAGTGAACCTGCCCTACACTACTACCTCAGGTTTTTAGGACCCTTTTTTACTCTGCCTCCATAGCATGTGGCAAGCATCCCGCTTGCAGAATCTATTCTTAGATGTACTTAATATGACATTTTGATGAGAGATCTGTTTGCTCATTCTGTCGTTCCACTGGGTAGACTGCAAGCCTAAAAGTAAGTTAAGCATTGGAGATGTTCCCATGGCTATGCTGAAGAATACAAATGGTGAGTCGAGACTATTAGGGACACATACCGGAGAGATGGAGGGTACTATAGGAGATCTTGCAAAATGTTGTAAACTTGTTAGTCTGTAACCAGATGTCTCTCTCATAAGACCTGTGAGGTCTATTTGTTCTGTTAGTTACCATCTGACTTGAAGGGAATGAGCTACTACTTCCGGGTAGCATCCTGTTTCTTCCTCTCCCGGCCCGCCCCCAGCCACAGATTCTGTTCCCCTCACCAGTGGTCTCCATTTGCCAAATGCAGGGGTCAGTTTTCAGTCCTCCTCTGACCTGGTCTCTCAGCAACACGGGACACTGGTGACTGCTCACTCCGCCCCGGACATTTCTCCTCTCGTCTTTGAGGACGCTGCCCCCTCTAAGGTCTCCTTCCCTCTTCTCTTGAGGCTCCGTTTATCACTTCTCATTCTCAACCTGAGACTCCCGTGTCAACTTTATCTGTATTCTCCCCTCAGGTGAACAAATCTCGTCTTCCAGCTTCAAAAGCCTTTCTGTGCCTACTGACAAATCTCTGTCTTAGGCCCTGACCACACTCTCTACCGAGTGCCAGCTACCTACTTGCCATCTCCGCTTGGCCGCTGGGCTGGAAGGCTTCCATTTGCCCCTGCACATCCTTTCTTCATTTTTCTCCACCCCGGGGGGACCTGTATGCATGCATCACATGGGACCTCCATTTGGGTTCAGGCAGCAGAAAGCTCCTAGAGGAGATCAGAGAGAGGGGGGAGGGTGGGGCAGAGTATTTAGTCCAAGGCCCCCTCTCTGGAAGGGGGGGTCCCTGTAGCTTAGGGACCTTCATCAGGGTTCTCAGCTCCTGATGCTAGCTTTCTCCAAACACCCCTTTCTCACCTGAGGTTCCGGTTAACTGCTCCCTCCACCCAGCCCCTGAGGCCCAGGTCGTAAAGCCCCACAGTCACTACCCCCGGTGCTGCCCTGTCCCCTGGGATTGCTTACACCCTGCCCACACTCGTATAGATAGTATCTTTATTAAACTCTCTTCAGGTCTTGCTAATTTGAACATGTCTTTTTAGTTTTCTCCTTGAGTCAGATGGCTAAAGGCATCTCAAATTTAAGCAAATCTAAGCTAAATCTTTGACTTCTCTTTTCTTCCAACTCCAGCCCTGTCCTTCCCCAGTCTTGTTCATCTCAGTGAAAAGACTGCCATTCAACTAGTTGTTCCAGCTACAAGCTAAAATCCTAGGCTTGTCCTTGATTCTTCTTTCTTTCATTTCCTGGAAGCAGTCAGCCAGCATGTGTGATGGGCTCGATCTCACATCTCACTGAGTCTCATGCCTCCATTGCCACTGCCCTGGTCCACACGACTGCGGTCTCTCACCTAGAATAGCCTGGAATAGCCTCCCGATGGGTCTCCCTGCAGTCCATTCTCACACAGCAGCCACGATAATCCTTTTAAAATGTAAATCAAGAGCACCTGGGTGGCTCAGTCCCTTAAGCATCTGACTTTGGTTCAGTTCAGGTCATGATCTTGGGATCCTGGGATGAAGTCCTGTGTCAGGGTTCTGTGCTCAGTGAGGAGTCTGCTTCTCCCTCTCCCTCTGCCCCCCCCCATTCTCTCTCAAATAAATAAGATCTTAAAAAAAATGTAAATCAGGGTATATCACTTAAAAAAACCCCTAATATCACTTCATTGCACTTTAATTTAAACCAAATTTTTTTTTACTGTGATCTACATAATTGGGTCTTACTACTTTCATAAGCTATCGTGTTTTTCTGGAACATTCTTCCCCTGGATATTAGCATGGCTGTTTTTTTTCCTGGCTTTCTGTTGTCATCCCAGGTATCTCCTCTCTACAGAGCGTTCTCTAACCACCCAATGAAGTAGCCCTTACCCTGTCACTCTATCATGTCGCTCTGTTTTGTTTAATTTGTTATGCTTATCCCCATCCGAAATAATCTTTTTTATTTATGTGTCTGTGTATTGCTCTCCCCCAACCATAGCGTAAGCTTCATGAGAGTGGAGATCTTTTTTTTTTTTTTTAAAGATTTTTATTTATTTAACAGAGAGATCACAGGTAGGCAGAGAGGCAGGCAGAGGGAGAGGGGGAAGCAGGCTCCCTGCTGAGCAGAGAGCCCGATGCGGGGCTCCATCCCAGGACCCTGAGATCATGACTTGAGCTGAAGGCAGAGGCTTAACCCACTGAACCACCCAGGCGCCCCGAGAATGGAGATCTTATCTACCTTGTTCACCACATGATCCTGACAACCTAGAACAGCGCCTTCACATAAGAGATGCTCAGCAAATGTTCATTAAATAAGCAAATGAGCAAACCTTTATTTCTACAGAAAGCTTAAGCTAATTCAGTCCCTGTCAGCTACAAAGATACCAGGATTCCAACTTGAGCTAATAATGGTGGGAAAGTGGAAAAGGAAAGAGGAGGAGCAGTGAGTATGCTAGAAAGAGTCCTGGATTCTAGCCGTTTGGTTGTGGGCAAGTTACTTAACCTCTCTGGTCCCTTTGCCATAATAGAAGCTAGAGGCAAATGACAATCTGAGTTCTCGTCTAAGATACTCTGATTCTGTACTAGTTGACACAGCTCAACTAAGGATTAGCACATGTCTTTTCTTTTTTAGGAAGATTGTCCTGCTTACTCTGTTGTATAGGAAACTTACAGTATTGAGTGGCACTTCATCACTTTTAATATCATAAACCAAAACAAACATATGAACGCGCCATCCCTTGGGCGTAAGCCCGACTCATTTACAAAGCACTTTGAATGCATGATGTCAGTTAATCCTCAGGACAATTGAAGTGCAGTTGGCAAAGCAGGTGCTATCTTTCTAATAGCAAAATGGAGATGTGCCCAGAGTGACTCCGCTGATCTGGCACCGAGCCAGGACGGCAGCCCCGGTCCTCTTCTGGGCTGGTGCCCTGGTGCCGTGGCATGTTGCCTCCCATCGGGTGGGTCACCTAGACACTTGGTAACCAGACTGCTTGTGTCCAGTAGCACCAGGAATGTCTGAGGCCTTTCTTTCCTAACAGCAGATTGTCTCATGTGCAGGTAAAAGGTGTGAGCTCTGTGACGACGGCTACTTTGGAGACCCTCTGGGTAGAAACGGCCCAGTGAGGCTTTGCCGCCTCTGTCAATGCAATGACAACATCGACCCCAATGCGGTTGGAAATTGCAATCGCTTGACAGGAGAATGCCTGAAATGCATCTATAACACTGCTGGCTTCTACTGTGACCGATGCAAAGAAGGGTTTTTTGGAAATCCCCTGGCTCCCAACCCAGCAGACAAATGCAAAGGTAATCTAGCCATTGGCAAAGTTCTGCTACAGTCGTACTCATTTATTCTGAGAATTCATCATGTGGTCACTTTAAATATTTATGGATGTTTGGTCTAACGCAGCACTGTTCAGTAGAAACGTAGTATGAACCACTTGTGTGATTCGAGTTTTCTTGTAGACACATTAAAATAAGGAGAAACAGGTAAAGTTGACTTTAATCCTGTATTTTATTTACTCTAATATATCTACCATATTCTCATTTCAATGAGTAATCCGTTAAAAATTTTGGAGATTGATGTTCTGTGTTCTCCATGCCAACTCTTCAGAATCCAGCGTGTGTTTCCCATGTGCAGCACCTCTCGAGACCGGCCACATCACAGGCCCTCAGTAGCCACGGGAGACTCGTGGCTACTGCACCGATCCGCTGAAGTCTGAGGACTCTGTATTGCTTACATTTTAGTATTTCTGTCAGGTGACTTGGCTCTCTTGCTGTCTCCGTCTCCCCACCCCAGCCTGTGCGTGTAATCCCTACGGAACCGCGACGCAGCCCGGCGGCTGTAACGCCGTGACCGGGCAGTGTGAGTGTCTACCCCACGTGACCGGCCGGGACTGCGGAGCCTGCGAGCCCGGCTTCTACAACCTGCAGAGTGGGCGAGGCTGTGAGAGGTGAGACGCCAGGTGCCAGTGCTCGAAGGAAGCTGTGCTTCCCACTGCCTCCCCCCCATTGTGAGAGATAGGTTTTTATGAGTTACTCGTAACGGTAGCCTCGATTTTGTTCAGGAATCATTGGCGTGCCTCACTCGAGAGGCAGTACTGGACAGTAGGACTGAAGTTAATGGGAGAGCGGAGAGGAATGAAGCTGCCCTAGCGGCGTCAGAGTCGCCCAGGCGACCTTTCAAACACAACACCTTCTGAGGTGCCTTCTGAGACGCTCAGGGTCAGGTCCTCTGGGCCTGCAGCCTGGGAGTTTGTATTTTCAAAGCTCCTGGTCAGCCCCGAGGGGTTGCCAGCTTGGAGAGCCCCTTTGTAGTGGTTTTAGGAGTGGACTAACCGTGTTTGTGGGTGAGGTTCGAAAAAGAGGTTCTGAGTAGAACTCATGGAAATTACTTGAACCTCGAGTGCTTAATGACCCTTAAAATTTTGTTTTAAAAGCCCTTTAGATTCTGTTTTCTGACACAAATCACATCATTTCTGTGCTGAGCGGGGGCCGGAGGCGGATTGGCTTAGAGTCTGTTTCTCTTACCGGAGAAACGTCACGTGTTCATTTTCAGGTGCGACTGCCATGCGTTGGGTTCCACCAATGGCCAGTGTGACGTCCGCACGGGCCAGTGTGAGTGCCAGCCCGGCATCACAGGCCAGCACTGTGAGCGCTGTGAGGTCAACCACTTTGGCTTTGGACCCGAAGGCTGCAAACGTAAGGAGTTGGGAGCGTAGAGCTCTGAGTCTTTCCCGATTCCAGTTAGGACCACAGACTTGGACGGTCAGGGCTGTACCTAAGTCCTCACAGATGCTTCAGTCCGTGATAGCCTCCTTTCCTGAAACAGGCTTGAGAGCTCGTCCCTTGGCAGCCACCTTATTTACGTCTTCTTGTGTTGTGTGTCTGATTCTTTTTCCAGTCTTTTGTCTTTCCAAGGAACGTCTCCCTTTGATCACCGGGCTGTCCCACGGTGCTTCATGAAACATTTTTATTGATCCCATTCTTAGAGCAGATAATGAGACAGGGACAGACTCTGCTCACAACTTACTTTTTGGTTGGCTTACTGGCTGCAGTCGCTTCCCACCCTTGGGGCCCTTGTGGTACGCTTACATCTACACATCTGCTTCTCCTTGGCGTAAACACTTCCCTGGAATGAGGCCTCAGAACCGTTTGGTGTTTTGCTTTCTGAATTCCATCATTTCTCCTGTGGAATGTAGCATAAATCATTGACCCAGTTCAGAAAACAAAGCGAGTAAACAAACTATAAAATGATGGAAAATATGTATTAGCATTTGGGTTTTCTAGTTCCTTAATGAGGGAAATATTAAACAGCAGAGACATGAAGGTAGAGAAGAATTCTTGAAGTGTATGAAATGGCACTGATTAGTTTAATAGACTAATTTCTGTAATTACTAAGGAACGGGAAATGTGTCCCCTCCAAGGATGACACACATTGTACTTTTTTTTTTTAAGATTTTATTTCTTTATTTGACACAGAGAGAGAGATCACAAGTAGGCAGAGAGGCAGGCAGAGCGAGAGGGGGAAGCAGGCTCCCTGCTGAGCGGAGAGCCCGATGCGGGGCTCCATCCCAGGACCCTGAGATCACGACCTGAGCCGAAGGCAGAGGCCTAACCCACTGAGCCACCCAGGCGCCCCCACATTGTACTTTAAAACTCACTTTTGCTTTAAAAATTTTTATTTTTTCTACTGAGCAGACTTAACCATTCAATTCTCATAATTTGGCCTGTTTTTTTTTTTTTTAAAAAAAACACCTCTGTGTATGATGAGAGTACCATCAGCTTATTGATATCAATCTGAGTTAAAAGACAATGCACTCTTCCTTCCTTTCTCTGTCATAGACTCTTTCTACTTTATTCTGCAGCCTGTGACTGTCATCCCGAGGGATCTCTTTCACTCCAGTGCAAAGACAATAGTCGCTGTGAATGTAAACAGGGTTTTGTGGGAAATCGCTGTGACCAGTGTGAAGAGAACTATTTCTACAATCGGTCTTGGCCTGGCTGCCAGGAGTGTCCAGCCTGTTACCGGCTGGTGAAGGATAAGGTAAGCTGTCAACAGGGCATTTGCTCATTCATTCATTCATTCATTCAGTAGACATTGAATGGGTACTTCCTGTGCACTGAGCACTAGAGAACAAAGATTGAACAAGATAGTCATGGCACCTGTCCTCAGAGACTTCTGTTCCAGTCGGGAGACAAATAATAAAAATTAAATAAAGAAATACTAACTGAGATAAGCACCAGAAAGAATACAAACAGAATAACTAGAGAACTACTTTATTGAAGTCCTCTCTGAGGACATTTATTTAAGGTGAGATCTTAAGAATAAGACGGAACAAGCCTAATGAGAAGTGATGGGTAGGCTGTTTCAGGCAGAGGGAATATGGGGTACAAAGGCCTCAAAGCTGGAGGGTGTCTAGAGCCTCCTGAATGAGGAGGGAGTGATTTGTGATAAGACCGGAGAGGTTGGTAGAGACAGCTCGTGTCACACCATGTCAACCATAGGAAGGGATTTAGATTTTATTCCAAATCCAGCATGAACGCGCTGAGGAGTTTTAAGCTAGGAAATCCAGTTTTAATTTTAAGAAGAACACTCTGACTGCTATGTGAAGAATGATGGTTAGGAGTGGGGCAAAAGGGCAAACCTGGATTGAATTGGACAAGTATGTGTGTTTGGGGGGCAGGGCATTAGAGGGGGGGCAAGGATAGAGAATGAGAATCACTAAGGCTGCATCTTGGGTTTTTTTACTTAAGGTAGCTGGAGGCGTTGTTTATTGAAATGGAGATGACTGAGGGGGGGAACAGATTTAAGAGAAGAAAGTTAAGAGTATAGTTTTGGATGTTGAGTTGAGATACAGATCAGAGCTGAGTGGAGCTATCAGGAGAGCAATCTAAAATGCAAGGGAGAGGTCAGAACTGGAGAATCCTCAACATGTAGTGTTTAATGTCAAAGGAATGGGCTTGATAGTTTTTCTTTTGAAGCCAGAGAATTAAAGAAAAACTACCCACGTTATCTGTTTAAAAGTAGGTACACGTAGAGTATATAGACCTACGTATTTATAGAGTGAGCTCCCCTTTGATGATCATTCCTGCAGGAAGTACAGCTGAATTCTTCAGGAATATTTGCATGTGCTACCTTTCCATTTCCTTCCTTCATTATGTTCAGGTTGCTGATCATCGAGTGAAACTCCAGGAATTAGAGAATCTCATAGCAAACCTTGGAACTGGGGAAGAGGCGGTAACAGATCAAGCCTTTGAGGACAGACTGAAGGAAGCAGAGAGAGAAGTTATGGACCTCCTTCGAGAGGCCCAGGATGTCAAAGGTATACATGTTAAATAGTGGGTGACTTCTGCCAAATGGCCCAGTCTTTAGACATGGCTCTTAGTTCAAGGTTATTTAGTATAGCTTTATAAAATTCTTTCTCAATTTTTTCTTTTTTTTTTTCTTCCTCAAGTTTTAAACTATTTGTAGAATCTGAATTTTTTTAAACAATATGTGAAAATACAAGAACTTGTTTTAAGATAGATATAGTAAGCAAAAATAATTCTCCCAACACATCAGAAACTATTAACTGCTAAAATTCCAATTGTCGAATCTGTTCCATTACAAAGTGTTTTAAAACAGTTTTTAAAAATCATGAAAGGTATGCATTTTGAGTGCACATTATTTTAGTTGAAAATTTGAAGTTGGATTCTTCTGTCAGTCTACTGAGTGAGAATTTATTTATTTATTTAATTAATTTATTTTTTTTTTAGAATTTATTTTATGCACTGCTTTATTTCCTTAGAAAGGACCCCCATAAGGAGAAATTGTAGTCTTCAAGTATTGACTAAACAGCTAGATATGGAATATATAATACCTGGTATTTATGAAAGATTAGAAATTAGTGCCTATTTATGAAATTTTCTGTTTAATAAGTGAACAGATGTGCTAGTAACATCATGTAAAAGCATATATTTTATATTATGTGTCTACTTAATGTCTTTTGCAATTATGTTGCTCCTCCATACATTATCCGATGAGACTGATGATAAGCAGAGGAATTGGTTTAAGATTTAGAAAACAGTTTATTTTAAAATACTTTATTAACTTATTAAAGGAACTTGAATTTGTAAAACTTTAAAAGTAGGAAAAGTTATTTTAAATTATTTACTTGATTTTGAATCACTTTTTAGAAAAGATTTGTTTAAAAAAAAAAAGAAAAGATTTGTTTATTTATGTGAGAGCAAGTGAGCAAGAGCAACGAGCAGGAGGAGGGGCAGAGGGGGAGAGAGTGAGAAATCTCCAGCAGATTCCCCTCTGAGTGTGGAGCTTGACATGGGGCTCGATCTCACAATCCCAAGATCATGACCTGAGCCAAAATTGAGTTGGACACAACCAATGGAGCCACACAGGCACCCCTTAAATCACTTTAACATTTTATTTTTATTACTTACTCTGAATTAAGCTTTTTTTTCTTAATTTGGACAAATCCTTTTCTATTCTTACTGAATGCTTACCAGGCATTGTGCTAAACACCAATAATGAAAAGATTAACACCATGTTCCTTCTATCGAAGTACTCACCATCCTGCTGAGGTCACTTTTGTTCGGGGGGTTTTCCATCACTGAGATACAGGTGTTCACACACACTCATAGCAAATGTTCATTAACTTTAGGGCACTTGGGACCACAATGATTGACCTCTTTATTGAGTTTATGAATCTACCCATTTGGAGTTAGAGAGGTCTTCCTGTCAGAGTATATAGGTCAACAAAAATTAAAGTATATTACTTATTTCTTATTGTAGATATCCCTAATATATATATAATTGTGGTTTTATAAAATTATTAAAGAAGGGAGTAATGAGATGCATCAGGTTTTGGCCAGTTGGTTCAATTTTTGTATGAGCGTCCAGAAATTGTTTTCTAAGGTAAATTTTTAGAAATTGAAAAATAAAATGAGAGGTCAGTAGTTTATGTTAATTTTAGTTATGTGTTTGTCTTTTGTGTTGTTGTTACATTTTAAGTGTTAAACATAGGTTAAGAAGAATTTAAATGTTTCCTGTTCTGTATAAACACTAGTGTTTTTTTTAGGATGTTCATTTGTTGACAAAAACTTTTGACACACATTTTTCCATTAATGTATTCTCTTGTAACAACAAATTCACATCTGTCCTGCCATATACATTAAAGAATTGAATATGGGTTATCTTTAAGTGCTGCTCAGGCCATCTGAGAGCTGGGGTCTGGCACACAGCTCTGGTGCCCGCACCATGAGCACATGGGAGTAGTCAAGAGGCCAGAAAGGGAGGTCAGCCAGCACTGTTCCACATCCTGGTGCAGCCCCAGTGACGTCTAGCTTCCTCTGGTCATAATGACCATCTACTTCCCTCTACCCAGGCAGGTGATTCCAGTGGACAGAAGCTTTGACAAAAGCCATGGATGTCCTGCCTCCCCTTGAGCCACTTGAAAGGCGGGAACATAATGGGCTGCTGCTTCTCATAGCTCGGGGAGCCACCATAGTGAGACAAGGGTTAAAGTCTACTCCCACTAAGACTTGATTCGTGGAGTTCCTGGCTGACCTTTCTTACTTGGGTTCAAACTAGCCAAGAGTAAGAATTTCTCCACAATGATTTATCCTTTCAAACTATCCCTGAGTATGTATTTGTAGTTTAAACTTGTGTTTATTCTGCGGCTTTAAAAGGAGATTATATGGTGCAGTTAGGTTTTGCAATTTGAAGGCATTCGAAGTAATCCTACCAGTTAGATTATCTGTTCTCTTTTCAGTTACTGATGTTTCTGTAAAAAGCTGGCCAGAGAGATTGGTATCTGTCACATTCCTGAAGGTCTAAAGGAAAGGGGCATTTATAACTTCAGTGGCTGCTTATGCTTCCTCAGTCTAAATGATTTTCTATGGTTTCAACTTTTTTTTTGTCTTTTGTTATTTTCTTAATCTTTGGATTATCAAAGAATTGTCTAATCATTCAAGTAGGGCCATTGTGTATAGTTAGGTGAGTTTCACAATGCACCAACTTTGCACGTGTATTTGGTGGCCCTGCTTACCAGATGCTAGTTTATTGATCTTAACTTTGACCTCTCATCTTTTTCACATTCCTTGGAAACTATAAACACCAACTCTGAGCATTTTGCTGAAATAAGAACTGATCAGTTTTGAATAGGACCTAATGGTTCTTGTATATTAATATACCCTCATGACATGAAAATTTTAATGATGACAGAATTATATTTACATGGGTATATATTTATCTTTTTATTTATTAAGACCCAGGTATGAGATTTAAGTTGAATGGGCACAATCAATAAAGAACAATTTGAACTATTCAAAAGCAGAACTTAGTACGAAAGAAATCACCTGGCTCTGCCGGGGGGTGGGAGGGGGCAGCAAGAGTCCATATTTAGTCTTTATTTAGTTTCAAATACAAAATAAATTTAATTTGCCATATTTCAACATTGGTTTGAACCTAGTTTTTTTCCTAGTTTAGCTGTCGGGGCTGATAATGCTTTCAGTAACATTGTATTTTTATGATTAAATCTGGCCATGTGTTGGAACATCAATGCTTTCTTTCCTCAGACATTTCTTGAGTGTCTCCTCTTTGCCAGTCACTGTGTGAGACTGGGGATGTAGTGATGAGTAAGAAAGAGAAGCTCATAGTCCAGTGGGACAGACAGGCACCCAATTGGAGGCAGTGCGATAAATACAACAGTGGAGGTACTACTGGGCGCAGTAAAGACTGACCAGTTCTGCTGATGGGCTTAGGGAGAGCTTATCAGAAAGATCTGCGTTTGCAAGAATAAAGTTGTGCCTCGGATTTCACGTGAAATATGTACCCCCGCCTTCAGATCATTTATGGACTTTCTTCTGCAATACCATTGCAGATGTAGACCAGAATTTGATGGACCGCCTCCAGAGAGTGAATAACACCTTATCCAGCCAAATTAGCCGTTTACAGAATATCCGCAATACCATTGAAGAGACTGGAAACTTGGCTGAGCAAGCCCGTGCCAGGGTAGAAAGCACAGAGCAGTTGATTGAAATCGCGACCCGAGAACTTGAGAAAGCAAAGATTGCTGTTGCCAATGTGGTGAGTGATTGGGAAGGTCTGAGGCTGGGGTGCAGGAGTCCCCTGGTAATTTGTAGCAAGTCTCTTACTGTCAACCGAATGGTTCAGCTAAACTGACTCTTTGTGTCTTTTTGTCTCTAAACACGGAGCCAGCCACGTTGCTCAAAGTTGTCATTAAATAGTTTATCACAATCTGGATAAAAACCAAAGATCGTCTGGGTCCTTTCTCTAGCTTTGTTCCTTCTATGGCACTAGTCAATTTAAACTTCTTTTATCCTTTAATGAAAATAGAAATCGTAATCTGTAGCCAAGGATGCTAATATTTATGAAAAATCTTTGAATTAATGAGACATTGTTTTTACTAAATAACACTAATACAACTTTGGTTTTGACATTTGCTTTATTAAATTTAAATAATTCAGTCCTTTGAGGCTAGTGCTTTGTTTATTTCCTCTTCAGTCAATCACTCAGCCAGAGTCTACAGGGGATCCAAACAACATGACTCTTTTGGCAGAAGAGGCACGAAAGCTTGCTGAACGGTAACCTCCAGATCCCTGTGTCTTAATGGTTAAGCTATAACTTTCCTTATAGTGTGTACGTGTTGTCCCCTCCTTTACCCACAGACACTTTTCACATAACCCACTTTTGCAAAGTTGGCTCTTTTCTGGAATGTTATTGGCTGTGTGTACTCTTTTCTTGCCTCTCCTTTGAAATTAGAATACTGACTTTGAATATTTGAACATGATGCTTTGGAGGGAAATTATATTTGCACATCTCAAAGAAAACCATAACATTTTTAGATTTTTAATTTCAAAACCTTAAAGTTGATAACTAAAAAGCGCAGTTGAATTTAGTTATCTTTTTTAATTTTTAAAATTAATTTTTAACAAAAATGTTTAACTCTCAGATTTTAATAGAGAACACTTACTAACCCATAGTACCTTTGGAAAATCAGCCCAAGAAAACAGACCATTTCATTCTTCATTGTTTTTGAGACTTTTTAAAATTATTAAGTTTAAGGTAGTTTCTTAGGAAAAACTCTAAGTTGTAGGAGAGCATTAAGTTGAAAAAAATTGTTAAAATAGTTGCTAGAATGTAGGCTTCATGAAGGGCAGGTGTTTTTGTGTGTTTCATTCACTGCTAAAGTTCTAATATCTAAAACAACGTCTGAGATGCAGTACATCCTCAGTCAGTGTTTGTCAAATGAATTGCAGAGCAGCTAGTAGACCTCATGGGTGAGGTTCTTAAGTAAGCCCGACATTAGAATTTTAGCCTCATTATTCAGAGCAATTACTTTGGCTTCTTGCTTTAACCATGTGCTCTCTTTCTATTCTTTGTAAATATAAATGTGTAAGCTGTGTAATTTAGTTCATAGAACATTCATGGTTTCATAGCTGGATTTTCTGATTAAAAGAAGATAGCTGAAAACATGAAAAATTCCCAAGGAAATTAGGTCTTGAAAATAAAGTTATTCTGGTGTCTTTCATACAGGAATTTTGAAAGAAACCTTATCATACCGAAAAGGAATGGCCATATACTGCAGTGTGACACTGTAATATGAAATTTTAGAGCTGAAAAAAACCTTAGCAGTTCCTCTGCTGAAATTTGCATTATTTGGCTGGATTCCCTGTTGACATGTTGCTTTCCATTTGGTGTTGGGCTGCTTTTCCTCGTCAGTAATTAGGTTGCATGCCAGAAGTCTAAGTAGTTGGAGGCTATTTCAAGACTATGTAGTAACTGTACCAGAGTACGGATCAAACATTAGGTCCGGGGCTTGTGTTTATGTCTAGATGAGTTCTTGCTAGCATACATGGTTTCACAGATAAATTATTCTTAAAGAATTTTGTTTTAGAAGTAATTTTTGGAAGAAATGTAGACATTTCTCCCTATAAACTTTATAGGAAAATGTCATTTGGCAAATACCATTTTCTCAGATTGTAGAATGCTATTGTAAACTTAGCCCCACTGAAATGGTCGCAGAGTTCCAAATTTATAAGAATTTTTCAATATTTACAGACCTCTGTCCCCATTAGTATATGTATATATAAGGTAAGCATTACCTAAATTCTGCTTTTTTCCCTATTAAGTCATTCTGGTTCATGGTTTATTTATCTATTTATTTTTTACATCATGCAGCCATAAACAAGAAGCTGATGACATCGTACGAGTGGCGAAGACAGCTAATGATACATCAACTGAGGCATATAATCTGCTTCTGAGAACACTGGCAGGAGAAAATCAAACAGCACTTGAGATTGAAGAGCTTAATAGAAAGTGAGTGTCATTTAAAAGTGGCTTATGGCCCTTCAGTTGTTCCTGTAAGTAGCACCAGTTCGGTGAAAAATTAAATGCTGATGGGGTCAGAGCATGCATCCATGCAGGAAGATTTCTTTTGTTAATCATGCTTTTGAAATGGTGCAGTAATTGGAGCAGGGGCTGTGGAGGCACAGAGGCTTTATTCGTTCCAATTCCTGTAACTACAGAAAAAGGTAACAAGACTAGCCGTGATACTTAAATTTCTGCATCAGTGAAAAAAGAAGAAAGTATCATAGAGTCAGTAGAGAAAATCTACTAGAGCTACAAATATTTAAAAGGGGTCCAAAATAAGAAATATGTGATAAACCATGTCGTATAAATGGAAGCGACCAGATGAAATCTAAATTTAAGCTGCTTTGGTATTAAATAATAGCATTTTCTTTGAAGTTTTGGAAGTTCTGTTGCAGTGATTTGAACCAGAATGAATGTGGTTGACATTAAGATGCCAAAAGCAACTAAGTTTTTCGTTAAATCTTTTGTTCCTTAGGTATGAACAAGCGAAGAACATGTCGCAGGATCTGGAGAAGCAAGCTGCCCGGGTGCACGAGGAGGCCAAAAGGGCCGGAGATAAAGCGGTGGAGATCTATGCCAGCGTTGCCCAGCTGACGCCTGTGGACTCGGAGGCCCTGGAGGTATGGGCTGGACGACCTGTGTGCACAGGGTGTTGGCTGTCACTGCCATCACCCGTCCAGGGCGCGCAGCCTCGCCCCCCAGATGTGCACATGTGCGTGCGCGCACACACACACACACACACACACACACCCCTCACAGTCTGGCTAAGAGCTATTCTGACTGCCCTGACACTGTCACTGGTACCCACCTCCTCTGTCCTCCAGCTGACTCATTGGTAATGCCAAGTTCTGCTTCAGATATGTTCACTTACTGAGGTCAAGAATCCTGTGATTATAAAGATTAAACAGCAAAGACTACTTTAGTGATAGGAATAATCACTCCTAAGTCTTCTATATAAATCCATATTATTATATATTTGTATTTATTGGAACAGAGTACACCCCAGACCCTTATGCCCAGGCATGCTGTGGTTGAGAACAAGAGAGAAATAAAAGAAAGTGGTTTAAATGAAAGAACTATATCAAGATGCTGTTGGGCAGCTAAAAAATCTAGGGATTGGTAGGATTTTATTACATCTCTATTCAACTCATGAGTCCTCATTCCAGGTTCTGTATAAATGCTCTATTTTTTACATTGAATTTGAAATTTAATAAGTTTACTTTTTACATCGGAGGCATTGACTTGATTTTTTTACCACCAAGGTTTAGTTTGGTCTCTTTAGACATGTATGTACTGTCTGATCTCACATATTTGAAATTTGAGAACAGGCAAAACTAATTGGTGATAAAAACCAGACCAGGCGCAGCTGCATTGTTGAAAAGATAGGTGTGGAAATTAACTGGAAAGAGATACAAGGGAATTTCCTGGGGTGGAAATATCCTGTATCTTGACTGGGGTGCTGGTTACACAGGTAAATATATTTGTCAAAGCTCATCTCTCTAAGTGCTTTGCATTTTACTGTGTGTAAAGTATATTTCAATTAAAAAAAAAGTCCATAAAATCTTGACCTCTGCTGTTCTTTTAAAAATATCTCTGAGTGTTAAGCGTTACGGGGTTACTAAGCCTACCTTTTCATCAGTTTCATTGTTTTGTCTACAAGGTCACAACCTTACTTGCTTTTCACAGAGCGAAGCAAATAAAATCAAGAAGGAAGCCGAGGATCTGGACCGTCTAATTGACCAGAAGTTAAAAGATTATGAGGACCTCAGAGAGGACATGAGAGGGAAGGAACTTGAAGTCAAGAAGCTTCTGGAGAAGGGAAAGACTGAACAGCAGGTTGGTTTAATTTGCAGGCGGCTTCATTTCTTGAGGCCAACTCTGAAACTGCGCCAGCGTGAGCTGAGTCTGTGATGTGACCAAGTGCAGGGGCCGCCAGCCCTCAGGAATTCAGAGCAGGCCTTGTGTGGGGAGCCCCAGCCTGGCCGCCCCATGCTGGCAGCTGTCGAGGTGGGAGGTGCCTGGTCTGTTAGGAGGAAGAAGGGATTCACCTTGGAGGTTGTGTCCTCTGATCCTGCCATGTGTTTGCAGACCGCTGACCAGCTCCTAGCCCGGGCAGATGCCGCCAAGGCTCTTGCGGAAGAAGCTGCCAAAAAGGGACGAAATACCTTACAAGAAGCCAATGACATCCTCAACAACCTGAAGGGTATGAAAGACTCACATAGTAGTGTACATTTCTATGCTTTCTTCACTAAAGTGATTTCCTTTTTTTTTTTTTTTAATTTTACCATGAGATTCTCAGAACATATACCATGTGAAAAGTGAGAGTATAACAAATCCCATAAATCTGTCATTCAGATTCAACAGTGAATGATTTTTACTACACTAACTTCATCCCCCAACATCCACCGTATTTCAAAGAAAAATCCGAGAGCTCGTGTCATTTTACTCCTTCATACCTCAGTATGAAAATAAAACCAAAAAAAAAGGAAATTTTCTGATATTAGAATAACTCATGTTATCAAGATATGCCTATTTAGCTGGTTCATGTCGGTAAATGAAGATTATTTTTCATTTTCTCTGCCAATTGCATCTCAATCTTTGTGCCTTCTGTCATCACCCAAGAGAAAAAAGAAACGTGCTCAATTCACTGGAGTGTCCTGGACTTGCCTCTGCTAAAATAACCTGCGGGGTCTATAAACATGGAAGCTTTCCAAGATAATGATTGGCCATATGGGCTCTGGTGTCAGTGGGATTGGGCGAGGATCCCTGATCCACCTCGTACTTCTGTGAATCCTTGGGAGGAAATTATCTCCCTCTTTAATCTTCAGTTCTCATGTGTAAAAATGATATAATGCCTGCATCACAAGCATATAAAAAAGCTCTTTACTCAGTGGGTAACACATAGTAAACACTAAATAAACTGCAGCTTTTAATACTGGTTGCCATGCAGTAATGGCAGACTTATTGCTTTGCACGAAAATAAACTTCTCTCCAGAAACATGTTCATACATAAGAATCTAAAGCTATACACTTCGTCCTTCAAGGCCGTCTGTGCTGTTTTTCATTTTTCTCTCCTGACCGTCATCGTTCGTAAAACAAAATCCCGTTGCAGCTCCCTAAAAGGTTCCCTTCTGGCTGGCTGAGAGTCTAGTTCAAATGCATTCCCTGAACTTGCTTTCTTTTAGATTTCGATCGACGAGTGAATGATAACAAGACTGCTGCAGAGGAAGCTTTAAGGAGAATCCCTGTCATCAACCAGACCATAATCGAAGCCAACGAAAAGACGAGGGAGGCGGAGCTGGCGCTGGGAAATGCTGCCGCGGATGCCACCGAGGCCAAGAGCAAGGCCCACGAGGCGGAGAGGATCGCCAGCGCAGTCCAGAAGGTGTGTGCTTCGCTCTTCTCCCCAGCAGTCTCTGCTCCTGTGTTTCTCTCGTCATCTCCCAGTTTCTTTCCAGATCCCTACAAGCCCTTGCAGACTTCTTCCTCGACTCCAGTAAGATTATCTGAAACTGTCCTCATTCGTTCTTTACTGGGCAGTTAGAGTAGTTAAGTACCAACGTTGACTGAAGAGGGAGAATCGTTGAAATCATTGAAAGGGCCCTTGAACATTTCTGCTGTTGTCGCAGCGGCAGGGTCTACGTGGTGAGGAGGGGGATCGCTTCATGGGCCCATGGAGCGCCCTGCACAAAAAGAAATTGGACTCTTCTCAAATAAACATAGTTCTTTGACATGGACAGCTGACATTTTTTTCAATCTTGTGTCCATACAATTCTCAGGCCCTTCTTTTGAGCATATTTTATATCTGAGTCGTACCTTATTTAGCTCCCACTGCTAGGATTCTTTCTACTCATCTTCTTTTTTTTTTTTTTTTTTAAGATTTTATTTATTTATTGAGAGGGAGACAGAGCATGAGCAGGGGAGGAGCAGAGGGAGAAGCAGACTCCCCACTGAGCATGGAGTCTGACATGGGGCTCCATCCCAAGACCCTGAGATCGTGACCTGAGCCAAAGTCAGGTGCTTTAGCCACCTGAGCTACCCAGGCATCCATACCCTTTCTACAATCACCTTAAAGAATAATTTCTTTAAGCTGGCTTTTTCCTACTTAAAGGTCAATCTGTTTATTTTATTTATAAGAGAGATTGGAACAGATTCTAAAAGAATGTGCTCGAAAATCACATACATTCTTTGGTTTGTTTAGAACAGTTGGTTTGGGGATTAATTACTCCTACATCAGGATCACGGTCTTTTTTGTACATTGTGATGAACTGCCAAGTAAAACAAGGCTATTGCGTTTGATCTGAAAATGTATCCAAGTCAAAGAGTCTAACCAATATGATGTGGTGGAAAGTGTACACCATTTAAATGTTTTATCATTTGCTAGCCGTGTGACCTCAACTAAACACGGCAATGATAGAACAAGAAGTATTAAGGACAAATAAGAGGAAAGAAATGGAAGTGTTTTGTAAAATATAAAATGCTGTTATGGTAGGTGGTAACGCTAGCTTTTCTTTCCTTTCTGTTATTTGGAACCCAAATAAGTGATACCCTACGTCAGCGTATAGTGTAATTTACTGCCCTGTTCTTTCTGGATTATATTTTCGAACCATTCTACAGATTGTAAAAAGTGTGGGAACGTAGTTTAGAAAGAGGAAAGCTTTTCTTCATTAGCAGTTCTTTATTGTGTGCCTAGAACGCTACCAGCACCAAGGCAGAAGCCGAAAGGACTTTTGCAGAAGTCACAGACCTGGATAACGAGGTGAACAATATGTTGAAACAACTACAGGAAGCAGAAAAGGAGCTGAAGAAAAAACAAGAGGACGCTGACCAGGATATGATGATGGCAGGGATGGTAAGCAGTTTTGGCCTGTTTGCTCGTGGGCAGAAAGTGAAGGGTGTTTAATGGTAAAGGTCTCTCCATCTTGTTAAGAAGGGTCTCTTTCATATTGCTTTCTGTTTTTCATTGTGTTTTCTGGCCAAGAATTGGGTTAGTAACTTACATAGAAGACAAAGAATTTGGATCTCTTGTGGGGTTATTGCACAATTGTCCTGTCCCAAAGCTTCTCTCCGTTCAGAGCAAAACATTCTTTTACACATTGAAGTTTTAGGACATTGAAAAGCATGTAGTCGTGTTTTTGAATGGGTGATTCATACATGGTATAAAATCAGAAAGGAATAGAAAGGAATAAAAAGGTATACAATGAAAAGTTAATTTCCTTCCTAATCTTGTTATCCCAGCAACTTACTTTCTAGAGGCAAAGACCAGTTTCTCGTGTTTCATTTTTGAAGATGACAAAAACATACCAAATTTATATTTAATTTAATTTTTTTTAACCCTTTGTGATGACATGTATACACAACACTGTTGGTGACAGAATTGACTGAGGGACGTATGGCCCAGTAAAGAACAAGGGTGCGTTTTTCTGTTGTAGGCTAAATTTTGCTTTTGAAAGACTTTAATGGAGCACAGTGGAAACATAACTTTGCAGTTCAGTCTGATTACAGTCACAGTAATGAACTTGTTTAATTGTGCACTTTCAGTACAAGCAAGGGACCCTTTTTCCACTCCGGTGGAAAAACAGTCCTATTACTCTGGCTCATTTTCACCTTGGGACAGAAAGGAGAAATACTAACCCTGTCTATCTAGGTAAAGAAGATTCTAGAGATGTGATAACGGGAAGCGCCCCTGTGCAAACACCTTATTTTAGTACGCTTTTTGGGTTTTGTTTCAGACGGTCTCAATTTTCTATAGCAAGGGATGGCTCAGATAGAAATTCCCATATAGTAAAAAATACCCATTTCTCATATGTGCAAAGGGTCTCTGCATTTCATTTTTAATATGGTTGTAGAAGCATTGGATTTAGAGCTTGTGGAAAGAAGGAAAAGGATATGTTCTTGATGAGCTTCAGAAAAAAGAGTATGGATTCCGTTCAAAAGGTGGAAGAAAATCCATCTTTTGTTCTTTTCGGTAAATGACTTCTGTCGAACACAAAGCACCCGCACGCGCCCTCTCCCGTTTGTGTTTATGTCAGTCCTGAAAGACACAGCGCTGAGCCCATATTGTTTGAGTCTGTCACATAACTTTTTTCATCAAAAGAGTAGAGGCTTATGGTTGTCCTGGAAGAGGAGGCTGGAGCCCGCAGGTTACACGCAGTAGCCCTGCTGTCTGCAGCCCGCCGCGAAGTCACTTAGCCTCTCCCAGGACATGCGCACGAGAGCCTGTCAGGGCTCAGGAAGCATGGCTGCGACTTCAACAGAGATCCATCGTTTATTTGGGAAGGTTTTTTTCCTCACGCATTTCCTTTTTTTTTTTTTTTAGAATCTTATGTTGTTTCTGTCCAAAAATGTTGCAGTGTCTTGAGCCAAAAACTGGGAAAAACAAGTTTGTGGTGGGGAGCTCAAGTCGCTCATTTCTCTCCTGACTGGATTTATTTGTGAGAGCATCTGTTTTCTGATATTCAGACACTTCCTCTTCCATTGTCATTTCCTGTGACTCACGCACAGGGTATTTGTTCAGGTTTCATGGAATTTTCCCAAGTACATTTACCTTCGGTTGATTTACAGAATGTAAACTGCATAGCCCCAGTTTGTGTGTGTGTGTGTGTGCGTGCGCGCTTGCAGGGGGAGGGCGTGCTACAGAAGGTGTCACTTGATTGTGAAACTTTTCTGAGAATAGGACATTTTTAATAATCAAGTCTCTAAGAGTGTCCCCAAGGACATATTTTGGTTCTAAATGTAGTTTTTGTACTCGTCCTTAAAAAATCACTTGTTTCTGCTTGATGAATTTGGTCACAAATCCACTTCCATGTATTCTTGAGTGAGAAAGTGAGAAGAGGAGACGGTAGTGGTCTTTTTGAAATACAGATACAGTCAGTGTAGGCATGCGAACTATCCACTCGCGGATGTTCTATGAATTAAAAATAGCAACATTTCACCATGAAGATATGCTGAAAGACCAAAAAAAAAAAAAAAAAAAAAAAAAAACCAAACAAAACCAAACCCCATACAGCGAGAGGCTGTAATTTCATGAGTCAGGAAAGAGGAAGCCTCTGAAAATTGGACTTGCTGGCTGATTGGGGGGAAAAAATATCTCAGGAACATGAGAACACGCCGTCAGGACCGTTGGTATCTATCATCTGTCCTTTTCCCGGTACAGGCTTCGCAGGCTGCTCAGGAAGCCGAGATCAATGCCAGAAAGGCTAAAAACTCCGTTACCAGCCTCCTCCACCTGATCAATGAACTCTTGGAGCAGCTGGGTAAGTGGCCGTAGACTCGTTGCAGGCAGCCTCCGGATTCTTTGTGCTGCTCCTGGGGTCTGATACAGTCGACACAGAAGCAGAGGGTACAGCGTGACCATTGCATGAACCGAATCAGGGCTCGAGGTTGTATTAATTCAACAAGTACTTACGAGGTCCTTCCATGGCATGTGATCTGACCACGGTCCAGGGACTTCGAGGGTGGCTCACTTGTGGTCGATGTTTATGATACATTGAACGGTGATTATTCTTAGCTCATCCTGCTGGCAGAGGGTCTTTAGAGGATTTAAAGTCAAGGATTTCAGTGGGAGAGTGAAAGAACACTTTAAACTGGAGATGACTTCAGTGCCTGGAATTCTGTTCATTCGTTCATTAAAAGGGGAATCTGATGAGGTGACAGTTCATCAAAAAGAGAATAAGCTTGATTTTCTCAAGGAAATGCAAGCATGTGAAATGCTCTTTTAATCCAGGGTGATAGGGAGCAGGCTTCGTTACAAGACAGATAAATTTTGTCGCCAGCCTCCATTATAAAGTGGTAATACTCCAGCCCGTGCAGCTTTGTGGCAAGGCATTCTGCTTTAATTTAGCCTTGAAGGTTTGGTCAGTGTTTTGTTTGGGTTTTATTTTTTGTTTTTCATGTTTTTTTTGAAGGGTGGGGGAGGGTATAGTTTTTATCTATCTCAAATATCAAGAATAATAAATTATGTGCTATGAGACGGGTTTTAAAATGAAAGGAGCTAGAAGACATAGCTTTTTGTGGCAGAAGGAGCTGGATTTTAAAGTTACTCGGCTTGGGTTAGAATCTTTGTTTTGTTGCCTTGTAAACTGTGCAAACTTGGGCAAATTACTTAACATCTGAGAATCACTGGCAGAATATGGTCTTGTGAGAATTTAATCAAGTACAGTATGCATAAAGTGTGGAGTGCTGTGTGGCCGTCTGCTTTCATTAATTATGGAAACAGTTCTTTCCAGAAGAACCTCCTTTTCTTGCTAATTTTAAAGTGAAGCTTTTGCTGGAATTATTTCAGCATTTTCATCCCTGGCCATTTTCCACAGGAGGGCTCCAAATAGCGTCTAACTCCTGAAAGCAGGACAGGACTCCCCAGAACTAACTCAGCGTCCCGGGAAGGTAAAGAGTCAAGGGCTTAGTGTTCTAGCTTGAAGATTTTTATGTTCAGTAGACGGCATTGAAATGACATACAGAGTACATATGTGAACATGAAAATGGCATCAAATGTTCCCAGATGACCTTCAAACCTGCAGGTGAGGCTTGAGGTCTCAAGCACAGCAGCTGTGTATTTAGACAACATTTCACAAAAACCGTTTCCTCAGAGAAAACATCCAGCCCAGTATCCATTATACGCTCTGACCTGTCCTTGCTGAGTTAGGTCCGCGTTTGTACGTGCTCTGCATTGTTCATGCCCTCGCATGACACAAACGGTCTACAGGTCCCGTTCGCAGGCCACCGTGGCCTAGTGACAGCTGCTGGCTCCATTTATACGAAAGACTAGTGGAGGTGCTTGCGGAGTGATGTGGTAATTCTTACTGGAGGCATCTGTTTCCTCCTGTGTCCTTTCTGACTCTACAGGGCAGCTGGACACAGTGGACCTGAACAAGCTCAATGAGATCGAAGGCACCCTGAACAAAGCCAAAGATGAAATGAGAGTCAGTGATCTCGACCGGAAAGTGTCTGATCTGGAGAACGAGGCCCGGAAGCAGGAGGCCGCCATCATGGACTATAACAGAGATATCGAGGAGATCATGAAGGACATCCGCAACCTGGAAGACATCAAGAAGACCTTACCGTCTGGCTGCTTCAACACCCCGTCCATCGAAAAGCCCTAGGGCCACCTTTGAGGTCTGGAAGGCAGCACCCCATAACCGGGGAGCCGTTGTGAGGCCATGGAGTGCCTTAACACAAAGATTACATTTTTTCAGACCCCCACCTCTCTGCTGCTCTCCACCACTGTCCTTTTGAACCAGGAAAATTCACAAAGCTTAAAGAGAAGCAAGTCAGACATCGCGAATTGGGAACAAAGGGTTTTATCTGATAGTCTCTCTTCCACGGAAGGCACCCCCTTACCCACACTTTCCCTTCTGAGTCGCGTGAGGACGTGGCATCTTACGTTATCATACGGTGGTGTAAACACTTCGTGGGAACCATTGTCTGCCGGGGCTGAGCAAGAAGCCCTCCCTTTTCTCCCCGATACCAACAGAACCTCCTCGGCCTCAGTACTCTTGTTTCTATGAAGGAAAAGTTTGGCTACTAGTAGTAGCGTTGTGATGGCCAGTATATCCAGTCTATCGATAAAGAAAGTGCACCTACATCTACTACCCCTCCTCCTTTTACGCAAAAGGAAATAAACATCCTGTGCCAAAGGTATTGGTCACTTAGAATGTCAAGAGCCATCGTCAGTTGTTTTAGCTATTTTGAGTATAGGACACTGAGCCATCCACGGGTAAGGATGCAATTGTTCCTGACAGTCTCCAGGAGAACGAGGCTGCAGAAGTAGGCTGAACGTTTTCTCATATCTTAATAATTGACCAGGAAGATAACACTTTTTTCAGATCTTTGGGCAGCTGATAAATCTGGATGGGCAGCTTGCACTCACCAATAGACATCTTCTGATATTCCTAGAAATGGAATTTATACAGAAGAAATAGGCATATGATAACCACTAAGTTTTTTGTTTTTTTTTTCCCAAAACCAAACTAATTCCTAGAGCTTTTTTTAGTGTGTTAGTCTTGGAACTAGTGCTGTTATCTGGTAGAGAGCAGTTGGTCCCTAAGATCTTGACAAACCAACAAGAAACAAGCCGCCTTGTCCTGGTCTTTCCCAGCAAAGGGATAAAACAGAGATGCAGCTTGTATTGTCAGGATCCCATATATCCATTTTTTCTTCCATTGGGGAGAGATGACACTTTTGACCCTTATCCTCAATTATCTTCTGATGTTCCCATCTTCTAGGATCCCGCTACACACCTAGTCTGCCAAATCCTGGTGGCAGTCCTTGCACTCAGTCTTTCACACAGCTGCCGGCACCATCTAGCTCCTGCACTTTGTGATCGAAACCCACTCGACACCTTCCCTCTCGGTGCAGAGGGAAGGCCCGTAGGTGGAGTTGCCTAGCTGGCTTCTCAGCTTCGGATCCTCAGCTCTGTGGTTCTCTTTCAAGATCACAGGGTGAAGATTCCCTGCCACACAACCCCTTCCTCCTCCCAGCCCACCTTTGAGATTCATATATAGCCTTTAACACTATGCAACTTTGTACTTTGCATAGCGGGGGGAAAGAAACTATTATCTGACACACTGGTGCTATTAATTATTTCAAATTTATATTTTTGTGTGAATGTTTTTTTTTGTTTATCATGATTATAGAGTAAGGAATTTATGTAAATATACTTGGTCCTATTTCTAGAGTGGCACTGCCTGTTCACTTCTTCACTCCATTTTTCCCCTTCCCTGGCACAACGCGTCTGTATCCCTCCTTCCCTTCCGTCTGCACTTCTTTGCATCGCATCTGTCCCCCATCGCTCGGCCCTTGGCCTCGTGTCCGCAGCGTGTTCATTTTCTAGCATGAATGCCGACCCGCTTCCCTCCACACACAGCCGCTTTGCAGGGGTGCGTCCCACCCTCCGCTGCAGTCCCACGACCCGAAACTGCAGCCTGATGTTCCCCATGCCCACCCCTGTGCAGGCAGTGGCGGGATGTGAGGACATCTTACTGAATGGCATCTTCAGCATCAATGTGGGTGTAACCAGGAATGAGCTAGAGATGCCCTTTCCGACAGTGGGAGCTGGACGGGTCCATTTGAGGAGGGAGTGCGTGATCGCTGAGTGCTCAGAGGGCCTCGGGGAGGGTGCACAGACAGGTAGAGTGGGAGCGGCCGTGCCTCCAGGGTCTCCCCTTGCCGCCTCCTCGCGTACCAGAGTCGACTCCAAAGGCTTTGACTTGGCACACCCCTGGCTTTCTCTCGGCTGCTTCTCTCAGGCCTCTTCTGTTGCCCAGTTTTCACATCAGCATCTCCTAGCTAGTTCCTCGTGTTAAGTGGCCACCTCCCAACAGAGACATTCTGTTCAAGGTTGCAGGACAAGGACTGTAGATCAACTGCCAGGATAGTTTTCCCTCTAGCCCCTGGGTCAGCCTCACACCAGCCAGTCTTAGGCCGCAGTGAAATTTGGAGTGTTTTGTTTTGTTGCTTTTCTCCTTCTCCATCTGTGTAGTATATTTTTAAACAGAATTTTATTTTTAAAATAAAATTTCTTTATAAGACAATACCTTCATTACACTCCTGCAATATACATTATTTTATTGTATAGTTCTAGTTACCTGTATTTTATGTAATGAAATTGACAGGGTGGCTGCTGCAGAATGCTGGGTATCACGGGGGGAGGGGGGGGGGAGGGACGCATGTCCAGCTGTGCCCTGGAATTCTTCCTTGTAATCCCGACGGTGGCCCTTTGGTATGTGCCTTCACTCTAGCTGTTTGCCTTAATCTCTACAGTCTGCTCTCCAGGGTGGTGAATAAAATGCAACACTTGGCATTTTTTTATGTTAAAAAAAAAAAACCCAGTATTTTATTTATAATAAAATCTGAATATTTGTAACCCTTTATATTTGGTGTGGCCTGAGTGTGGTACTGGGGACAGAGGATGTTTTGAAAGGTATGATGAAAAGAAAGCTTTCATAATACCTTCTTTGGGTGACTTATTTTCTTGAGAACAGTCCGGTATGTGTGCAGGTATGTGCTGTACATGTGTGCATGTGCGTTTATATGTGTATGTATATGTATATATTATATATATAAATAATACACACACACACACACACACACATATATATATATTTCCCCCCCCCCCTTCTCAGATGGGGCTGCTTTGGTGTGGTCCAGAGACAGGCAGATTTTTTCTGTAAAGAGCTAGACCGTACATACTGTAGGCTTCGCAGACCTTACGGTCTCAGTTATGCCGACTTTGCTCTTGCGGCATGAAAACAGCCTGGACGATGTGTAAACCGGTGAGTGTGGCTGTGGTCCAACACAGCTGTTTACAAAGACGGGCACGGGCCCGCGGGCTGCCATATCCAGACCCCTTGAAAGCCTGCTTAGTGACGCCTGAAGACTATTTTAAAATCATCTGGGCTTCTTAAATTAGCAGCTGTATGTAAAAAGTTGTCTTTCTATCTTTAAATATGCCCCTAACTTCAGCCAAAGGGGATCTCTTCAGATGATGCAAACCACTCTCAAACATAAGGGAATAGCGAGAAGCGAGTAAGGTGCTGAGCCGGCAGACAGGAGTAGCTCATCATGCCTCTCCCCACCCGGAGGGGCCCCCCAGCTGCAGAGACGTGAGGCCAAGTGAAGAGTTGCAAATACAGAGATGGCTGGGAGGCTTTGGCTTCCTCTTCAGTGCTCGGTTCATAGCCATGAGTCCCTGTGGATGACCTGCCACCTTCCTGGTCTTCTAAATCTTTGTAACTGTCACACCTGGGAAGAACCTGAACTCCTCTGGATTGGACTTGCT
>CM052893.1:20957244-21033831 GCA_028534135.1 Potos flavus | reverse complement strand
GGCTGCACCAACTTGCATTCCCACCAACAGTGGAAGAGGGTTCCCCTTTCTCCACATCCTCTCCAACATTTGTTGTTTACTGTCTTGTTGATTTTGGCCATTCTAACTGGTGTAAGGTGGTATCTCAGTGTGGTTTTGATTTGAATCTCCCTGATGGCTAATGATGATGAACATTTCTTCATGTGTCTGTTAGCCATTTCACATACCCTATTCTTAACCTGTTTGTAGGACCTGATTCAAACGCAATGACATCTTTGTAGTTAACGTGGTGAGTGGGATTTTAAAAACTTGCTCCTATTCCTTTTGTTAGTTCAGGGTCAGCAATTTCTATTGGCATAATCTGATTCAAAATATCCCCAAAGGTTTGCTCCTTAAAGTAAGCGCCCTGATAAATCTGAATTCGCCAGCCCCGCGTCACTAAGCTCAAAAGGGAATTCCTGAAGAAGACTTCTGGCACCCAGGAGAGCCACCAAGTAGAAAGGCAGATGGTATCTGCTTCGTAGGGTAGGAAGGACCCATCCCAGGGAAAATTCTCATCTCCCCAGGGCCATGGTTTATGGGACCAGAAACAAGACAGTTGTACATAGCAGGTAGTTTTGCCTGTTCACACTAAGCAGGTTTAAATGAAGTAGATATTAATCATTAGAGTGAAAAATAAGACACTTCCTAGTAAATAATCCATCAGAGGCTCCAGTGGTTTCAGAAGTTATCAGCTAGAGTGCCTTATATTTGTACCAAGTCTCCCAAGATGAATATATCTGCTCTACACAAATGATATTCTAAACAGAAATTAATAATATGCGGGGTGCCTCGGTGGCTCAGTCGGACGCTTTCGGCTCAGGTCATGATCTCAGGGTCCTGGGGTCGAGCCCTGCTTCAGGCCCCCTGCTCAGCGGAGAGTCTGCTTCTCCCTCTGCCCCCACCTGCTCGTATTCTCTCTTTCTCTCTCAGGTAAACAAAATCTTCTTTTAAAAAAATTATGATATACTAAGAAAAGGAAATATTTAGCAGAAGTCAAATAAAAAGCTAACAAGTTCCTGGTTGGGAATTCAAATAAGAGACACCTCAACATTTCCAGCATTGTTTTAACATGTCATTTCTTTAACTCTTCTCCCTGCCCATGGTATTCTTTCTCCTTTTCCTTATAGGAAAGCCTGAGGTCAAGGCGTCACCTGCTCTGTTGACATTGGTCAGTCCCTCCTTATGTCCACCCACACCCCCACCCCAAGCCTTGTACTGGCTTCTAGCATTGATACATGTTTATTGATCAGGTGTCTCTCACCGACCTTTCCCCCCCAACCTCCCTCCTACTCCCCAAGATCCGGGTCTGTGTATTTCTGTCCACATCCTCAGGGCTAGGAGGCATGCAGGAAGTGGGCACTGGGTTTTCTAAATGGTCTAAAGGTAAAATCAACCTTTCTCATTTGCCTATTCTCCCGTTGCTATTACTGTTCCCCTGCATGAGCAGAGACAGAGGCTTATGGGTGCTTGTTAATGCCCTCTGTCCCCTCCTTTCAGTAGCATTCTGCTCTCCCAGTACTCCCGCCGAAGGAGGGATTTGCAGGAAGATAAGCAAGTGGAACAGTGCCCACCACACTCGGACGGCTCTGCCAGCAGCAACCAGCTGGTGTGATCCGAGGCCGTGAGGCCCGCCACTCGGTGTCCCCACCTCCCGTAGCCACTCCCAACACCACGTGTGTCTGCCAGTTTTACCCACAGCCCCTCTTGTAGTCCTCTCTGGCTCCTGACCCACGTTATAACATTAGTTCTCTTTCCTTTTCCCGAACTCCCGGGAATCCATTCCTGGGAATGGACCCTGTAAATTTCAACAGCTTAGTTAGTGTTTCATCCTGTGTGCATGTGTGCCTTAGAGAGCCTCCTAATACAGGCCATGCAGGGATTGCTTGTGATGAATTCGGTGTAGTTTGTATTTATTTCTATAACAAGTTGAACATCAGGCCCTTGATCAGGAATGTAACCCTCAGATACAGCATTGTTCCCATGAGTATGTCCATTTCAGGGATTCTCTGTGAAATGTGCCTGGTCATACCTGTGAGGACAACTCTCTATCCTCCCACAATCCTTTTTCACCATGGCTAGTAACAAAAAATTCTCCTTGAACTTCAGACCATTGCTTTTGAGCTCGTGGTGTCTGCACTTGTACTGAGATCCTTTGTCAGTTCAGTAACTAAACGTAATCACCAGGGGCACCTAGGCAGCTCAGTCAGCTAAGCATCTGACTTGATTTCGGCTCAGGTCATGATCTCAGGGCCCCGGGATCGAGCCCGTGTCAGGCTCCCTGCTCAGTGGAGAGTCTGCTTCTCCCTCTGCCTCTGTGTTGTCTCTGTCTTGCTCTTTCTTAAAAATAAATTTTAAAAAATATATTTAAAAAAAAAAAAGGGGGTTCTACTGCAACTCCTTTCTGAATATTCTGTGCTTGCCTTCCAGGATGTAGGATCCGATTTTCCCACTGTGTCAGTTGATCCCAGCCCTTCTTTGCATAGGCATTTCCTTCCTTGTGAGCGTGGTTCCTAAGTTGAGGTTAGTAACGAGTAAGCTCAAGTCCAGCCATAAGCAGAAATGTCTGGGGAGGATGTGCTGTCCTAGTGTGGATTATACGTTCCTGGGTTGCTGAGCCAGCGTCCAGATAAAGGCTCTGGAGAAACAACTGTGATTTCAGTGATTACATGTTTACAGGGTCGGAGAAGCTTGTATTGCAACTTGCTTATCCCTCTTGGCTCAGACAGTCTACCGTCTGCGCTGTCTCGGTCGGGGTGAAACAGAGGCTCAGACCTGGCCAGATATCTTGCACCGTATACTATGTTTTGAAAGGTGCCTTCATGATTATTTTCTTTCGTTTGCCCCTGATTTGATGAGGGTCTTCATTTGATCAATGAGGAAATGCAGTCCTGGTTTGCTGCCCCATCACCCTAACCACTGTTTTAGCCTGTTGTTTTATTCTCTCATGACTTCGATCCATTTTCTTTTTAAGAACCTCTCTTATGTACATGTACTTTATAATAAGGTTCCTCAGATCCCTCTTTGGAGAGATCAAAGCAGGATTTAAATATATTAGTAACTTGCCCAATATTAAGGAACCAGTTAGTGGCAGAATTATTACTTGGAATGCAATTGTCTTTCAGCATCTGGGCCATATACCCCACACAGCTCACACCCCACTCTTGTTGCTTGTGGTTTTCCCCTTTCTTTCTCTTCTCTTACTTAGGATCAGGGGTAAGGAGCATAGGGCTGGCTCACCTAGCTTCCTCTAATGTTAACATCTGATGTAACCATGGTACATTTATCAAAACTAAGAAACTACTATTGGTAGAAGACTTAACTACGGTCTTTTGCCTGCTTTTGAAAAAGCTTCTTTTTCAAGACCCCATTTTTATTTTATTTATTCTTTTTAAAGATTTTTATTTACTTATTTGACAGAAAGAGATCACAAGTAGGCAGAGAGGCAGGCAGAGAGAGAGGGGGAAGCAGGCTCCCCGCTGAGCAGAGAGCCTGATGCGGGGCTCGATTCCAGGACCCTGATATCATGACCTGAGCCGAAGGCAGAGGCTTTAACCCACTGAACCACCAAGGCACCCCTCAAGACCCCATTTTTAAAGTAATACTGAATTTTAAAGCAAAATGAAAAATACTCAGCATTAATGCCCAAGCTGCGGGACAACAGGAGTGTGGATAGTTGATTTTACTTTCATAATATGATCAAGACTGCCCAATGTGTAACGTGTTCATAATTAACTGCAAGTAATATCATTAAACAACTTGCTAAAATGTCCTGAAATTTTCAAGAGATTTTTTTTAAAGCTCCATCAGAATTAACATGTTATTCATAATAATATGCCACAAATTTAAGTATTTATTAGAAATAGAAAAATTTATTTATAAAGATTGCATTCAAAAATTTTTATTACATCATTTCAGACCTACAGAAAAATTGTAAGGATAGCATAAAAAGTTCTTCAACACTTTTCTCAGATTCCTCAAATGTTAATATTTTATTACATTTGCTTTTTCTCTGCTCTTGCTCTTGCTCTGTGTGTAGAGAGAAAGAACTGTTTTAAGTTGCAGACATGATGCCCTTTTACCCATAAACACTTCAATGTATATTTCCTAAAGACCGGGAACTTTTTGCTTAACTACAGCACGATTGTCAAAATCAGGAAATTACCATCGATACAATGTGATTATATTATCCACAGCCACTATTCGGATTGCACCATGGTGGTAGGCAGAATAATGGCTCCCCAAAGATGTCCACATCCTAATCCCCAGAACTGGTGAATGTGTTAGGTTGCACGGCAAAGGGGAATTAAGGTCTCTGATGTAATTAAGGTTGTGAATCAGACAGTCTTAAAACAGATTATCCTGGGTTATCTGGGTAAGCCTATATAATAATAAGGATTCTTATAATTAGAGGAGGGAGGCAGAAAAGGAGGTCGGAGTGATGCAATGAGATGGGGACTCAGCCTACCATTTGGGGCTTAAAGATGGAGGAGGAGGCAGGAGCCAAGGAATGTGGGCAACCTCGAAAAGGTGCAAGAGGCAAGGGAAGAGACAGGCAACACTGCCCTGCTGATGCTTGGAGCTTAACCAGGAAGATCCCTGTCAGATTTCTAAGCTACGGAAATAGAGGAGAACAAAACTGTATCATTTTAAGCCACTAAATTTGAGGTGATTTGTTGTGCAGCCATAGAAAACTAATAGACTGTTTGTCCCAGTAACGTCTTTTTAAAAAAGAGAAAATCTGAAACTGTTTTCAGTTGTCATGTCTCTTTCATTTCCTTTACTCTGGAGCAGTTCCTGAGTCTTCCTTTGTATTTTCTGATGTTGACTTTTTAAAAGAAATAGTTCTTTTGTAGCATGTTCTTCAGTCTGGTTCCTTTGATGTTTTCTCTTGATTGGGTTCAGGTTGTGCACTTTGACAGCGAGATCACAGAAGTGATGCTGAATTCTCTTCAATACATCCTGTTGGGAGGCACATAAGTCATTCCTGGCAATGTTCACTTTGACAGCTGATTGCCACTGTGCGTCCCAGATTTCTCCATTGTAAAGTTACTCTGTAACCCTTTGTAATTAATAAGTATCTTACCAGGACATACTTTGAGACTCTATAAATATCCTGTTGCTCTTTACACTTTCCCCCACTAGTTTTAGCATCCATTGGTGAGGCTGCCAAAGGGAGATTTTCTAATTCCATCATCCTTCCAAATTTATTAGTTGGCATTATACCGAGAGGTAGTTTTTCCTCCCCCACTTTTTATGTTAGATCATCATACTAGATTTCTAGATTGCTCTTTTATTTAATGAGTTACAATAGGTTGTTCTCAATATTTATTTTGATCCTTAAATGTCCCTTATTTGTCCGGTTGGAATAGCTCAAAGCTGACCCCTGTGACCTTTTGATAATTCCCCTCATTCTTTGAACGTTATCTTACTTTAGGCACATCAAGATATTTCAGGCTCATTTTGTCTTTTCTCTGCCATAATCCTGGAACCAGCCACTTCTCCAAGGGGCAAAATTAGGTTTCATTAATTCCGCAAATGCCAAGATCCAACAACGAAATTGGGTCACTCAAATTGATGAAAAACTCTCAAAAATGATGCTGAATTTTGAGCACAATGTTTATTAGGCTACTTGGCATTGGGGAACATAGCCTATTCTCTCCCATAGACAATTGCCTATTTTATGCATTATTGACAAATATTTTTGGAGCAGTCATTGTTCTTGCAGCCTACCTGGTACCGATACCCATGGGTTTTATGCCGTGACAAAGGCAATCTTTCCTACTTTGAGAAATCTGTTTAAGTAGGGGAGGCAGCAAAAAACAAAACATAAAAAATAATTTAAAAAAAATAGAGGAAGACATCTGTCTCTAGGAATATGTGAGCATGTTGATAAACAGATGCATAGGAACATTACATATTAATGTTAGTATATTGATTTATCCATTAAAATAAATGAATGCTCAGGACTGTTCTTTTTGCTAAGTCTATAAAGGACAAATTATATTTATATGATCTGGATTTGTATATTTGGCTGTGTTGAAGAGAATCTGGTGTGGGAAATGGGCTCAGGGACATTGATCCAGATATGAAAATGCAGACAGCAAATTAAATGATATGCAATTGAGTGGATATGTTTTCCTCCCATCCATTGCTCTCTGTGTATTGAAGGTGTTCTGGAACCCCAGCACTGTGGTCTCTAATCACAGGGAGAACTCTTACTTTCCATGTGCTCAGTTTCCATGTTCCAGTTTTTGATCGATTATTGTTGGCTCTCATCTCATAAGACCAATGACATAGCAAATTATTTCATTATTTCAAACTTATCGAGGCTCTACAGAAGTGCCCAGTTATTAATCAGAGCCCAGACTAGAAAGGTCTTGCCGTGTTGAGATCAAAAAGAGTAGTTACAAACTATTGATAGTTTATTGGTATCTTATTAGATTCTAAGGAATGGCTGGCAAAAACTATTGTGGACTCTTTTGTGCTTTTGTGCTGAGTTTGGTGAGGGTCAAGTATGTAATAAAATGAACTTGTATTCACATAGGATTGCGGACTCAGCGGTTCTCCTAAGCAGCTGTACTCAAAGTGAAGTCCTAGAGCCAGCAACATCTGCCTCGCCTGTTCACTTCTTAGAAATGCACATTCTTGACAGCACCTCAGACCTACTGAATCAGAAGGTCTGGGGCGGAGGGGAGAGAGGGTAATCTCTGTTTTAACAAGCCCCCTCCAGGGGATTCTGATGCTGGCTGGAGAATTAGAGGGTGCTGTGAATTGATTCTCAGCAATTATGTCTTATGTGTCTGTGTGTCGGACTCAATCAGGCATCATTTTTACTTTCAGCTACCTTTGCTGGGTAGCCCTTTGAGTTGAGAAGAATGTTCAGAATATATGCTAATTACAGTGTTAGAGACAATCAATATTAATTCTGTGCTGTGCTTAAAACTTACACTAAGAAACTCTAAGTATTATATAAACATCAAATTGTTTAATCAAGACATTCCTCTTATGGAATACAAAAGCTTTTTTAAAAAGTAGGTGAAGGAGCAGAAAAGAAGGTTCAGTTGGTTGAGCGTCTGCCTTTGGCTCAGGTCATGATCTCGGGATCCTGGGATCGAGGCCCACATTGGGCTCCCTGCTCAGCACGGAGTCTGCTTCTCCCTCTTCTCTGTCCCTCCCCCAGCTCGTGCTGTCTCTCTTTCTCTCTCTCTCTCCCTCTCAAATAAATATTAAAAGTAGGTGAAGCCTGACAGATCTATTTAAAAAAATTTAATATTAAGTATTTTTGTTTCCAATTTCTCCACTTTTCACAAGATCTTCTAAATAATAATTTCTATCCACTAGATGTGAACAGGCCAAAAGATCACGGGAGAGAATAGACTTTTTATGATTCATAATTATCATCTGATGCTATGAATTTGGCAAGCTTGTTCTGAACGTTTCCACAAGCATGAAATAAAAGAGAGCCAAGTCATTTAATGTGGGAGATGCATGTGAAGTTAGGATAAGCAACAAATCTACCTAAAGACATCAGAAGAAGTTCAATTTAAACCTCAGGCCCTACTGAGTGGCCACAATTCATAGACAAGCTAGCTGTGTGCCTTTAGCGAAGTCTCAGCCTTGACTCTTTTTCCTATAAGTGGGGCTGTCACTACCCTACAGAATTGTTCAAGTCAGTGGGTTAAGTATATAAAAGAATACAACATTTAGTATAATCAGATGCCCTAAGCTTTTGTATGCCTGGAAGCTTGTACAACTTGGGGTCTTCTCTTATTTTTCTATTTTTTTTAACTTAAATTTAAATTCAATTAATTAGCATGTAATGTGATCCTGGTTTCAGGGGTACAGGTCTGTGATTCATCAGTGTTCTGTAGCACTCAGTGCTCATTACAACACATACCGTCCCCAGTGCCCATCACCCAGTTACCCCATCCCCCACCCCCTTCCCCTGAAGCAACCCTGTTTGTCTCCTAAGATTGAGAGTCTCTTATGGTGTGTCTCCCTCTCTGGTTTCCTCTTGGGGTCTTCTTTTAAAACATAGAGAAGATCACAAATGCAAAGAGTGAGTGTGGAGCCGGAAGGGGGCCCGGGAGCTCCATCGCTTCCACATGGGAAGGCCACCTCCGGGTTGTGACTGTTTATTTTCAGCCAGGGTAAGGCAGGACAGTTGCTTCCTTTATGTCACTGTGTCACTGGGCGTGTGCATGACTGTACTTCCCCTCCACGGCAGACACCTCAGCCGCCGTCTGGCCAGGAGAACCTGTTCCGTGTGCTCACTGCATGACGGCAGCGGGTGTGGCTCTGAGGGGAGTGCCAGGCTCTGCAGAGCGGGCCCCGAGGCTGCAGAATCAGACTTCTGCCAGAGGAAGAGTGCCCCGAGGCAGGCATTCACTGGAGCGATGGTGAATGGCTTGACTGGGCAGAGCCTTCCAGATCTTCTTCGTTAAACCTTTTAATCTCAAACCTGGAAGAGGCAAAACTCAATTTTTAAAGATCACTTGTTAAAACAGAACTTCAGCCACGTCTGTCCTCAGGAAATTGCACACCAGAGACAGTCTCATGGACTGGAGTCATTTTGAGATGCTTTGGGGCCCAATCCTGCTCTAAGCAGGCACCACGCTGAACAGAACATAAACTCGGGACAGCAAAGACACAGACCCTGATGTTTCAGCCAGGACTTGATGCTATGTGCTTTTTATTAAAACAAAACGAACAGCAACAACAACAACAGCACTATTTCAATGCATAGAAAGAGCTGAATTCTTTTTTTAAAAATTCCAGTTAACACAGAGTGTTATATTAAGTGCTTCTCAGCATAAGTGTATTTTTAATCCCCTTCACCTATTTTGCAGTCCCTGCCAAAAGATCTGAACTCTTTTGAAAAAAATTATTTATTTTTAAATAATCTCTATACCCAACGTGGGACTCGAACTTACAACCCCGAGACCAAGAGTCACATGCTCTACCAACTGAGCCAGCCAGGCCCTCCAAAGATTTAAACTCTTCAGCTTACCTTTCGGAGTCTATACTTCTGGAGCCTGTTAGCTGGTGCAGAATAATAGTGTCCTTTATTTAAGGAGTCCATTTCACTGGGGATTCCAGGATAACCTGTGGATTTTTGCTTTCTAAAGTGGCACATTGAGGAATATTCGGATCAGAAAACACTGAATGAAGGACTAGAAGACCTCAATTAGTTACTTTTATCAAAGGAAAATGATTTCTGATAGTTATTTAGTACTAAAATAGAACCGAGGCAAGCCTGCCTCGCACACTGAGAGTCCATTCTATGACTTTCTTAAGGAACCTAGGAAAGAGGCTCGCCACCTGTGAATGATTTACACAAATTATCTAGGCCCCCGTCAACATCTGCAATAGAGGAACTCTAGTTTTTATTCATGTGGGCATCATTATATTAAGCAAATTTTAAACAAGTGTTATTTAATGACTCTTAAGTATCTAAGAAACTTTAGTGACCTGTTTTTCTACACCTATATACTGAGAACTTCCGTGTGAGGCCCTGCCCAAGGTGGTGGGGATAGGGCAGTGTACGAAACAACAAAAACTCCTGCTCCTGTGGGACTTATGTTCTAGATGGGGAGACATAATAAACCAAAGATGAATAGAATATGTAAATAATAGCTAATTGTGTAGCACTTAATATGTTCCGGGTGTGGGTCTAAGAACTTTATAAATATTATGCCTACAACCTGATAAGGTCAGTGCTATTATTATTCCCATTTTGTAGACGACAAAAACAAAGAATAGAAAGATTCTTCTTGACTACTTGCTAAGTAACAAGCCAGACCTTGAACTCAGGCAAACTGACTCTTAAGTCCTACCTGAATCTCAACCACCACATATACTGCCTCTATGTGGCACCAATGTCTAGGGGGGCAGAAAGTTCTACGGAGAAAAACAAAGCAGGGAAGGGGGAAAGAAGGGGCCTGGAGGGGAGGGCAGACCTTGCAATTTGATACAAGATGGTGGAGAAAGCCCCACAAAGAAGACAGTGAGTAAACGCAGAACCACACGGATATCTGGAAAAGCACATTCCAGGTAGGGACACAAGAGATGGCAAAAGTCTCAGAGTGGAACCAGCCATGTGGCTGAGGGTGAGTGGAGAAGGAGGACAGTGAGGCGATGGGAGCGGTGAGTGGGACACATCATGTGAGACCCTGACGCCATTACAGGGACTTCGGCTTTGACTCAGAAGGAAATGGAGTACCTAGGAGCTTTTATAATAAGGCATGGTGAGATCTGAATTATACTATAATAGGAGCAGCCTGGCAGTTGTGTTTAGACTAAAGATGGGCAAAGGCAAAAGGAGGGAGATGAGACAGGAGGTGATCACAATAATCTATGTAAAAGATGAGGGGGTTTGAATTAAGGTGATCGCAGTGGAGGTGATGAGAAGTGGTCCAATTCCTATCATGATCTGAAGGTAGAGTGAGATTTGCTGTGAAAAAAAAGAAGAGTCAAGAATGACTTTAAGGTGCTTGGATTGAACATGCCACTCGTTTTATTTTTTATTCCTTACTCATTTTCAGGCCTTTCCATATAGGGAAGACTGAGGCAGAGGAGGCATAAGGGGTAGAATATCAGGAGCTTAGCTTTGTATTACAGCCGGGATGTTAATTACCCAACCAAATGTAGATTTCAATTAGGCAGTTGAACATGATCTTAAGAGTTCAGAGGTGCTGTGCAAGCAAGCTAAAGATATAAATTTGAAAGTTGGCAGATATGCTTAAAGTTATGAGACTAGCTGAGAAAACCAAGGGAGTGAATAGAGACAAAAAAGAGATGAGGTCCGAGGCCTCAGTGTTGGGTTGCTTCCCCTCCATTAAGAGGGCATTTCTATGTTCCCAGGTAAGAGAGATGTACCTAATGTTCTGGAAACCAAGACAAGTGTTTTAAGGAGAAAGGAATGACCAGTTCTGACCAATGATGCTGATAGATTCCAGAAGACATAGGCAGAGAATTGGCCATTGAGTTTTACAACACAGAGGTCCTTGTAGACCTTGCAGAGGCCATCTCAGTGGAGTGGTGGAGGCGAAGGCCTGATCGCAGTGGTTGGAGACGTGTCGTGAGAGCTAACAGCAGCAGTTTCAAGAGAGACCAGGAGGTGAGAAACTGAGGAGCACGAGCGTAGACTAGTCTTCTGTCGTTCATACAGGAGACAGCTCTAAGAGGGAGCAGCGAAATGGGGCAGAAGCTAAAGTGTAACAGTTGAAGGGAGTTTTTGTTTTTTAGGATGAGAAAAATTCAGAAAAGGAAATAAAAACAACGATGCAGGAGAGAAAGTAAAGAATCCTTCTCCAGGGGGTGAGTGCTCTCCCCAAGTAGGACGAGGGATGAGCCCTCCTGTGGGTCGTAGGTGGGGTACATACCAGCAGGGAAGGTGGAAAGGAGGGCAGGTTGTTGGATGTGGCAGTAAAAGTATGTGGGAGAAGTCCTCTGCCAAGTGCTTCTATTTTCTGAGTCTTAGGAAATAGGTCATTGGCAGAGAGTGACATGAGGGAGGAGGTGTGAGAGGATTGAAGAAAGGGGAAGGTTTGAAATAGTCTTCAAGGAGAATTCGGAGAACTGATGTGCTAGGGAAATGAGTTCTGATTGCTCAGAAGCCCTTTGAGGTTAATGAGCATGAATTCAATCTATGGTGGTACCTTAAGCCTGGGACTCTAATGGGACCCTGAGGGAAGGAGGTGGGAAATGGGTGGGAAGTGCTGGGATAGCAAGGAGCGATAGAACAAGTACAAAGATGGTAGGTTCAATGGATTGCCAGGGCTGAGGTATTATTAAAGTTGGGCCACTGGACAGACTGAGCTTCCCAAATCAGAGGTGGTGATTAGAAATTGGGGGTGGGAGTGGGGGACGACTTGAAGTTCTGGAAGAGGTACAGGTACTTGGAATGGCAAGATCTAGATGTGATCGCAGGAGTAAGTGGCTGAGTAGGGTGTGTTTCACTAAAGAGTGTATTTGGTTAAGCTTTCACGCTTTTCTCACATTTTCAACCCTGTTCCATTTGAAGCCACCTCAGTAAATTGTCCAAAACTTTGTTTTAGTTTTCAAATGAAACGGAATGAAATCTTTGTTCACTGGCAGCCCATAGGCCATGACTGACCCATGGTGACTCATGGATGCCCTGTCTGCAGTCTGCCCACAGACGCATGACTAGGACATTCGACGAGACTCCCTGATAGGAAAGGACGGTTTTGATTCCCAGTGAAGATTAGCATACATACTTGGGGCTGATGAAGTATACTTGAGTAATTTCTGTAAAGCCAATGGTTTAAGAAGGGATATTTTATCAATTCTAACCAAATAGCTGATTACTGTATTTCCCTTTGTGGTTGCCATGTGCATTCTGCAAATTGGCCTTCTTTGAAGTATACCCCATGAGGCAAAGAATTTGAAAACCATGTACCCAGAAAACCTACATCAGAACCCTTAATTTGAATGGGTTTTTTTCCCCCAGCAATTGAGTTAACTGAAGAAAACAAGACAAAAACAAAAAAACTTTAAGAATATAAGTTCATATCAATTATTTCAACAAAAAAAATAATTACAAAGAACTATCCAAAATTTCCAAGCAAGGTCAAAGTGTGAGTCAAAAATTGGCTTACACTATCTGTGTTAACTCAGAGCTGAAGAGTAAAAATAGTGGTTAAGAAAGAACCAGATCCAAACTCTTCAAGAAGGATTGTACTAGGGGTGCCTGGGTGGCGCAGTCAGTTAAGCGTTGGACTCTTGATTTTGGCTCAGGTTCATGATCTCAGGGCTGCGGATTCAATCCCTACATCAGGCTTGTCCTCCTTCCTCTGCTCTTCCCACCCCCCCACTTGCTCGCTCTCTCTCTCTCTCTCTCTCAAATAAATAGATGAATAAAATCTTAAAAAAAAAAAAAAGATTGTACTAATCAGGCTCCAGACAATTTGGGTGACACAGAGCAGGCATCTGACTTGACATGAATGCCTTAGTCTGGAAAATGAAATGCTATACCTTAGGAAGGTCTCTGAACAAGGGTTTTGGTAGCCAGAAACCATACCCAAACCCAACATCTTCTTTCCTGAACTTTCTATTTAATCAAGGATTCTCCATTTGCTGCCTTTATAGGAAGTGGGGGATTAAGGAGGCTCTGAACTGGCCAGGATAATTCGTTTGAAGAATCTTCATGATAATACACAGGAGCTGTTCAAGGGCATTTTCCTTCTGCTCATTTTAATGGCCTGAGATAACAGATCGAAATGAAGGCCTGTCCTCCAGTGCTGGTGAAAGCAGAGCAGAAGAGGATAAGACAGGACCCAAGGCCGTGGCCACTGGGGGATGAATGCTTCTACACGCCACGCCATGGGTGGGTTTGCAAAGGGATTGTCAGAACCCTGGAATGCTGTGACCAGGGCTGCGCCCAGCCTAAGGGGGAGCGAGGAACCCACTGAGCACATCAGAGGGCTCTCTGTCTTGAGGTAAACTTTGGAGAGGTGAGCAAACACTTGCCTATTTCCGTAAGCCTGTGCTTTGGAAGCAAATTCTGAAGTGCTTTCAGAGGAAAAGAATATTCTCTCAAAAAAATAATGATGGCTGAACAGATGTAGAAATATTATAGGCTGATGCAACAATACTCTTTCCCCATTTTCTTTCAAATGAACAACCCAAACATTACCCTTTTCGTTTTACAAGGAGTCTTTCTACAGAAAAGTTCAAGTGGATTTTCAGCTACCCAGCCAATTATTCGAATTATTTTAATCCATAGGCATGGAATGTATTCTCAGATGGTTTGGTGGTAGTGGTGGTGGTGTGTGTGAGAGAGAGAGAGAGAGAGAGGAGAGAGAGAGATTTATGTATTCTCAGATGGTTTGGTGGTGGTGGTGGTGTGTGTGAGAGAGAGAAAGAGAGGAGAGAGAGATTTTTAAGAGCATGTTAGTGCTCGATCAATCTAAAGATGTATGTTTTAGGAGAGGCACAGAGCTAGTTTCCTTTCTGAGGAGGGGCGGGATTCCTGCCTACAAAAGGAGCCTAATGGCCTGGAACACTAGAAGCACATTCTCAGAACATGCTGAGGTAACCAGTTTAAACTTGCCAAAGGATGCTTTTCCACTTGGCTCACAGCTCTTCATTCATATTGGTTTTGACCATCCCACTTGTTTTATTTTTAATTCCTTACTCATTTTCAGGCCTTTCCATATAGGGTTAGCAAGAAATTGCTAATTCCAGAGCTGGCTGGCATTTGCGACACTGAACTAGAAGATTAAGTCAGGTTTTAGAAATCTATTCTTTCATATTTTCCTCCATGCCCAGCTTGAAACACTGTAAATATTAATACTTAATTACAGAAAGTGGTAAGTTTTAAAGAAACCAATTTGGGGGAAGTTGGCTTTAGACTATTTTTCAGTGGTGCTTGGTAAACACTAAACCATTCAAGCAAAGGTTAGCCTAGAAAAGTTACTTGAGGGGGAAAAAAACAAAATCTCCATAGAGAAGAAGTCCAAACAATTTATGTGGCTATTCTGCCCTCAAGGAGGTGGAGGGTAACTCCCACTCCTTAACTCTGGGCAGCAGGGAGTGACTTCTGAAGAGTACAGTATGGAAAGGGAGTAAAGAGTAACTTTATGGTGGAGAAACCTGGCAAAACTGCCTCAGCCAGGTGACTAAGGTCAATGTCAACAGTGATGCCATGTTGATAGTATGTACCCTTGATAGGATGAAATAAAAATGGCACTTAACCTCTGTGGTCTTCCTCCCCAAAACCCATATCCGCAGTCTAATCATCAGAAAAATATCAGACAAATCCCAATTGAGGGACATTCTACAAAACATGTGACCAGCAATCAAAACTATCAAGGTCATCAAAAAACAGGGACCATCTGAGAAATTGTCAACAGCCAAGAGGAGCCCAAGGAGACATGACAACTAAGTGTAACGTGGTGTCGTGGATGGGATCCTGGAATGGGAAAAGGACATTAGGTAAAAAATAAAAAATAAATAAGGACATCTGTAACATACGGTCTTTAGTTAATAATAATGTATCGATACTGCTTTATTGTGACAAAAACACCATACTCATGTAAGATGTAATTGGAGAAACAGAATATGGGGTATATGGGAATTCTCTGTACTCAATATTTAAGTTTTCTATAAATCTATAGCTTTTCTAAAAATAAAATCTATTAAAAAATTACTCGAATGAAAGGTAAACACACCTCTCTCACACAGTCTAATGCAAAGCCTCATCACGAATCAGGCGGTCCTGGGCAGTTGGAACCCTATAAATATGGACTTTGCCATTCGGACAGTGCTGTGAAGAGAAATGTGTTCTCAAGATCCCAGCTTCCCCATTCTGGGCCCTTTCCCCTCATAGAGACAAGCGCTAATACCTAGTGCTGTGATAAGTATTCAGCTCATTAATCGCCCTTTACCTTCACAGCAGCCAATACTATCGAAGTAGGCAGGTGCTGTTATTATTATTATTCTTTTATCCAGGCAGAAAATGCCACCTAGAGAACAGAAGGGCCCAAGATCACCCTCCCTGGAAAGGTGGAGCTGGGGTTAAAAAACCCAGATTGTCTGGGCCCCCGAACCAGGGTTCTTGCACCTCTCTCATTTGTGGACTCCTCAATCCCCTTCACCCCTTCTCTTCCAGGCATTCAGGGGCTCCTACTCTCATCAACAGGAATTCTCCTTAGTTTACGAACGGCCAAATTTATGATGACCCATGGTGTCTGGAGTCTGTGTAGACTTGGTAGAAAAATAATGGAGGTGGGGCAGGTGCTGTGAGCAGGGTGGGAAAGCACCACTCTCCGAAGTAATGCCTGGTTTCTAATTACAGCATTGGCCCGGATCCCACACTCAGATCCCCAGGGGACTTACAGTGATTCCGAATCCCATCCTATAGTCTAGCCCTAAACTGAAGTGTGGTACCCATCTGATGTTTTGGAAACAATCCAACCTTCGAGTATTTTCAAGTGGTTTTTCTAATGAGCACTAGTAAACCCACAGGTGTGCCTAAAGGAGGATATTTGAAGCTGAGCATACTTTCCCAACCCTATATTTCAGAAAGGTTAACTCCCTTTTATTTACAAAATAAGGTGAAATTGTATGTGCCAGCCCAAATGAAGAGACATAGGCTCTCTTTCATGTTTGCAAAAGATGTACATAAGACTTTGAGAAAGTAATTTGAAACGGCAGCTTCTCAAACTCTGCCCTTTTCCATACATTTCCTTAAAAGGGTATAAAGTTCACAATAAAGACCCTTGGAAAGGCTAGTCGAAGAATAGACCCATTCAGTAACTTCATAAATATAGGGAGCTAAGTGTAAAATATTCCATCATGATTTCCTGCTGGAAAAGTCAAAGCTGGTTTAGGTCACTTGGAAGGGAGATTGCTGTTTGTTCTATGAGTTCCCTGGGGCGTGGTGTGGTGACAAGGCTTCTTTTTTTTCCCTTGGGTTATCTGTTTTCAAATGTTTCCACAGTGGACTTGTGCTGCTCTTATCCTAAGAGAAGTAAACAAGAAAAGCTATGTGTGTGTGTGTGTGTATATACATATATATGTGTGTGTGTATAATCAGAAAGGTCAGATTGTTGTTTTGACAGGAAATGGCTTACCTGGAAAATCGCGATGTGAGCATGCCCAGGAGTGGTTCTTCCTGTGACTGACCAGGCATCACCAGTTTGAGGGAGATTTCTTCTGGGAGCACAGCAGGACTCTGGGGAATTCCTCTAACCACTGTTGATGGGTTGAAGATCTGGCAGAGGGTTTGAGGAGTCTGGTTTCACGGAATTAACAAATAACTTGCAGACAATTCAGTAAAACAAAACAAAACACCCTGCCAAGGTTGGAAGACAGATCAATGTAAGGAACTGATCCCAACCAATCTGGAAGAAAAGAATGAGGGTAAGTCAATGAACTTCCAAAACTAAGGCTTTCATTCTGAAGCTGGTGTGTTCGTTTCTTTTTCAGCTCTGCTCAGGAAAGAACAGGAAGAAAAAAATCACCTTAGGTTTACATGTGAGGGACTTATATTGGTCCAATTGAGCCCAGCTTTCTTTTCTGTAGCATCATGATTTAGGGGATTAGAGTCAGCTCCAAAGTGGGCTCATGTGGACCCAAGCCAGGGGTTGGCAAACTTTCTCTTAAAAGGCCAGATTGTAAATACTTGAGGATTGACAGACACCATCATCTCTGTTAGCAACCACAGAACTCTGTTGTGGTGAGGGAGTCACCGTGGATAAAATTTGGGGGAAGAGTTTGTGTTCTAATAAAACTTTCCAGAAACAGCTGGTGGATAGGATTTGGCCCACAGCCCTAATTTGCTGACTGCTGGCCTAAACCAATCAGAGATTTCCCACCCCTCTTGCCAGAGATTAGGGTACCCAGGCTTAATCCAATCTGCATATACTACTTCCCTGGTGATAGTGATTGAGAGATAGGCATAGGACCTAAATCAGCCCAATCAGGAAGGGGGAAGATTTTTGTTTGGAGCCTTGGAGGAGAGGGGTTTGCTCTCTTCCCCCTACTGGAGTAAGGAATTATATAATCCTGATTGTTACTGGCAACCAGTCTACGACTGTGAAGCGAACCAGCCTTCAGATGAAGTGGACTCTGGATGACAGAAGAGAAAGATAGAACTTGGATCCTTGATGGCGTCACTGGACTACAGGATAATTTAAACCTGTTTACGCTCTAACCTCTGGATTTTTTGATTACATGAGCTGATAAATTTGCTTATTATAAAGATCATTTCGAGTTGGGATATCTATTACTTGCAGCTAAAAGCATCCTATCTGATGGAAAATTTTAAGATAAGTTTATGACTTTCAAAGGTTACAAATGCTAAAAAGAGTTAATACCTGTTTCTATAAAATTTCCTTTCCATCATTAAAAATAATTGTGAAAAATAGGAAATGAAATAACTTTTTAATTGCCTGGGTTGATTAGTGTGAGTCTTCCAGGGGGCAGGGAAGGTTGGGTTAAATGACCTTTAATTTATGGACTATTTAGGTTGGAGGATACTTTCACTGTGATTCGACCAAGAAGATAGATGTAAGAAGCACCGAAGACCTGGACAAGGTCACTAAAGACCTTCACCAAAGACATTGAACACAAAGTGTCCACTCACACCGTTGGTCTTAAGCACAGATCTCTTCCCTTCAGCATCTTCAAGCTCTAATGCACTGGAGTAATGAAGATAATCTAGAACCTTAGGCCTTAATGAAAACAGTTTATCAAAAACAACAATAATAAATAACCACTTGTAGCATGCAAAAAAAAAAGTACCTTTCATAAACAGCATCTCATTTAGAAGTTTAACGTTCCTTATGCCATTCTTATTATAGTTATAGACCATTGTTCTATATTCATTGTAGTCTCTCTTAGTTGTGTGAATTTATAGCTTTGGCGAGCTACCCAATTACTTTTCTAAAACAAGGGAACTTAAGTTTTAGAATTGTTTTTCTTCCAAGCAGGTCCAATCTGTATAGTATTAATGTAGTAAGTCATCTTCCTAACATTATTAAGGAGTAATTTAGATTAGATAATGTTTCTCATCACATTAATATTTAAACTGAGGTGTAGAAAGGTAAGTGAATTCAGTCTTGCAAAAATAAGTACTAAGCATGCATTACTCATTCGTTAAAAAAAATAAATTACTCCCCTGGGGCAAATAATACATTATATGTTAATAAAAAAAAAAGATATTACTGAAGGCGTACTGAGAGCCAGGGGGTGAGGGTTGTAGGCCTTGTTACAGCACAGAGTCGAGGCTGTTCAGGAGCTAATGTTCTGGAAGGAGAGACAGATAGTAAGCACGAGTGTCTGAGGTGGGGTGGAGAGAAGTGGTGAGAAGACACACGAAGCAGAGTCAGGCAGAGACGCCAAGTGGGCAAACGTGGGAGGTGGCATCTCATTGTGGTCATTTTCTTTTCTTTCTTTTTTCTAATATTTTATATATTTATTTGTGAGAGAGAGAAAGAGAGAGCACAAGCAGGGGGAGCGGCAGGCAGAGGCAGAGGGAGAAGCAGGCTCCCTGACAAGCAAGGAGCCCGACGTGGGACCTGATCCAAAGACCCTGCAATCATGACCTGAGCAGAAGGCAGACGGTCAACAGACTGAGCCACCCCGGCACCCCTGGTCATGGTCATTTTCGCCCTCAGGTGGGACTGGCTCTGAGACGGAGCATACTTCCTTGCTTGAGAGACAGCTGAGGGGTTGGTGTGGTCGGAGCCGAAATGGATGGGGAGCACCGTGTATGACCTTAGAGGCCCCATGTGGACACTGGGTTTTATTCTGAGAAAGATGGGAATTGTCATGTGTCACGAACCTACAGATTCCCCGACAAACCTAAATATCGCCGACAACACCCAAGGGGGAAAACTGATGAATTCCTACTCTTTATTAAGCTGATGTAGAGTTGTAACAAGTAGTTGAATGGCCGTTGATGACACAGAGCCAAGGGATTAATTCATTGTTCTTTCCAGTGCAGCTTGCTGTACCACTCCACAATCCTATCTTTCATTTGGTCCCGTCATGCCTAAGGAAGCGTGTTTCTGTAACACCTGTCTTATCCTTTCCGCAGAGATTACGTAGACTGGAGCTGTATGACTTATGAAGTGCCTGCCACCATGTCGGGCTCCGAGGAGAGGCTCAAAGAAGTTCATTGAACAAGTAAGTGAAATGAGCACAGCAAAATATTGCGATAAAGGATTCTCTATAAAAAGTATCGCAATAAAATAAAGTCGTCAGACTTTAATATTAAGAGTTTAGTCCAGGATCACTGGAAAGACGGATTACAAGCACTTCTTTCCTCTTTCTTATGTCATATTATTTTCTTTAAAAAGATCAAAGCACAAAATCAAAATCTGCATTGCAATGACAGTTTTTGAGGATAAATTCTATTTGTAGGTGATTATAGCACCTGAAGATTTCAAGCATGTTCTGGGAAAGCAATTTAAAATACTCTTTTTTTTTTTTTTTGACACTTAACAAATGCTTGGTACTTTGCTTCTCGTGAATAACCTTCATATATAGCAATGTGACTACTTTACAATAAGTAAGAAAATGAGAAAAAAAAACGGGCAACTTTCCAAATTTTTGGCACAAGGTGAAATTTAAAATCAGAGCAAGGAACTTATATCCTATTTCTGGGCATCTAGTTTACAAGATTTTATTAATATAAAAATAATATTTGCCAGTAGAAATGCAGGGTCAGAAAATGTTAGATAACATATGACATAGAATTTCTGCTGGGTAAAAACAAAAAATTATTAAGTCTCTACTTCCAAAAAAATGTTTTCCCATCAGAAGTAATTTTATCTACTCACTAACTTAGTTAAAAGTGACCGCTGTGAAGGAGGTGCTTAGTGAGATGTCCATTTAAAAAGGAGAGACGGGGCACCTGAGTGGCTCAGCTGGTTAAGCATCTTTGGTTAAGATGGGGCGCCTGAGTGGCTCAGTTGGTTAAGCCTTTGGCTCAGGTCATGATCCCGGGGTCCTGGGATTGAGCCCCACATTGGGGCGTCTGCTTCTCCCTCACCCTCTGCTGCTTCCCCTGCTTGTGTTCAGTCTCTCTCTGTCAAATAAATAACTAAAATCTTTTAAAAAAAGAAAATAAGACGGAGAGACAGAGAAGGCCTTGGACCTGTGCTGCCGACATGATAGCCCTAGCCTCATGTGGCTACCTACACTTAAATAAAATTAAATAAATTAAAATTTTCACTCCTCATTCACACTAACCACATTTCAAATGCTCGGTAGACCCATGTGGTTGTGGCTATCCCATTAGGAAGCACAAATATAGAACGTTTCCATCACTGTAGACATTTCCACTGGGTAGCATTGCCTGGGGAAGCACAGACAAGGGAATCACGCTGGTAGAATCTTTAGTTAAGGTGGGCAAGCAAGCTACTCTGAAAAAGGAATAACAAATCACACTAGGATGGCTCTTTGGGAGGGTAAATGAGTCTAAAGACAAGATAGACGCATTAGTAGTTTTTGTGGATGTTCAAGAAAGTTACTAAAGTTCCATACCAGAAATTATTTTAGAGTGTCATTACCTTAGAACCAGAGGTTATATTTTGTTATGCATAGGAAACTTGTGTAGGAGAGAAGAATGGGCAGTTTTTGTGGATGGAGGAAAACGTGCTAAGAGCAATAGCCTCTGAAGATTGGTGTGGTAAGCAAGGTTTTCCAAAATGATTGTAAATTACCTGGAGAACATAATACACGGTTTAATCTTCCAGAAGGTATTTTGCTAAGATTGGTGCTAAATGTCAAATCAGTGTGGTGAAAAGAAACTTTTTGGAAGAGTTCTCAAGAACTGGAGTAAGCAGAAAGGTAGAATGTGAAATTCAGTGAAAACTGGTGTTAATTATTATATTTAAGGAAAAATAATCCAAATTAAAATAACTAAATGTTGGGCCGCCTGGGTGGCACAGTCAGTTGGACGTCCAACTCTTGGTTTGGGCTCAGATCGTGATCTCTGGGTTGTGGGATCGAGCCCGGCATCAGGCTCTGCACTCAGCGGGGAGTCTGCTTGAGTTTCTCTCTCCCTCTCCCTTTGCCCCTCCCCAGCCTCCTCATGCTCACTCTCTCTCTCTCTCAAATAAATAAATCTTAAAAAAAAAAAAAAAGATTAAATGATGGTATCTGAATTACCAGCTTCACATCAAGGACAAAATCAAGAATTCATGTAGACTGATCCTTTGGTTCCCTTTTACTGCTGATGGCAAAAAGGAGTCCCTCCTGGTAGACAAAGTAAGGAAAAGACTTCCTTCGTCTTGATGCATGCAGACTAGTGTGTATGGCTTGGCAAACAGAGCTCTGTGAAGGATTTCAGTCTCTTCTATTCCTAACCCATGCACACCTCCTCTGCTGGGTCTCTCTGGTCTGGGCATAACCCCACAAGGTGCCCAGCACAGGGCCCCGCACCCTAAACTGTATGCCACCAGTGTGCAAGCTGAACTACTTCCAAACATAAGAAGTTTTACAACCTGGTCTCTCTTGGTCAAGACATACGTGGGGAAGCTTGAAAACATTCTAAGGAGAGCAACCAAAATCATCCCCAGGGCAGGTTACTAGGTGAGTCTAAAAATGGGTATTTCTGCTAGAAAGGCAAAGGGACATATAGATCAAGCTTATAAAGTCATAAGGGATTGTAGAATGGTTGAAATCTACTCTTGTTTAGCAAATCCTATAGTATTAGAACCAGGGATGATTAAGAGGTCTTTTTAAGAAAATAAAAGAAAGTCCATCTTCTATAGCAGATCAAGAACTTTTAGAAAAGACAGCTATTTAAAAGAAAGAGTTGGCTAACGTTATGGATAAAAATTCCATAGTATGTTGATAAGAAAATCTGAGGATATTTTGGATTGTTTTCCTAAACATTTAAGTTAGTGTCATGGAAGTAACCCACTTCCTGTGAGATACAGCCTGGTTCTGTGTAAGGGGACAGTGACTGGAATCAACACTACACTTCATACCTTATCACTCTTTTGGCTCTGTTCGTGGTCCAGTGGGAAAATCAACGTTGTGCTTGACTGGTTAGACAAGATCTGGTTCTGAAAGGAAGCTCATTAAGTTCATTTTTATTAGTATAAATTTATAAAGTTAATAAGAATTCTTCAGGCCCTGCAATTGCACTACTGGGTATCTACCCCAAAGATACAGATGTAGTGAAAAGAAGGGCCACATGTACCCCAATGTTCATAGTAGCAATGGCCACAATCGCCAGACTGTGGAAAGAGCCAAGATGCCCTGCAACAGATGAATGGATCAAGAAGATATGGTCCACATATACAATGGAATATTACGACTCCATCAGAAAGGATGAATACCCAATTTTTGTATCAACATGGATGGGACTGGAGGAGATTATGCTGAGTGAAATAAGTCAAGCAGAGAAAGTCAATTATCATATGGTTTCACTTACTTGTGGAGCATGAGTAATAACATGGAGGACATTAGGGGAAGGAAAGGAAAAGTGAATTGGGGGAAATCGGAGGGGGAGACAAAGCATGAGAGACTGTGGACTCTGAGAAACAAACTGAGGGTTTTGGAAGGGAGGGGGGTGGGGGGATAGGTGAGCCTGGTGGTGGATATTAAGGAGGGAACGTACTGCATGGAGCACTGGGTGTGGTGCATAAACAATGAATCTTGGAACACTGAAAAAATAAAATAAAATAAAAAGAATTCTTCAGAAAATTTCAAGAGGGAAGAAGTAGTCTGTGGATCACATTGGGACAGTGACTTCCAAGACGGGTTTTGTATCAGGCCCCGAAGGGTCAGAAGATTTAGAGTTGCCCTTTCCTTAGAAAATATTGAATATAAGATTAAAACCTAACAAGCAAACCGACCAACAAAAGTCCCAAAATTTTACTCAAAAGACTTTTTATGAAGTTGTTAATTTTAATTCCAGTGTAGTTAACATACAGTATTATATTAGTTTCAATATACGATGTAGTGATTCAACAATTCTAGTCAAAAGATTTTTCTATCTAGAGCTCAAATAATATATATTCACGTCTGTGCACGGGTGTGTAGAATTTTTAGTGTAGACAATCCATGTTAAGTTTACCAAAGGCACATAAAATGTATCCGTTGCTACATAAACAATTCTGCTGCCAAACCAAGTAGCCATACTCTGCTTTGGCTGAGATTTTCTAAATTACTTCCAAAGGTTATATGAATAGAGGACCCCGAGATAAGAAAGTAGCAGAAGCATTAGCAGCCTTGGCAATTAAAGCTTGTTTTGCTGAGTATTCATATAACGAACAGCAGAACATTGAAACAATTGTCTAAATAACTCAGTGTATTATATATAATATATAAAGTATGTTCACCTAAAATGGATAGATAATTGAGGGAAATGTGTCATTTTGGTTTAAGTTATCTGAATTGGTGCATTAATTGTCCTCCTGGATCTAAGCAGACACACTGAGGCTGTGGGAAATTTTTAGGCTAGTGAGGAGTGTCTCCGGACTTCCCAGTGATTATTGGTAGCTCTCTCCATAATTGCCACGGTCTGACAGTTCCACCTTGTAACCAAACTCGAATCCAATCCGCAGGCTTCCTGCAAAAGACCCACCCAGGAATGTTTGGGGATTTCTGTGTAACGTGAGAGAGCCACTGAATTCTGGAGCTCTTTCAGATTGCTCTGACTCAGACGAGGCCGAAAATAATTTCCAATTATTCTAAGGAGTTTGAGGACTAAGTTACTTAATGAAAGAGCTCTTCTACTGGACTAAGGTATCAGACCAAGAAGAAAGCATCAAGACCTGGTTGGATGATGTAAAAGGATGTTGCGTAAGACTCTGAAGTCATTGTCCACTGATGAATTACAAAAGGTAATGGGAACAGGAAATGCACCCCTAATAAACCTTTATTGCTGATCTGCAGGAGAGGACTCCTGTAGAATATAGTACCTGTTATAAGAACGAGGCATTTTATTTTTTTTAAGATCCAACTCAACTTTTATTTTTTTAATGGAGAAGTGTGTGTTTATTCAGTGAGAGGTTTAATTTGTTTTTATCTTGTAGCTGAATAATTACTCTAGAGAGCAGTATTGGCAAGGATCGTGAGGCAGCTTGAGTAACTTCAAAATGAGGATAATAATAGCACCTGCTGCAGAGGGTGGTGGGGACGAATGAGTTCCCAACCCTGTGTGGGCTCCCCGCGCAGAGCTGGGCCCGTGCCAAATGTCCAGTACAGCCTCACTGTCAGTACCCTGGTTGTCAAAATTATCATTAGATGTTTGTGTTTTTTTTTAAAGAAGATTTGTTTATTTATTTGAGAGAGAGAGAGAGCAGGAGGAGGGGGAGAGGGAGAGGGAGAGAAACTCAAGCAGACTCCCAGCTGAGCATGGAACCCAATGTGGGGCTTGATCCCACGACCTTGAGATCACAACCTCAGCCTAAATCAAGAGCCAGTCACTTAACCAACTGCACCACCCAGGCACATTAGATGTTTAAAATGTGTCCAGAGTTTCCTATCTAAAGACAAAGAATTCAACTCTAAATGCTATAGGGTTTTTCAGACTTTATAATTTAAATTGTTAAAGGTGGAAAAGTTCCAGGTTGAAATTAAGAAGCATGTTTAGAAACACTTTTCCTGGACTCGTTTCTTCCTTTGGGAAGGCATACAGGTGAGGATCTCTGGTCTCAGGGTGGCCACCTCTCCCTCCCAGCCTATCTTGTCATGCCCGCAGCCCTGGACCCCCACCAGTGCAACCCAGGGGAGAACTTTCGGTGTGTGGGCTCCTTCACCTCTCACTCAACTCCGAATGTCTATAGATCAAGGGTTAGTGTGGCCGAGGAATTGTGGATGGTGCGTTTAATCTAAGAATCAGACATTTCACGGATGGGTGGGTGACCACATTCCAGACCAAGGGGACACAGCAGCTGGCACACCCCTAAATCTACTAAAGTTCCCGGAATCTTTCACCCTGTCATTTCTCCTGTGCTCTGAGTGTATGTCCCCATCCTCTCTGCTCCTCCTCATTTGTCGTATTGGTAAACAAAGGCTAGATTAGAATATTTCTGCCTGCAATAACTACATCCAAAAAAGATGCACATGAACTTGTGCTTTCTGTGGAGCTTTTCATTTCCCACCACATTCCCCGCCTAGGTGTACCACCAGGTGGCCACAGAAAAAAAAGACCATCTGCCCTTAAAAAGGAAAAGACATTCCTTGAGCTCTGGCCTGGCTTCTCCTGCTCCCTGAGAGCGAGCTGTGGGAATGCTATATATGTTTCTGCATAAAATGGAAGCTTGCCACTTGAGCCGGCATGCTTGCTTCAGAGAACATTGTTTTCTGGAGTCTGGCCAACTTTCGAGAATTTACCCAGATGGTCCAGGAAACACTGAACTACTTCCATTTATGGACATTTTCCTTTATCAATTAAGAACAAAGGGGAGTTGTTTTTTGTTTTTTGTTTTTACGCCTTGATTGCTGTATTTTACGTTTAAAATTTGTCTGCACACGCTGACACCATGAGAACTTTCTGGGGCAGGGAATCGAGTCCCACAGTCCGGTCTGTTGAGTCTGTTGCCGGCATGTGAACAGCTAGTACTTCAGCTTTTATCATAAGTGAGTTTGGAAGTGGGTGACATGCCAGACATTCCTTCGGAAAGTGAGCTAAGGTAATGATGGAACTCAGGGCAAAAATCAACATGTCACTTGCAATTCTATTTGGGAGGTTAGGGGTGGAGAGATGACAGTTCCGTGGAGGGATTTACAGAGCACTGTAAAAAGAAAAGCCCCCTGGGTGATGACTGAGCTGCAGATAAAACAATGGACCTGGGGACTTCCGGGGCCTCAGCCTTCCCGGCCACGCCCCCAGGAAATGCCCCAGCACCTTCCCAGCGACTGATAGCGAGGCTTCCAGATGCATGAGGCCCTTTGGAGGGGCGGGGGATGGGATAAGACAAGAACAATCCAAGTACTCACTTCCTAAAACAGAAGTCCAGCCGGGGGTTGAGATTTGTGCCCCCCAAGGAAACATTTCATCTTACCTCTTAGAAAAGGTAAGAGATGCCCCCAAACAGACAGGTTTCCAGCAAGAGGGGTCCCTCTGCATTCTTGGGTGGTGGTTCTGCCTGAAAGTTCTTTAGAGCTTATGAGAACCAGCGGGGTGTTAGGGCTGGACTCCCCTCCGACTTTGCCGCAATGTGTGCAGACAGTGGTGTGTTTCTAGTCCTGGGTCTGAGTTTGCACATTTGAACTGAATAACATCTCGCTTATCATATCGATTTTTTGAGGTTTGCTCTTATTTTTTTATACCAGTTTTATTGAGGTATAATTTATACACAGTCAGATTTGCCTATTTTAAGTGTACAGTTCAAATGCTTTTTTAAAAATTTGATTGCTTTCGACCATTATTGTATTTCAGAATATTCCTTTCATCCCCCCAAATGAGCCTCAGGCGCCATTGCGGTCAGTCCCCTCCCCCTGCCAACCACTGGTATGTTCTTCCCTTGTGGTTTTACCTTTTCTAGGATTTCACATAAATGGAATTATTTAGAATTTGGTCTTTTGTGGTCTGGCTTCGTTCACCCAGCACAATGCCTTGAGATTCATCCATGTTCTGTACATGTCAGCAGTTCATTCTTTTTTATTGCGAGTAGTACCTAATTATTTTTGTCTGGATTTGGAAAAGAAAGATTTATTTGGGTCACATGGAAAAGCAAATAGACTTTTCACTACCTTTTCGAAAAGCATGTGTTCACTGAAGTTAATCATAAGAATTCTTTAAGCCCATCTTACCTTTCCATTTTCCCTGAAATATAAGATCTTCCTACCCCTTATTTAAAATGAAGTTCTAAATGCAAGAATCTTAAAACATGAGGCAGGAAGATCTGAAGGTGAAGAAAATTTCAAGATATGTAGCAAAAATACAAATTAATTAACAACTTCCAAGTAAATGTTGACAATCTGGATAGGAACCTGGATTAGACCCAAAGTTTCATGGAAGTTTGAAATTATTATTGAATTGTCACGTAGTAGGAGGACTGAAGCAAAACCCCCCATCTTTCTCACATGGTATTTGTTAGTAATTATAATAAGGGACAACTAATGGTGCTTAGTGATAACAGTAGCAAGAACAACTATTACTATTATTATAGCTAACTTACATAGTGCATATTATAAGTCTGGTACTTCCCTGAGTACTAGATAGGTCATTGATGCATTTAATTTTCCCAGCATCCCTACCAGGTAACTGTTCTATCATTACCCCTATTTTATAGATGAAGAAACTGAGGCTTAGAGAAAACTAAATAAACTGCCTTGATGAGAGGTCAAGCCAGGATCTGGCCCTGGGAATTCAAGAACCTTTAAGAACCTTGCTTTTTGACCAGTAGAGCACTCCCGAAAAATCCTCAAATTGGCAAAAGGAGTTGGTATTGTCCCTGAGCAAGGTAGGAGAGTAAGCCAGAGCTGGTGTCACCAGCCTGAGCCAGACAGGTTATTGAGATGTGTGGAGAGACCCAGAATAAGGCAATGAGAGGGGAAGGAAAGGAGAAACACTGACGTGTAGCATTCACATAAAAGAGGCTGCTGGTTGGCCTGGTGCCCAGGGCCTGGCTGCCTATTTTCTATCCCAGGTCCAGGTGACCTCTGGGAGGGCCTTTCAGAGCTGACATGCTAGGAATATCAGAAATGCTTGGTCAGAGTCATTGTGACTTGGCTCTGTCAACGCGGATCAAGAGTCCACAATCTGGTTGCATTGCCGTAAATGTTGATGAATAAGCACAGGCTGCATATTGAATTCATTCAGTATTGTGAATTTGTCTTTCTTATGGGGGTTTTTCATCTGACCTATAAAGTCTGGAACGAGATTGCCTAGTTTTGAATCTTGGCTTTGCCACTTGTTAAGCAGTGCAACTTTGAGCATGTTACTTGACCATTCCATGCCTCTGTTTTCTCATCTGTAGAATGGGAAATTAATAGTACACAATCCGTAGCATTGTTTCAAAGATTAACGTTTTGTTATGTATAAAGGATTTACAACAGCAGTTACAAATAGTAGGTACTATATATGTGATCGCTTTTATTCCTATCACTATCCAAAAATGATGGTAGGTGAAAAAATATGTATTTGTATATCTATATAATAAGCTATAATAATCTGCACTAAAAGGAAGTGTACCTTCAAGACTTTATTTTGCAGTGCTCTGTTCCTTGTTCTTGCAGGATTGTGGAGGATTGCACAACACTGATGGGTACAAGTGCAAGGCTCAGGGACCCAGGGGCATGATCGCAGCCTCTACAATTACAATTACAGTTACAGCCTCCACAACTCTACTAGTTACTAGATGGAAAAATCAGAAATACCTGGCCTCCAGGAACTGAAATTGTAGCAGTAATTGGACACCCTGAGGAGAGAAGAATCTTTATGTTATTTGTTTGAATCCTGAACAGAGTAGAAGAGAAGAGTAGAAGCTTGGGATGAGAAAAATTGGAGTTTCCTTTCTAGTCCTCGTTTTTTCATTGCTGGAGATTTTAGAGTAGATGCTAGCCAGTTTGCAGTGAACTGCCTCCCCCTGCGGTCCTTTGGTGCTGTATTCAGATCCTGATTATTCCTGAACACCTAGTTAATGGTCCACATTTTGTACAAAACCCTCCCTAGCTATCTCAGCCAGCCCATATGGCTCACAATTACATGCATAAACTGAAATTCTTACACCTTTTGACACATAATCATGTACAACGTTGTATTGTTTCTGCCCTATGTCATCATCTATAGAACTGTCTAGAGAACATTCATTCATTCAGTCAGTGACCAGCAGTTTATTGGGAGCCTTGGCAGGCCTTGACGATGAAAAGTAGGAAAAGTGTTCTTTTGGACAGATTGTACGTATATACTGAGTACGTATAAACCTCTGGTGATTTTTATTTAGTTAGTTAATTAATTTTTTGAAGATTTTCTTCATTTATTTATTTTAGAGAAAGAGAGAGACAGCACAAGCAGGGGGAAGAGCAGAGAGAGAGGGAGTTCCTGACCTGAGCTGAAATCAAGAGTTGGTAGCTTAACCCACTGAGCCACCCAGACGGCCCCCTCTGGTAACTCTTTAAGTGTCTGGTAGGAACCAAAGCCTTCTGACAGAGGCCTCTGCGTTATTGCCACCAGCCTCCTCGGGGATAAAGACCATGTAGGATACAGCCAGATTTGGTTTCCTGGATGTCACTCCCTTCACTTAGCACAGAGGACTTGGATGACACTCACGGTTAGTCGTGTCAGTCATTTTCTGTGGGCCCACAGAGAACTGTCTGAGAAGAACGCTCTGAGATGTAAAATGAATATGAAATCTGAGTCCTCCTTTTTATTCTACTCAACAGAACATTTACTGAGCACTGACCATGGGCCAGCGACTGCACTAGATGGTAGGAACAGAGAGTGACACCTAGCCTTGGTAGGGAGGCCAGCCAATCAACGGCTGGCTTCATGAGTTGCAGGCCCAGGTGATCAGGAAGTTAGGGGGTCCCAGGAGAGGAGCCCCCCCCCGCCCCCCACGTCCAGCCTGGTGACGGGGAGGGAAGGAAAGAAGTGTTAGCTGAGCAGGTGGGGTGGGGGAGGGCTGCCATACTTCCCAGAGTGGTGAAGGGCAGGCCAGAGGGTGGAGAGCCCCCTGTTACAACTCTCCACTCTGCAACTCACCCACTGGCCTGTTTGCCTTGCAGTCTTTTAGACCAGAGCTGATCAGGGCTGCTGACTGGTTTCTGAGTTTGCGCACTTGAGGCTGGGGCTCCCAGTTTGAGAAAGGGGCAGGCTGCTGGCTCGCTACTTCTGCGGAATCGGCCGCGGACCACCCCGGGAGAGAAGGAGGGCTGTGGGGAACCCGGCACGTTCCTGCAGCAGGATCCCCGGGCCGCAGCCTCCGCACCACACCCTTGGCCCGGACCAGGTGTGCCACCTTCTTGCGGCGAGGGGGGGGGGGGTTGGCCGGCGGCGGGGTGAGCGCCTCTGCCGCGCGCAGGGTGCTGCGTGTGTTTGTCTGCCTCCGGAGGGCTGGGTCCTCCTTATTCACAGGTGAGTCACACCCTGAAACAGAGGCTCTCTTCCTGTCAGGACTGAGTCAGGTAGAGGAGTCGATAAAACCACCTGATCCAGGGAGAGGAAGGCAGAGCGGAGCGCAGAGTGAAGACTCCCGGCGGCGCGGCGCGCGCAGCGACCCCTCTGCGGCGGACGGACGGACCGACGCGCGGCCCCGCCATGCCCGCGCTCTGGCTGAGCGGCTGCCTCTGCCTGGCGCTCCTCCTGCCCGCGGCCCGGGCCACCTCCAGGAGGGAAGGTGAGTCGGCTTCCTCCACCCGCGGAGGAAACCTTGCAGCCCGGGGCTAGTAACTGGCCTTGCTCTGCAGACTCTGATGGCTGAGCGCACCTCTGAGGGTTCCCACTGTGTTGGAGAACTTCTTGGGAGCTCCCACCTCCTCCCCTATCTGGGGCTTCTCCCCAGATCGGGTTTAACCCAAGACTGAGATTATATACGGCTGAGTTTCAAATGTGAGGCCAGTAGGTTGTGCCAAACCAGGATTTTCCTTCCTTTAAAAATGTGCCTTCTTGATTGCGTTTTGGATCAGTGGGCCCTTGTTTGATCAGGAATATCAGTACTACGTTGGCTTATAAATTATTTTCCCATAGTGTGTTTTCGTGAGTGGGATTTGGGTGGGAATGTTTTCTGTGACTGTGAACACCACAAAGATGGAAAAGGAGCCTCTTTAATAATCTTTCGGGAATTCTTGGTTCGTCTTTGGGAGGGAAACTGAGTCTTAGGAGTCTTGGCAATGCTTTACTTCTGCATAATGTTACTTCTAAGGGTATTTTCACACAATATTCATTCAACAGGCATTTATTGGGCACCTGTGTCATAGATTATTTGATCTTAGCTCGGGGACCCAGTGGCTGTCATGTCGTGAGAAGTTCAAATCACTCACGTAAACAAAACTGAGAACCTAGCAACCGTTTGCTATAGGCATGTGTCAGCTATGACAACACCTAGCGGGTGTTTTCCTTGTCACTTAGTTTTACGGATAATATCTGCTTGTCTCATTACCTTGGATTTTCATACTTACATTGCTTCCTGCACCTGATGGCATTTCAATAGGTCCAAGAGTCATTTTCACACATGTGACTGCGTGAACGTGAGACAGTGTTCACATAGGCACGGAATTATCTTAGACTTGCCCTAGATGGCTGGCCTGAATTATGTTTGAATGGCGTGGATATTTTAGCATGTGTTTGAAGGCACTGATACAGTCCTTTTTTTTTTTTTTCCTGGAATTAAGCTCCAATCCATCATCCCTGACTACCATGTTAAAAGTCATTTATGAAAATAATCATATAGGTTAGGTTGCCTTAGAGTTAAGCAAGTGAGAAACATTAGTAAGGAAAGTCTGCTCCTAAAAGTAAGGAGAGTCTCCGAATATTAGAATTCAAGGGGACTGCTTATGGATCAACTACTATATCCCTTGGCTTAAAATACGAAAACACAGAAATCGATTTGCACAAATCCACACACCAGCTATTGGCAGAGAGCCATCTTGCACTTGATCCAGGGGTTCTTAGGCTGGAGCTTTGGGGACCACATTGTAAAAGTAATAAGGGAGTTAGTACATATGTTTTACATAATGGGTAATTATTGAAGCAATTTTCCCGTTGGCTATAGTTGAGTATAGGTATGTTGTGTTAGCATTAGATAATGGAAATAAATATGTAGGATTTGATCAATTGTTTAATAAAATCAGATTCAGGAGGGCAGAGCTTGGACTCGTACTTCCTTAGGATAGACAAGCTCTGAGTATGCCATCTAGACCAGTAAGTCAGAAGCTGTGTTCAGTCTCATTTCTAGACTTTCCCCTTCCTTGGAGATGGGCTGCTTAAGATATTAGGCTCCCTCCTCAAAGGGCTTCATAGAGCACCCACGCTCTTCTCTTCATGGGATGCTGGGAGGCAGCGTAAGCTGCACTAAAGTATGGGACTTGCCACTTCCCAAAGTGACCTGCCCCTGGGCACCCTGTGGTCTGCACCGACAAGAGCCTAAAGCAATGACATTGCTTCTCACTTGTTCTCTTGAAGGTGAAATTCTGGTGTTAGATATCATCAGTGAGACTTGCAGGGCAGGTCTCAGCTAAAGCACAGACTTCAGAGTCAGTCTGACCTGGCTTCAAATTTTGGCTGACCCACTTGCTAGTTTCTTCTTATTAATCATTCAGGCTCCTCAGCTTCTTGGAATCGTCTTCTTTGCCTGTTACCTGGGAGCAGTCATACTGTGCAGCCTTCCAGAGTTGTTGAAAGGATGGGGAATTATTGTAAAGTGCCTTAAAAATGCCTGGAACCACATTTATTTAAAAATTCTGAAGCCAACAGTGCAGGTATAAGTAGTGAACTTGGATCTGCAGAGATCACTAAGCAAGATAAGGACTTCCCTTCAGGAGTTCACCGTTGGTGTGAGAGAATGTGGCACGTAGCTCAATTGGTTTGGATCACAGTTCACATAGATCACAGGACTGGACAAGGGGCAAGAAGTAGATAGGAATGTGACTAGAAATATAGCCAAGAACCTGGTTGAGGAGCCTTGTGTGCCTGGCGATGCAGTACGGGTAGTGGCCCAGAGGTCGAGAAGAGTTGTGGATGGTTTATAACCAGGGGTGGGCATGGTCAGATTCATGTCTTAGAAAAGTCACTCACTGAAGGCCTTAGAGGATGGAGTTGAGCTAGGAGAGGGCCACAGATGGCCATTGCAGTAATCCAAATGGGAGACGACGAAGGCTTTCCTTGTGGTGGTGGAAACAGCAAAGTGGAAACAGATGACAGAACATTTAGAAGGTAACGTTGAAAGAATTTGGTGATCCAATGAGCGTGTGTTAGGGATACAAGTAAGGGGAAATCATGAGAAATAAAGAAGAGTCCAAGATGGGTCTGAGGCTTCAGGTTACACAGTAGATGCTATGGAAGGAAATGAGAACTCTAAGGCAAGGGTCCGTTTTGGGAGCAAGGTTGAGTAGTGGATGAAGAGGAAGGGGTGAGTTCCTGTGGGGATCTCTTGAATCAGAGACACAAATGGAGATACCCAACAGTCCTGGTGAAGAGCTGGAGCTATGATTTTGAAGTTTAGAACAGTTCGAAATATAAAATGAGGAGCCCAAAGGTGGAAAGCAAAGCCCTGACAATAGATGAGATTACTGGGACATCGAGGGGTGAGAAACCTCAACACTTCCCAAGGAGATGGAACAACAGTGAAGGAGAATAGGGAGGAATGAGCCTGGAGGTTAGAGGAGAACATTATTGAAGAGGAGTGTTTGGCTAGTCCAAGGAAGAGCTGCAACGATGTAGGTATAAAAAAATGGTATTTAGATATAAAAATGTGAATGCACAAAGAATGAGGACTAAAACGATACTGTTGGGTTCAGCCGTCAGGTAAGTTTTGAAGCAATCAGTCTAGAACGATGAGCTCAGTATGCAGGATGATCACAGAACACGAATCTGGATTTCTCCCATGGCCTGATATGGGAAGAGAGGTGCTGTGAATAGTGGAAGGGGCCCCTGGAAAGGTTTAGACTCTCTCATGGATTCTGTTACTTAAACTGGGGAAATGGTACAGCATCATGCAAACAGATACAGGCCCGGGTTCAAATCCTAGCTCTGTCATTTCCCATTTGTGGAGTTTAGGCAAGCTACTTCCCCCTGTTACACAAGTTCCTGATCTCTAAGATGAGGAAAATAAATTGTATGATCATTACCTATAAAGCATTTCACACAGTGTCTAGGAAGCCCTCGCTACGTGTTCAATATTATTGACATAACTAATTGCCTTGCCAGTGCTGAATGTCAATATATTCCTTCTGAGTTTTAAGTGGTAAAATTTTTGAAGAGGTTCCTTTCATTAGCCCAAGAAAGGTGATGAGGAGCCCTTCTGCTCAGGCTGAAATGAATCCCAGGTTTTACCCAATGAAACAAATGGAATTCCTGACAAGAGACCCCAAGCAGATTGGAATTCCAAATTAGATTTTATAGCATTTCTTATCCTTGCCTTTTGTCAACTGCCAGATCACGTCACATACAGATTCATCAAGTCAGTTGCTCTCGAGAACATACCCAGATATTAGAGGATCCCCACAGAAGCTGGTCTCTCACTTCTCAATAGGAGACTCTCCCCTATCCCCCACCAAAAAGAGGGTTTGGCCAACCGGATTATGAAAACATTTAGCAGTGTAGATGCAGTGGACACATGTCTTTTTATGCTTAATTTGGCATATTAATTCACAAGCCCACTGAAAGTCACATAGTTTATAAAATAATAACTTACAAGTATTAATTTGTAAATCCACATTTCACGAACTAATTACATTCAGACTCCACCTTTAGCATCGGATGCAACTTGAATACAGTTTCTTCTTCACTTCGGACCCGGTGGCTTGAGATATAGCTCGACTTGAGTCTGCTTTTGATTCTGTCACTGGAAAGTATACCATTTTCAAAATGTCCAAAAGATTAAACATTATCCTTCAACGCACATTGTAATCTTCACAGCATAATCATCGTGAGAGGCTTATTTGTGACGACTTTCGGTACTCGCCGTTGTGAGATAATGAATAAGTATGAGAATTGCGTTCAACAGCCTGACCTCTTTCTTATTGATAAATATCCACAACATCAGTTGATGTCCTGTCAAATTAGTGTGTCTTCCCCAAATAATATTTTAACAATAAAAGCAATTGAGAAAGTGCCCCATACTAGGGGAGATTTTGAAAAGACTTAAATGTGACCTCCCCCCAGCCCCACCCCAGAAAAATAAAAACCTCCACCTTATTATATTCAAGTATGTGTAGTAAATAGGAGTATAGAACTGGGTGGGAGTATATGCTGGAAATTCCTATGAAGGCTTAAATTCTGGTGTCCTGAGCTGGGGGCAGCCATTGGCTTAGCTCCACTGGTCCAAGGAGCTGAGGAAGAAGATTGGTTTGTGATCCGTGTTGATGGGAAAGTCAGGAGCATGGAATTAAGTTGTCAAGACAATCTTGGGAATATTTTTCCCGTTTAAGTTCTTAGTGGTTCAACTATATAGACTTTTTTATTTTCCTAAAGAAATTTCCAGTGACAAGTCTTGAATCATCGGTTACAGACCCGTGTAGAAATAGGAGTGCCATAGGATGTGGAATACTCTAATTTAGTCACAGATTAGGCCTAGCGGATTACTGCATCATTACCGGGCTGCGTTCTGCTAGACTAACCCCCAGGTACATGATGTAATATTTGAATCATATCCAAAGCCCAAAGCTGTAAGTCTTTTCTGTTTCTGTGGGTGACTGTATGTCTGTTTATCTGCCTCCCCGACAAACACGTGCTTCCTTATGTCACAATTATGAAAGAAGGGCATGGCGCTTCCTCCAACACTGATCGACGGAAGGGCTCAAGTCTTTCCCTTCTGCTGTGTCAGAGGAGAGGTGGAGATCACCTGGCTAAAGGTATACACATCCTGGGCTCCTTCAGGCTGGTCCACCACTTACAGAATTCCAGCTGCTGCTTTTCCAGGTTTTATTTGTATTCATTGTCAATATTCACATTCTAGAAAAAATTAAATTGCAGCCCAATTGTTTCCCACACTAATTTAAACATTGGAAAAGTTACTGAAATCCTTAGCGGCATGTAAGTGGGACATAGCTTACAAAAAGGTTTGCACACTTCCCCACTTTTTTCTCTTCCTACAGCATCATGGTCCTAAATGAGAGTGGTCCTTGGAGGTTCTCGACACAAGCCTCTCATTTTATAGATGAGGGACATGACACCCGAGCCCCAGGTAAAGGAAAGGTGCAGATTCTCACAGTTCGTTATAGTATGTGTCCTCCTCCTTTGTAGACGGGCCGATTGAGGCACAGAACAGTGGTTGCCTTGGCCGGAGCCACGCACTTAGTAATGGGACCAGATTTCAGTGCTAGTTTAATGTTCTTTAACAAGACCGCTTCTTGGCTTATTTCTAATTCTTATTAAAATTTTTCATTTAAATTAATTTCTAGACTTGATGGAATCTTGATCTATGATAAGAACATCCCTATGTCTCTAGTAGGGACTTCTGTGTCCCATCTTTTCAGAAGTCTCTGTGTATGTGACTCACTATGGTGGCCTTTCCTTCAAAAATGTCAGGGGACCACAGGTTACGGCCAAACACAAACTCTAGTTTGTGGGAGCATTGACAAGAGAACAGATTTTAAATGACTAAATTTTCTCACTCTCTCTTTTTCTTTTTTTGTTCAACTTTGTTGTCAGATTTTCACGCAGCTTGGAATTGACCAGGTGGCTCAGTTAAAAAATAATAATAATAAAAATAAAAGGACAGTTGGGGGAGAGTGATAAGCCTTTTTGTTTTACTAGTCATTGTTCTTCAATAACTGTCAACATTTTGACTCTGTATGCGCATATTTGTGTCCAGAGGCTGTTTTTCTCTCCCTGTTGGAGACCATTGGTCTCTCCATGAGGTTTAGGGTCTTTCAGGATCGGAATAGTTGCATGGCCAGAACATTGACCATGAAAGCTTTACACTTACTTACTACTATTTCAAATCATCACTCATTTTGCTTTTGGTAAAAGGGGATTCTGAATGTTGAAAGATCATTTCTCATCACAGATAGACTGGTCTGCTTTGCAATGGCACCGGGTCCAACAGTAACCCAAAGCTTCCGCTCTTGCCTCACGGGAGAGGGCTGGTAGGAGGGGACGTTTACATGCTGAGGTCTAAGGGCAAAGAGGTGAGGCCACAGCTGACCTGGCATGGGAGGGGACAGTAGAGGGACAGCGCATTTGTCCCGCTGAGATGTAAGACACATGGCACCCATTCCCTGGTGGAGGCTTCGTGGTCCAATCTCTTCTTGGAATATTTGTTACTTCTTTTTATGGATATATAAACAACAGTTGGGCCCCTAAAAGACCATTTGATTCATTCCTCTGATTTTAAGCAGTACAGTTTTAAAGATTTTTTTTTTTAAATTTATTTATTTGACAGCGAGCGAGAGAGATCACAAGTAGGCAGAGAGGCAGGCAGAGAGAGAGGGTGAAGCAGGCTCCCTGCTGAGCAGAGAGCCCGATGCGGGGCTCGATCCCAGGACCCTGAGATCATGACCTGAGCCAAAGGCAGAAGCTTTAACCCACTGAGCCACCCAGGCGCCCCTAAGCGGTACAGTTTTAATCTACAATTTTCAAATGGATTTTCTTTCAGAAAAGAATCTCTAAGGAAGATGCTATAAATGTACTCCATACATATTTTCCCAACATTGTAAATGTAAATGTACATGAATTACCATTGCTCTTTTGTCAAACTGAGAATGTAATGGGGCACAGTAAGCACACACATCCCTACATGGGTATATCTTTGTGAAGGACTGCAGGGATAGCAAAAAATCTATGGCTAATCTCCTTGTACAAAAATATATATTATTCCTAAAAGCCATGCAAGGTTTAAAGAGGAAGTATTTATTTGGTAACTTTTTTTTAAAGGAGCCAACAAAATATAAACTTAAATGATTGAAAAACCGTATACTCTGAGAAGCAATTCAGTACAAACCAGAATTTCCTTTTTAGCAGTTTTTTACCCAGACTCCTTATACACAGGTTTTTTCCCCCTCTTTGGTCCTCATTGCTTTGTGTCACCTCTAGCTTTCCTGAACACTCTAATTTTCTTTATTTCAGCTGCTCTTAAAAGGGCATAGGATACCTTTTGTTGAGTCCTGTAGAAAATGCTCAGTGAATACCATACTCTTTGAAGTTAGTCAAATATGCTTTCTATATTGACATGCTTTTCTTTATCGATGATTTCATAAAAATATAGACATTGCTATTTGTGTGGTCAGAAGGATGTAGGAGTGTTGAGTATTTGCATATGGAATCCTTACCATGCATTCCGCATCTCCATACTGTAGCTGACACTGGCTGTCTTGGTACAGAGCCCGTACAGTGTCGGGTGTGAGAAAATGAGAGACTCTTCTGTATCTCGTGTCCTGATCTCTTCCCTTTTACCTTTGAACTCACTCGGACCGAGCCATCGGCCTCCTCCTTCACCCTGAAGTCCTTTGGTGGTTAAAGGACAACTGGTGTCCCCAGCCTCCCCGTTGGCTGGGACTTTCTCTCTCTCTCCCTGCTGTCTGCCTGGGCCCTGATGGAGTGTTAGGGGAAGGCATCTCCAGATGGGGTCTCCTGGCGTAGGCCTTAGCAGGACGCGTGTCTGTAGTCCACATGGGCTGTTTCCAGGTCTAGGTTGTAATATAATGTGCTATGAACTCTTAGTGAAACTAAATGATGCCTTTTAAGCTGTAATCATTCAAAAGGAAAATGTGGGGATCTGAGTTTCATTGATTCTTGATGACTTTAGACCATTAAGAGTATGGGGCGCCTGGGTGGCTCAGTCTGTTAAGCGTCTGCCTTCCACTCAGCTCAAGATCCTGGGGTCCTGGAATCGAGCTTTGAGCCGTGCATCGGGCTCGGCGGGGAGTCTGCTTCTCCCTCTCCCTCTGCCCCTCACCACCCCCCACTTGTGCTCTCTTTCTCTCTCAAATAAATAAAATCTTTAAAAAAAGGGGGGGGGGCACCTGGGTGGCTCAGTGCGTTGAGCCTCTGCCTTTGGTTCAGGTCATGATCTCAGGGTCCTGGGATCGAGCCCCGCATCGGGCTCTCTGCTCAGCAGGGAGCCTGCTTCCCCCTCTCTCTCTGCCTGCCTCTCTGCCTACTTGTGATCTCTCGCTCTCTGTCAAATAAATAAATAAAATCTTAAAAAAAAAAGGCAGCTGTGAAATATGTAAGAGAAAAACTGAATTCAGTTTAGTGAGGGAAGTGCCATTTCAGTTTTAAATTTTAATTAGAACACATATTGTGACATGCTTTAAAAAGATGAAGCTGGAAGCAGACATTCACACATTAAACCATAATATTTCAAGATTAGTTTAAATGAAGAAGAAATCTTCAGACTCTCAACCCAACCTGAGAGACATAGTAAATCTTGGAAAGAAAAATCTCCTGAAGGAGGTTTTAAAACTAGAAAATACTTAAGAACATTTTCATCATCACATGTAAGTATGATAAAATAAAAATACTCATCTCGTCATCTTGAGTATCTCAAGTTTGGAGACTTCGATTTTGGCAAATAGGATGATAGCTACCAGTGCCTTTGGTATCTACCTAACTGATAGAGGTCAGGTGTATCTTGCTTTAGGCTTTGTAAGTAATGTGCAATTTGTGTATTTGTAAAAATAACAAAAAATACATTAGATTAGATTGCTACTTAAAGGACACTTTCAATAAGCTTTTGCTCTGAAGATAAACATTTGCCAGGTTTTGGGGTTTTATTTATTTATTTATTTATTTATTTATTTTAAAGATTTTATTTATTCATTTGACAGAGGGAGAGAGATCACAAGTAGGCAGAGAGGTAAGCAGAGGGGGGGGGGGAAGCAGGCTCCCTGCTGAGCAGAGAGCCCGATGCGGGGCTCCATCCCAGGACCCTGAGATCACGACCTGAGCCGAAGGCAGAGATTTTAACCCACTGAGCCACCCAGGCGCCCCATTGGGGTTTTTTTTAAATGTATGTTATTCTCAACGTTAATTTTAATCATCACTTTCAGCCTAATGCTTTACATTTGGACTTCTTGTTGAACCTCATTACAGCTAACTTCACAGAGGTGCTAGTCGCTATCTTTGAGCATAAAAACATTGTCAGTTTACGGGAGGCCAGTTCTTTGACTCAGAGGTAGGGAATAATATTCAATAGGACAAATGAAGGTTGAATTTTTAGCATAACTGTTTTGAATAAACAAAAGGAAAGATGACGGTTGCCATGTCAGCCCAAATCGCCTCTCCCCACCATGATGCTTTTCCTTTACAAGCAAGAATTTTAAGAAGCAGAGGAACTGAATTCATAAAACGAGGTATAAATGAAATGAATGGGAGAGAGGTGAAGATTTCACAGTGGGGAGTGTTAGATGAAATTAGGCTGGAAAAGTAGGTGGGATTAGACCATGGAAGTCTTTGTAGCAAAGTTAAGGAATTCTGGTCTTTATCCTAAAAGTAAAGGAAAGGTACCAGAGAGCTGTAAGCAGAGAGGATTGGTAGAATTTGCATTTTGGGAAAGGTGTTCTGACTGCTGGATGGAGGCAAGAGAAGTTGTAGGGAATTCAGTTAGGAAGTCTTGTAGGCAAGAAGTCATAGGGGTTTGCGCCAGAGGGGCTATTTTGGACATAGACTTGGATGGGCTATGTCAGTAAAATTTGGTGTTGCATAGACGATGGACAAGAAAGGATGGAGAACCTATAAGGATAGGTTCCAGCCTTTTGGCTTGAAGGGATGACAACTCTGAGTTTGGTTTTAAACAAGTTCTATGTAAAGAGCTTGCGAGGCCAGCCGTCGGAAATGTAAAGCCAGTGGCTGGTCTGAAGTTGGACTGAAGTCTGGGCCAGGAAGGACCTCGCTGCCTGGTCAGCATCTGTCGCAGCTATTCAAGCCCTTGGCTGGGATGAGAATGAGACAGGTGTCCTGGAGGTTCAGGACCGAGCCTGGAGCAACCCCAACATTTAGAGTTAGTGTAAGGACAGGAGCCACAAAGACTTGGGTGGGAGTGGGGGACAAGGTCAGAAGCCAAGAGGAAACCTGATAGGATGGCCTCATAGTGTCCCAAGGAAGACAATTTCAAAAGGGAAGGACAGAAAAAGATTAGGCGTCTCCTAAAGGGAACGAGGGGCACAAAATGCTGGCAAGGGCACACACCTTTCCCCTAAATGCGGAAGAGAATGCAGGGCCATCTCCGCCTGAACCCCTCCACAGGGGATCACCGGGGCTTATTTTAGGAACCTGCTGCGTGTACCTGAGTCAGCATGAGCGAATGGAGCAGCGAAGGGAGGCGAGGGCGGCAGGGCTGTGGGTGAGGGCAGCGGGCATGCACTGCCAGGTTCCAACATGACGCCCGGATTCCTAGCCCCTGAGGTCGTCCTGCGCGCCGGCCAAGTCCACTGCCTGTCAAGGCTGCCCGACCCCTGCACGCTGATCTCACAGTCTCGGCTGGCCTCACCTCGGCCCCTCCGCCCGCCTCGCTCTGGCCTCGCTGCCCTTTGAGTCAGCAGGCGCGCAGGCGGGGCGTCAGCGCAGCTCCGGGCCCCCGGAACACCACCGGTGTGTGGGCGGTCTGGACACGGGAGTAGTTCCTCCGTGTGAGAGCAGCCTGAAAGTCTCAGATGTTCCTTCTAACTGAAGCTATCACCTTCCTCTTGCAATTCTTTCTGTTTCCCTCGTACCGTGCTTTTATTTTATTTTATTTTATTTTATTTTATTTTAATTTTTGGTTGAAACAGTGTCTTAAATTTATGCCGAATGCTGTATATGTAGACAATGAAAATTTGATGTATTGTGTTGAGAAAATTTCATACGGGGTCCCTGGACTCCTGGGAGATTTCAGGTGCTTTTTTGGCTTTTCTTAGAGTCCAGCTGCCTGCCTGCCTGCCTGCCTTCCATGCACCCATCCGTCAGAGTCCCAGGCCCTCTGTTAGGGACGGTGGGGATACGAACGAGGGAAAAGCTAGAGAAGGAGTAAGTCATGTAGGCAAATAGCGAAGGCACAGGACAGAAAGTGAATAATGCCAGGTCGGAGGTGAGGACAGAGTCCTGTGGGCATTCAGAGGAGGGAGAAGCTGTCCAGGGGCAGTCAGCAGGGGCCCTGCACCACCTCATTTATGCTCTGGAAAAGATCACTGAGTGCATTTCGGGAGAGTGGGGGCAGGTAGTGCTCCTGGCAAAGGCACTAGCAAGCCTGAAGGCCTGCGGTGGGAGGAAAGTGGTGCTTTCCAGAATTCCTGCAAGGTCTGTGTGTTGGAGCCCAGAGATAGAGGCAAAGAGGAAGGAGAGAAAGTTGGAGAGGTCAGCAGCGCCCAAATTGCAGGGTTTGAGAGGAGCTTTGGATTTTTTAATTTGTCATTACTTGTTAGAGCACTAATAAGCACCGTGATCCCATAAATTGTTAGGTCACTTTGGTGAAAAAAGCAGAGCATGTTTTTAAGTTTAGGACAATAGAAAGAAGATCTGCTGATACACAAATGATCATATTAATGCCAAGTTGTTAAAGTTTCTGGTAACTGCCTGCAGTGTTTTCTATGGGAAATTTAAAATGAGGTCCTGACGAATGGCCGCCACGGAGGCTGATGAGTCCAAGGCTTTGCGACAGTACAACCCTGGGAAGTATTTTCGGTTTCCTTTCATTCTCCTCAGGACGCGGCTGGGAAACAGCCTTTGCCCTGTGCTTCCTGTCTCAACCTGTCGGAGCTGTGTGTTGGAGGGAGGGTGGGAGTGTTGTGAAGCGAGCCTGAGGGGCTCTGCACACCTTGCTCTCTCGTTTGCAGAGCTGCCTCCCGGATCTCTGTCTGGGGGCAGGCGGGGGTGGGGGTGGGTCAGCCTGTGTCTCGATGCCCCACGGGCTTCTTTAAGAAGCACTTGAGGGTCAGTGGCGGTATGCGATTATAGTTATTATTATAATAAATACTTAAGTGCCAAAGTTAGCGGCAATTGCACGGACCCAAGAACCACCCACAGTTTACTAGACTGAAAGAAACATGTGCAAATCTGAGGAAAATGACTTGGTTTCCCGTGTATTTACACAGGGCTTGAGGTCAACCTGACGAATCTCATTCCTTTTTTTTTTTTTTTTAAGATTTTATTTATTTATTTGACAGAGAGAGAGAGATCACAAGTAGGCAGAGAGGCAGGCAGAGAGAGAGGGGGAAGCAGGCTCCCTGCCGAGCAGAGAGCCTGATGTGGGGCTCGATCCCAGGACCCTGGGATCATGACCTGAGCTGAAGGCAGAGGCTTAACAACCCACTGAGCCACCCAGGTGCCCCCGAATCTCATTCCTTTAGCTGCGGAAAGAGCCCTGGCTGACAGAGACCAAGATGTGGCGGGAGCTAAGAGAGGATAGGACAGGCACCGAGAGAGAGAGGATAGGGAGGGCACCGAGGGAGGATGGGACAAAAGCTTGGAGCGATGTCCCTAGCTTGGAAAACACAGTACAAATAGTCAAATAAAACAATGGATAGGACCTAGCACCTGTGATACCGAGTTCAGTGAAAGAGGGAGAAAAGGCTGCCCATCTAGATTCCGACGCCCTGTAAGGCTTTGGGTCTGTTAGGGTCCCAGAGTGACTTGTTTCTGTTTTTTCCGCTGCAGTGGTAAATGAGCGCCGTGTCCCAGACCCCTGCCCATCCACGGTGAAATGAGGAAAATGTGGGTAATGTGACAAGTGTTTGAGAAAGCCCAATATATTTATTAAAAGTATACATATCTAATCTCATATTTGACAAAATAAAACATTGGCATCTTCCTTTTTTGAAATCATGCTCGCTCATGAGTTCCTGGGATCCAAGCGCCCAGTACAGCCTCCTTGTCAGGTGGGAAGTGGTGCTTATTAAATGAATGAAGTAAATGCACATCTCAATGATCAAGGACAGAAGAAGAAAGGGGAAAAGGGAGTAAGAATCGATAAAGCAAAATCTACGAGTGAGGTACTTTAGAGAGAAAGGAGATTTGTCAGGAGGGGTAAAGAACATATGTAACAAAATAGGAGGGGAATAATTTGATACGTTTGTTAGGTAAATAATTCATAATTTTTAAGAAAAACATCACGTCTAGTAGATAAATGGATAAAGCTCACGAGCAGACCAGCATCAAAATAAAAATCAAATAGTAAACCAGGGGCACCTGGCTGGCTCAGTCAGTAGAGCATATGACTCTTGATCTCGGGGTCGTGGGTTCAAGCCCCACGTTGGGTGTAGAGATTACTTTAAAAAAATAAAATCTTAAAAAAATAGTAAACCAGCTTATGGCACTTTCAACCTTTCCTTCCTCCTCACTGCCCCCCTCCCCTTGCAACTTCTTATTTCCTTTCACTGCTTTATGTATTTCTCCTTAACAAATATCACTATCCCTGTATTCTCTCTGTATTACTTATTTTCTTTATTTTCTTTCCCCCAGGCTGGCATGAAGACTCCATGAGGGCTGGGACATCGATTGATTTTGTTTATTGCTATATCCCCAGTGCCTGGGACAGTGCCTGGCACATATTAGATGCTCCATACATATTTGCTGAGTGATTAGCCCCTTGATAAATGCTTCCCAGGCAACCCGGGAAACGTCCAAGACCCCCGTCTTTATACTCCCATCACTTGTCTTTGTGTCAAGATTCCCTGATGGAAACTAGGGAATTTATGAAATTTGGAAGGATAGCAAGCAGATTATAAAATAAAAATGAAAAGAAAATTCTAGACATAAAATTGAACAAGGCTAAATACAAAAGAAGGAAAGTATAATAAACATTTTAAGAATTTCTTCCTCTTTGAAAATGTAGCCAAAGCTTATATTTAGGTCTATTAACCTAAATAAAGCATTGTATCATAAGGTACCAAGAAGGGTTGTTTTCTGGACTGAGCTTCTGTGGAGAAAACCATCCTTTCGAGGAATAGGGAAGAGTGACTGCCAGATATTAGTATTTGTATTTTTTTTTTTTTAACAGAGAGAGAGAGATCACAAGTAGGCAGAGAGGCAGGCAGAGAGAGGGGGACAGCAGGTTCCCTGCTGAGCAGAGAGCCTGATGCGGGGCTCGATCCCAGGACCCTGAGATCATGACCTGAGCCAAAGGCAGAGGCTTTAACCCACTGAGCCACCCAGGCACCCCTAGTGTTTGTATTTTTAAGGCAGGTCCAGACCTGTGGGGACACATGGAGTCCTGTCAGTGGTAGAAACACACCTAGGAATTTCCTGAAGTTCAAGAGAACATTCATTCATTTGTTCATGAAAAAGATATCAGATAGGGCACCTGGGTGACTCTGTCAGTTAAGCATCTGCCTTCGGCTCAGGTCATGATTCCAGGGTGCTGGGATCGAGCCCTACATCGGGTTCCCTGCTCAGCCGGGAGCCTGCTTCTCTCTTTCCTTCTGCCCTCCTCACCCTTCATGCTCTCTCTCTTTCTCTCTCTCAGATAAATAAATAAAATCTTAAAAAAAAAAAAAACCCAAACAACAAAAACCATTAGATACCCATTATGATCAGGCCACTGTGCCATAGACGAGGGCCCCATTTCTCCTTTTTGTAAAGCATGACAGTGTTTTCTACCTGTTAGAAGAACAGAGTCAAGTGCAAAGATTTGCCCTTGGACACAGCTTTGTTTCAAACAGAAATTTAAAAAAAAAAAAAAAATTTTTTTTTTTACCCCCATTTACAAAATCAGTAGATGTCATACACAAAGCCAGATCTCCGTCTTCTTTAGAAACCAGCGTGGATGTGCTGACCACAGTGGGCAGCACCCTTGTGTGGCTGCGGTGGGCAGCTTCCGCGCTAGCCCTTCTGGCAGAGTCCCCACTGCTCCCCGCATCCTCGCTCCCAGCTTCGCGGTGCCCTTCTGCAGCCACTGTGCCCGGGCCCGTGGCTAGGCAGAAATCAGTCACAGAATAAGAAGGACCAGGCCCAAGCTGTAGGAGGCCGATTTTATCGAGCCGATTGCAAGAATATTCTGGAATTTGAAATAAAAAGATTTTTTCTCCCCAGCAGTGAGCATGAATAATAATTTTCGTTCATTTTAAGGAAGTTAGTCTGAATTCGGGAGATGATTTGAGAGAGGTCGTGTTTCAGAGGCATCAGGAACAAAAGGGGTCATCCCATGCAAAAGGAGCAAACTCTCTGCCCTCCTCCAGGTGCGAGCGCTCTGAAAAGTCAGTATTAAGCAAAGTGCAGTTCTGCTAAGCGCTGAGCTCGGGGCAGCTTGGAGACCTCGAAGTCCTGCAGGCGAGGCTGGGGAGTGTCCTCATGAAGGGCTCACATCGTGCAGCCCCAGGCGGCCGATGCACTCCCGGACAGTTGGCCTCAGCATCCCTAACTCCAGTCAGCACAACCGTGGGCTTTCACGGAAACTCAGGTGACAGAGGAGGGAGGTTCGGCCGTGGGCGAATTCCAGAATTGAGCTGTGGCTGCTGACGTCCCTGGCTGGGAGTATCCTGCCCCTCCACAGAAGGCTGGGGGTTTAAAGGAAAAGCACAGGGTTTTTTTGTTGTTGTTGTTTGTTGGGTTTTTTGTTTGTTTTTTGGGGTTTTTTTGTTTGTTTTCAGAGTAGAGCCTGAAAGGAGAAAGGACAGAAGGGGAGGGAGGTAGTAAAAGCTAGATGATAATCAACTTGTCTATTTTTAAAATATTGCTCGAATAAATATTTCATGAGCCATCCTTATCAAGTTAACTATTACCAGCAAAGAGTTTGCTCTGGGTGAAGAGAGGCACAACGCCAATGTCGTGATTGTTTGGAGATTGCCCTCAAAAGCATCGAGGGCAGGAAAGGACACCGGCACACCGTGCCATCCAGCTGGGTAACCTCCCAAGGGTCGTTGGCTGCTGGATTTAGCTCCAAGTACGATGTACTCGATGATTTCACAGCCCGTGACAGCTGTGTGGCACATCTGTTCGGGATCCAAAGTCAGTTACCCAAGCATTCATTGGGAAAGATTCGGCTTGGCCGCAGTTCGGCGAAAGAGACCTGGGAATCTGAATTGAGTGCAAACTTAGCATGCTGTAAGTTTAATGAAATGGTAAATCGCATCCCTGGATCCCTGGAGTTATAGTATCCAGTTGTGTTGCAAGCTGAGCCGTTCAAACCACACTTGGAATACTGTCATAAATTCTGGCCGTTTCGAAAAAGGCATCAGAGTATGTCCCCTGGAGGACAGTCAAGAAGAATCTAGAAATCCTGATGCAGGAAGTGGTTGAAAGACCTGGGGGTGATAGGTGTCCAGTGTCACTAGAAGGAGAGAAGGCTAAAGAGGGAGATGTCACTGTCTTCAGACAGTCAAAGGTTTGGCTGCTACCGTGCTTGTAAAACAATGTCTGAAATAAAGTAAGTGGAGAGGAGAGTAGGGGTGTGTGTGTGTGTGTGTATGTGTGTATGTGTGTTTTCCAGGGAAGAACAGGAACACATAGTAAAAATTACAGGGAGGGAGGCAGATTTAAAATTCAAAAAAAATTTTGTAATTATAATTTATTAAAAATATAATTGATAACAACCAGTGCTGTTTGTGGAGGGACAGGATTTGAGTAGGGGCTGAAGAAGCCTGTGTGAGGGATTTCTAGAAGGAATGCCTCCATGCCAGTGGTAACCAGATTCTTGAGAAGCAGGGGTAAAATGGGAAGGTGAGGGCTTTGTGGTTGGACAGACCTAGGAGCAAATGATACGGTTGCCATTCAGCGGTGTGACTTGAAACAAGATATCCATTCTCTTTGAGCATTAGTTTCTTCCTCCCGTCAATGGGGAGTAAAGTTCGTCAATGGGGAGTAAAGTTCGTGTAGAAGTGTTACTGTGAGAAGTAACCGGCAGACGCATGTGTAGTGTCAGAAATAGAGTGGGTTCTGGAAAGATGTTAGTTCACTTTCCCCAGATGAGAGAGCGAGTTGTAGGAAGCGTGTGTGGTAAGGATGTCGCTTAGGAAGCTCATGGGTTTACTTCATCACCTCTGTGCCTTCAGAGCCTGACACGGCCCACACAGGGCAGCTGCTAGGTACGCCTCGTTGGCCAATTTGTCGACTTTTTGTCAGCGCTCTGGGTAAGCTGTGGCTGTAGGCAGTTCTAGAAACAGACTGCCATTGAGGCCACACGGCCAACGGAGACCGTGTGCCTGGTGGAAAGAAAGTGGGTTTTGGCCTCAGACACAGGTTCAAACCCCAGCTCTCCACTGGGTCAAATTGCTTAACCTTTCTGAACGGCACTTTTCTCTGAGGCAGCGCCGGTCTCACTCTCGTGTGAGTGAAGTAGCAGATGTGAAGGACTGGATGGTCTTTTCTCAGTGAGATCCTCTCAACGATCCAGGGAGGCAGGTAACGCCTTCCACATTTATGAGAGAAAAGAAAAGAGATTCAGAGAGTTGAAGAGATTTGCCCAAGAAAATAGCAGAACTGGTATTTATTGGATCCAATTCTTTTAACCTCAAGGCTTATCATCTTTCTCTTCTCAGCTGTGACTGAAACATTTTTTGAGTGTGTGCCCTGCACCAGGAACGATGCTGAGTATCTCCACCTGTCACCTCATTGGCTTTTAGGTCCCCCATGGAGATGTCACTCCAGCAGTGTGTCCGGAACATCAACGGAGTGAACTTTCCTAGACACTTGGGAAAATGTGTTCTTCATGACACTGTGGTTCTCTTTGACACCTGGCTCTGGGAGGGCCACCCAAGGCACAGTGAGGGGCAGAGAGAGATACCTTTCTGGACACTCACCTTAGCTCCTCAGCCTTGACCATCCCTGGAGGGACAGATGACACCATCAGCCATTCGGCAGTCGTGCCAGTGTGCCCACGCTGGCAGTCTTCCAGTCTTCTTTAGCCCGTAGACTTGTTCTAGGGGGTTGCACAGGGTTTTAAAAATGAACGCCTTGCAAATATGTAAATCAGGAATTTTTACATACGAATACATCACGTGAGATTGTTGGTGTCTCTTGAGGAATGGGACCGGTGGGTCACCCAGAACTCACATTCTCTCTGATGGAAACCTCCCCCCTAACCCCAGTGGAGCTCCTGCTTCCTTTAGGTGGGGCAAGGACTCTCACAGTCCTCATTTGGCCCCTTTCATCCTTAACTTACTCCAAGTCGTTGGCATGAATATTTAGTACCCCACGCGTGATTTATATTAATAACAATAATATCGTCTCCGAGCTTTTTACCAGCGATGTCTCCCCCTCCCACCCCCTAGTGTGTGATTGCAACGGGAAGTCCAGGCAGTGCGTCTTTGATCCCGATCTTCACAGACAGACGGGCAACGGATTCCGCTGCCTCAACTGCAACGACCACACAGATGGCCCTCACTGCGAGCGGTGCAAGGACGGCTTCTACCGGCAGAGGGAGAGGGACCACTGCTTGCCGTGCAACTGTCACACCAAAGGTAAGTGTGCGACGACACGGCCGTGCCAAGAGGCTACTATGCTAAGTGGAATAAATCAGACCGAGAAAGACAAATATCGTATCATTTCGCTCATAAGTGGAACAACGACAAAAACAAAACCCCACGAATGAATAAATGTACAAAAAGCAGAATTGGGCACCTGGCTGACTCAGAGGAGTGTGGGACTCTTGATCCCAGGGTCATGAGTTTGAGCCCCATGGTGGGTGTGGACATTACTTAAATAAATAAATAAACTTTTTTTTTTTTTTTTTAAAGATTTTATTTATTTATTTGACAGAGAGAGAGACAGTGAGAGCAGGAACACAAGTAGGGGGAGTGGGAGAGGGAAAGCAGGCTTCCTGCCAAGCAGGGAGCCCAACGTGGGGCTCCATCCCTGGACCCTGGGATCATAACCTGAGCCTTAGGCAGATGCCCAAGGACTGAGCCGCCCAAGGACTGAGCCACCCAGGCACCCCACTAAATAAACTTATTAGAAAATGCAGAATCAGATCTATAAATAGGGAGAACAAACTGACCCTTGCTGGAAGGGAGAGGCGTGGGGCGGGGGAGTGACACGGGTGAAGGGGAGTGGGAGATACAGGCTTCCAGTTATGGAATGAGTGAATCTCGGGGATGAAAGGTACAGCATGGGGAAGAGAGTCAGTGATATCGTGATAGCGTCGTAGGGTGACAGATGACGGCTACACTTGTGGGGGGCACAGCATAACCTATAGGGATGTCGAATCACTATGTTGTACACCTGCGACTAATGTAACATTGTGTGTTGACTATACTAAAAAGAAAATAGTTGGGGAAAGGGACAATGAAAGAGGGAGGGGGAAGATAGGCAGTGGAGGAGGAAGGGAAAAGCCAGCAGGACAAGAGAATGGTGTTCAACGTCTAGAACAACTGGGAATCTACTAGACACTGGTGGTGGTGGTGTCTTACCAATTTCTTTTTTTTTTTTTTAAGATTTTTTATTTATTTATTTGACAGAGAGCACAAGCAGGCAGAGTGGCAGGCAGAGGCAGAGGGAGAAGCAGGCTCCCTGCTGAGCAAGGAGCCCGATGTGTGACTCAATCCCAGGACCCTGGGATCATGACCTGAGCCGAAGGCAGCCGCTTAACTAACTGAGCCACCCAGGCGTCCTGACTTACCAATTTCAAGCGGAAAGGAAACCTGTTTTTCTTAAGTCTGGTTGTAGGAGCCAGCTGGAGTCTTTAGGACACGTCGGCTTGAATTCTAGTCGCAAGAGGGACATGGTTACTTTTCCTGGCAGGTGACAGTTTGACCTAGGGACAAAGGAAGCTTGTAAGCTTCCATTGATAGTTCCCCATATCCGCAACTATGCCTTTGACCAACCTCGCAAAATATAAGGGATAGAAAGATCTGTTTCTGGTGCTGTGCTAGGTGCTAGCAATATAAGGTGGTACTGGTCCAAGAGACAGCCCGATTCATAGGCAGATTCAAATGTTTCCCAGGGTTGTTAACAAGAGAAAAAAGAATCAATAAATAGGAAGGACCTACAGGATGCCTGGTTAATGCAGCGCTCTTTTTTTGTTGTATCTTGGTTTTGTTTTTTTACATATGTCACCCAGTGCTATGTTCACACAATTGCAAGAATTTGTGCGCACACAGACACATGCGTTGTGCTGTGTTCATCATGGACAGTAAAGACAAGTGAGTGCATATAAAGAGAGAGAGACAAGTAGTCGTTAAACAAGTTGAGTTTTTTTATTTTTAACTACCTTATTTGTGTATTCTCATTCTTGGCATTATGTTTCTCCTCTTTGTTAGAAAGTGTTTAATGGCGTAATATGATAAATATTAATCCACTTTAAGAGCGTAGCCATAGTGCGTGGCCATGACTCAGCATAGCCCTGTGGAACGAATTTATAGCCGCAGCTGAAAGCCTTTAAGATTGGCAGGTTTGGTCCAGCCATGAGCTTCTGGTAGAGGGTGTTGGAGAACCTTATAGAAGCCTGGGGCTGACCCCACGGCGCCAGGGACCCAAATCCCCGCAAGCACTACCAAATTCACCAGCTGCTGTTACAGTGTGGTTTGAGTCAGATTGGCTCAGCTTTATGGCATAGAGTCAGCATCCAGAAATCTTTTGGATTTATCAGCTGTCCCTCTGAATTGAAGAACTTCATAAAGAAAAATTAAAAGGCAAATGACTCTATTTTAGTGGGCTTTCCGTTGTCCCAAAGAGCCCATATCCCTTTAGGTTATGCAGCTTCACTGTGAGTCACTGGAGTTGGGTCATCCCGGCAAAATCATCAGTGAGAATGTAATGGGAAATTTAATTGGCTTAGCTGGAAAGCCTGGCCCGAAGACAAGGTTATTAGTCTTAAAGCTGACAATGGTAACAAAGGATTTGCCACACTGTCTCTTCTTCTTCACTGTGTAGTCCATGGCTGGCTCAGCATCCACAAGCCTGGCTTTTCCTTTTCCTTTGGGCAATAGACATCCCAGGCTCCGTGTGGACAGCTTGGAAGGAAGTGATGGAGCCCAGTGGTGATTTCTAGCTTATGAAATAATAGCTAACGTGCATTACTCGCTTACTCTGCGCCAGGCACTTCTCTAGATGCTTTCAGCCAGGAATGAACCTTCACAAATCACCACATGAAGCGGGTGCCAGTATTAGTTCCACTGTACAAATGAGGCAGCAGAGGCTGAGCGAGGGCGCCGAAGGAAACTGTCGAAGGCTGTAGAGCTCTGTGGCAGCGAGGGTGCCAGCCCCAGGTGCGCCGACGGCCAAGGTCATAATACAGAGACTTGGTGTTTGTGGTGGGTTTGGGAGCCAGACAGCCTTTTCGCCTGGGCACTTCCACTACTGCTATGTCACTCTGGGCATGTCCCTTCACTTCTTGCTGTCCCAGTGTCCCCGTCGATAAAAGGGTCCCCATCCCCATGATCTTTATATCCCAAGTGAGATTTGTTAAGCACATGGTAGACAACTCAGTAAATTGTAGTCGATGGAGTTGTTTTTATTATTAGGACAGAGATCAGTGTTGCAATTTCCTGAAAGACCAGCTTTTTAAAAAATCACATTCCAGTTTAGTAGGAAGCCTGTAGAGGCCATGTCTTTGGTCTAAAACTATTTATTAACATTTTATTTTTTTTATTCATGAAACCAGCAGTGAAAGTTTCAAATATTTTTTTAAAAATATTTGGGGAAACGGAGCCCTGGAGGAGTGGGTGAATGGCTTCCAGTCTTCACAACGAGCCACTGCGAGGGCTGAAGTTGTAATCCCAGGTTCTGGTGGAGGACTGTTCCCTTTTACTCCTTCCACCTGAAAGAAAAAAGCATCAGAATGGTGTCTTTTTATCCCCAACAGCAGATGATTAGATGTCCGGGAAAAACTTAATGGATATTATTTCCTAAGATCTGGCTAATGCTTTCTATTTCCCCAGGGTATTTCCATGTACTATGCCTTCTTCAGTACTCATAAAAACTTTACGTGTTAACATGCTCCACCCACCATTCTAGAAACGGAGAAAGGGAAGCCCAGCCCGAGCTCCCAGGCTGAGTGGCACGTCAGTGACAGAGACTATTCCTACCCCGTGCCACCGCCTCCCACTAGACGCTGGCTGCCCAGATTCCCAGCCCCGTGGCTCAAGTTTAATTCCCCGTGTAACTTCTCAGTCTCGCAATCAGCCGGGAGATATTTGTCACTTTCAAGGGAATTTATTGTATATGCAATCTCAAATGCAGAAGAACACATTTTACCGAAAAATGCAGTCAGTCCAGGTACGGTGAATGAAGCCAACAGCATTAATAATCCCTAATGTGGTCGCAGATTCCGGATTTCACATCCATTTCTCATAGATCTAGCAGCCAGGTTTAGTTTGAGGGGATGACTTTGTGGGTTCAGTGACAGGGCTGAGTTATCGTCAACTCTTGTAAGCATGTGTGTAAGCCCTGAGCACCTTTTGCAAATATTTTGAAATTCACTGTGTGTACTTGTGTGGTTTTTCCTCCCAAAACACCTACCTTCTTGAGACCTCTATGAACATCAATGATATTGAACTTGTTCTCTTAATTTTATTATTTTTTACATGTCTATGACCGTGACAGTGAATTACTCAGACTATAACATTTGGGTTATTATTTAAAACATTATTAAATAATAACTTACCATTACTAAATATAATTACATATTTGTATTATGTATTATATAATATTTTTATTAAAATATAGTAATAATGTTACTTTAAAATACAAGTGTAGATATATATTTAAAGGGTTCCCAAAAGGACATACCCTCTTTTCGTTTTAATTTTTATGTATTTTATTTTTCAAGATTTTGTTTATGTATTTGATAGAGAGGGGGAGGGGCAAAGGAAGAAGGAGAGGGACAAGCAGACTCCACGTTGAGCACAGACGCCGACACAGGGCTCGATCTCACAACCCTGAGATTATGACTTGAGCCAAAACTGAGAGTCTTGGACACTTAACGACTGAGCCACTCAGGGGCCCCTGATTTTTAAATAGTACTCATTTCAGCATACCTTCCCAAGCCCTCCGATGCCCATAGACCATATCCGTAGAAGGCCTGAAAGAGCTTATTGGGACCCAAAACTGAAACAGAAAGCTGTTTTCTATTTTTTCAGCCCAGTTGTTCACAGTCCCTAGGAGTAGCTCACGAAGTAGGAGTTGGGACAGGTGCTTTTTTTTTTTTCCATGAGAGACTTTGAGAACCCAGTGCCATTACTTTGGAAGTTTTGGAATGTGACACAAAGTGGTTGTACTCACCGTAAGGACCTATGCACGTCTTCACGTTCACTTTGCAAGGTTTGAAGGAGGCCGGCGGTAGCCGTGCAAACTACATTCTTTGAACGCCTGTGATGTATGAGACACTGAATGAGGCACTTTATATATTTTAGTCCAAAGTCTTGCAACACCTCCGTAAGGCATAGGCGGTTACCCTCCCTTAGAAGAACTGATGAGTAAGCCGTTTGCCCAAGGACACTCACTGAGTGGAGGAGCTGGGTTTGAAGGGGGATTTGTTGGATTTCAAAGTCTGAGTTCTTTGACCCTCCAGCTTCTAGAGCAGGATTCTCTAGATAATGTCCTGTGGAACACAGCGCTCCTCGAGGTAATAATAGATGTGGCCTGTAAGAATGTCAAATAATGTTTAGAAATTCGGGCATTAAGGGGCGCCTGGGTGGCTTGGTGGGTTAAAGCCTCTGCTTTCGGCTCAGGTCATGATCTCAGGGTCCTGGGATTGAGCCCCGCATCGGGCTCTCTGCTCAGCGGGGAGCCTGCTTCCCCCTCTCTCTCTCTGCCTGCCTCTCTGCCTACTTGTGATTTCTCTCTCTGTCAAATAAATAAATAAAATCTTTAAAAAAAAAGAAAAGAAAAGAAATTTGGGCATTAAAATTTAAACAAGCTCCATGCGTCCTGAAGGCACCATTCTGTTGTAAATGTCTGAGGGATCAAGTGAGCACCATTTCCCAAACTTTTCTCGACAGAGAATGCCTATTTTCATGAGGCGATTTTTTATTTCTCTCAGAAGGTGTTGTGCAGGGTAACCATTTTGGTCTATGTGGGCCAAACCCAAAAGCAAAGTAAAATCTTTTCCATTTTCTAAGAAGGATTCGTTTCTGAAAAACTGTAGGGAGGATTTTCTTTGGTTGAAAGCATAATTTCCATTCATCGGAATGGGGAATAAATGGGTTTCTGAGTCCCAGATTGACACCCATTTGTGTTAAAAACAAAACAAAACAAAAAAAGCAAGTGAATTGTATTAAAGAGAGATGTCTTCTGTTGAATGTTACTTATCAGAGCATAATTTTCTTTCTTCGCTCTGTTGGCTGACTGCTGGCAGGGCAGGAGCTTGGAGGTCTGTGCACACCAGCCTTGGGAAGCCTCTCTTCATGCTCATCTCATCAAATATTCTCTTGCTTTAGGTCCTGAAACTCCCACCCTCATCCTCCCTCGACCCTCAGAACTCTGCTCCCTTGGCTTCCTGTGTCCTGAGACTTCTTTCTGCTTTGATTATGAAAAGCTCATTAATTAATGGGGTTCCATCTGTGTCCGAGGCTCCTCCCCTCCTCTCTCTATCTGCCCCCAGAGTGATCTTACACCTGCTCTGGCTTCCTACTTGGCCTATGTGCTGAAGACTCCTAGATCTTCATTCCCATCCTCTTTCTTGAGCTCCAGGTGAACATTTCCACCTTAATATACCAGTGGAAACTCAAGTTCACCGTGTCTAAAACTAAACTCATGATCTTCTCTTGATGCTTCAACCTGAGATCTTGCTCCTACTTTCCCCTTCTCTTTGGTAAATAGCCTCACATTGCATCTCGTGGTGCACGTTGGGACATTGGTGTCCTCATGTGATCCCTACCCCTTCATCATCTATTTCCTAAGAGGGAAAGGCTGTTCATTCTGCATCCACGTGACTCTCTTGGCGATTCCCTCCTTCCCTTCTCACCCAGACACCTCCAGTCCAGGTCATCCTGTTACAGGGGGATGCCTTTCCCAGGGAATGCTGTTCCCTTCCCGGAGGCATCCTGCTGATTGCCCTAGGGATGCCTTTCTGAACTGGGGGTCTGTAGTTCCTGAGCCTCTGACTCTTCCCTGTTACCCACAAATGGATTTGTTACTCTTCTGTCAGCTCTTGTTTCGCTAGGAGATAGCATTTCCTAATATATATCTAAAGTGCCGAACTCAGGGTCTCATACATGGTAGATGCTCAAAAAATAGAGTTTATACCATTATCACTGAGGGCCCCTTCGAGCCTTGCAAAGCTGACATGGCATCTTTCACTGGCTCTGTGAATGTGGCTAATATATTTCAGGTTCCGCATGTGGCAAAAAGCCTTTATAGCAGCACAGAGCCAATATCTTTATTGATTGGAATCATATCTACTAGTGAGTCAAAAATTCTCAGAATAACCAATTAGAAAGGAGCAACTGGTTAGTGTTCTCTTGGCTTTATCAACGCTAGGCAGCCTGGTTATCATGGTTAGTTGAGATACATGGATTATTTGATAATTCTGCCCACACAGGGAGATTGTGAAGTAGGTGGGGTACACCTCTCACCACCTTCCTGCTCATCTTTTGCTCCCCTCCGCCCCAGACTCTTTCCCAACAACCCTGACCTCTTTCTTGGCATACGTGCGTTCCTGCAACAGATTTCTGGGCGTCCTCTTTGCATTGGTTTCTGCACTGAGGCCTTGGGGCCAGAGCAGGGAACACAAGCTGAGGTCATCCTGAGTAAGCAGGACTGCAAGAGCAGCGGGACGGCTATTTGAGATTTGGGAGTCCGAGGAGATTTCCCTGGAGAACTCATAATTAAATCAGGACCTGACAGCTGAGGATGGGCCAATTCGGGGGAAGTTCTGGGGAAAGAGCCTTCCAGGCCCGGAGAGCAACAAGTGCAGCTGCCCGAAGGAGAGAAGCGGCCTGGCACATTGGATGGACAGGCTGGGGGAGCTGGGAGCTGGAACGGAGTGAAGGAGAGTGGGGCACGTGGTAGGAGAGGTCGAGTTCTGTGAGCCACGATACAGAGTCTGCGTTTTCTTCTGCTTATAGTGGGGAGCCACCAGAGAGCGAAACAGCTGAGTAATGTGATCTGAATTCCATTGTTCAAGCAGCACGAAAGGGGGGAAGGGAGACGAGGATGGAGGCAGGGAAGAGAGTGGGAGGCAGGGGTCCAGGGAGAGAGGACTGACTTGAACTGGGGAAGGGGAAGGGGAGGCAATCAGACGGCAGGAGGCCGGATTCCGGAGGGGCGCATTCGCCACCCTGAGCACTTCTGGTCTCTCATCAACTCGCGATCGAGAGGGCCCACAAACAAGTAAGAGCATGTCTCCACAGAATCAATCACAGGACAAGTGCTCTGTGCACTGAAATGGGTGAGATGCATGGGGAAGGGGTAATGCCCCAAGGTTGAGAATGTCTGCCGCTCCAGGTAGGTAAAGATATTTCCGGTTAGGAGGCCTTCTCATACTCAAAAAAAAAAAGAAAAAAAAAAAATCACACTGACCCTTAAAAGATGGCTTTTGCCTGCCAGAAATAAGGGAAGACGTTGCTCGCTTTCTCATACTAACTCTCTTCGAGGAGGCCGATGTGCTCATGCGCAGACTGTCCCTCTTCCTGAGATCTCAAGGATTCCACAAACTTCTTTTAAAAAGCAGTGGCGGACACACTACTTAACGTCTGCATTGGAGCAGCTAGAGAAGTAAACACGCTTCCAGGAGCACCTTCCGTTTCTTTGGCTGTGAGCGCTGGCCCCGGGGGCTGGATGGTACCCAGAAACAGGACCCCCTCGCTAGAGGCAGCAGGCGGCTGTTATCACTTAATAGCCATGGAGATCCCACGGGGTTTCAGTTGTTTCCTAACGCCTGTGAACGAAGGATTTCCTTTTCTTCTCTCCTTCTCGCGGGTTACAGGTTCTCTGAGCGCTCGCTGCGACAACTCCGGCCGGTGCAGCTGCAAACCGGGTGTGACGGGAGACAGGTGTGACCGCTGTCTGCCCGGCTTCCACACGCTCACTGACGCCGGCTGCACCCGAGACCAAAGGCCACTGTAAGCACCTGCGCGCCCCCCACCCCCCACCCCCCCTGCAGCTTCTGCCGTGAGGGTTGACCATGACACTATCATCCGTGGCCACTTACGTTACTGAGCACCAGCTGTGTGCCAAGCGTTGTTGGAGGACTTCACGTGGGTTGTGCCAGTTACAATAAGCCTCAGCGGTTGGGGTTAGCGTCACACTCATGTGGAAGATCAGAAATGTCACCTCGAGGGATTAAGTTTACCCGATATTACTGGTGAGCGCGGACCTAATATTCAGGCCCCGTGTTTGGGGTCTGAAACCTATGTTCTTCACCCCAATGATTGCCCCCCTTCAGACGAACGAGGATGGAAGTAAAGCGCCCTCCAGATTCTTACCTGGGACCCATTTCGACCCAAATGAATCTGGACTAGAAAAACTTTTTTGCACAGTTTTATTCCCCTTTAGTTTGAAGCATTCTCTACCCCTCCTCATATTCTTTCCTGGAAGAGGGGTGCCTGGAAGGCCCAGTCAGTTAAGCATCTGGCTATTGATTTCTGCTCAGGTCATGATCTCAGGGTCGTGAGATCGAGCCCCGTGTTGGGCTGGAGCTGGGTGTGAGTCTGCTTGAGAGTCTCTCTCCCTCTCCCTCTGCCCTTCCCCCCACTCATGTGCATGCTCGTTATCGCTCTCTCAAAAAAAAAAAAAAATTCTTTCCCGGAAGAAGATGGAGCATACATTATAAATCACATATGCAATCACAGGGCTGCAGAGCTGGTAGGGACTGGGTTGGCTTAGGAGAAAAGGAGCTGGGCAGGAAAGCTGTTAGCTAGAAGGTGCCCGCAGAGGATCACGTTCCGTTGCCCCCTTTTCCAGCCCCTTGCGCTCCATGTTGGCGCTGGCCTGGCTACCGCTGTCCCAAGTTCTCTCACCCTTGGGGCTCTGCACAGATTGTTCTCTTCCAGCCTTCCGTGCCCCCTTTCAGGTTGTCTTAAAAGGCCCTTCCTTCAGCTGGGTCTGCCTTTGAAAATGCCTCTAAAACATGAGGTAGACCCTATCACCTCTCTGCTTGCAACCCTCCAGCAATGAGGTGGAGACTTCTTTTGCAGGCCAGCAGGGCCTGCAAGATCCTCTACCCTCTACCCCCCAGCGGTGGGCTTCTGCTGCGTTTCCCTCTCCCTCCCTGGCCCCCTGCACTTGGCCCCACCAGCCTCCCTTCCCTTCTTCAAAGGAGCCAAGCCAAGGGACCTCAGCCCGGGCCGAGAGCACTCCTGCTTCCTACGGGGCCACGGAGAGCCTCACAGACTCCTTCCCACCTCATCTACTCCTCACAGGGGCCTTCCCTGGCCAGTCACCACCCCTCCGAGTTCTCACTGATGTTACTTCACGTTTCTTGTTTTCTGTGTGTATTTGTATGTCTGTCTCTCCCACAAGAATGGAAACCCCTTGTTGGCTTGGTTTTGTTCATACTGCATCCCCAGTGCCCAGAGTGGGGAGAGGCACACAGACGGGGCCCCCGCTCAGTTCCAGCTGGCCTTAGGCTTTGCTGCCATCATTGTTCATGTTTCTGCCCTGCCTGGAGACTCCTAGAGATCAGGGTCTTATTTCTTAATGTCCTCGGTGCTTAGCAACCAGTAGATGGTGCCTAATGTTTGTCAAAGGGTCCAGATAAGTCGTGTGGAGGGGCTAGGACAGGAGGAGAGCCTTGCAAGTGAAAGAGGAGGGCTGGGAAAGGGATCTTCAGGGAGCCTGACAGGATGGGACTCTGCCTGGATGAGAAATGTGAGGGGGAGAGGGGAGTCCATCCAGGTTTGGGTAGGATTTGGATGGAGTCCAAGGGCAGTCAGAGGAGGAGCAAACGAGGGAGAAGACAGATTTGGTTTTAGACCCATGAGATAGGTGCATATGACTGTGTGCCCATCTGACTGATACTAGTCATAAGCCAGAACACTAAGAGATGATGCCAAAACAAAATAATGGAAATACTGATGGAGTCCTTCATTGAGAAAGTCTTGCAACCAAAACAAAAAAGAAAGAAAAAAGAAAGAAAGAAAATCAGAAAACATACATATCTGCATAGAAATGTGTACACAAATGCTCCTAGCTGCATTATTCATAATAGCTAAAAAGGGGAAACGACCCAGTTGTCTATCAACTGTTGAATAGATAAAATATCCATTTTATTATATGGATAAAATGTCATCTATCCATATGATAGAATTTTATTCAGCCCTAAGAAAGTGAATTATGGATACTTGGATGAAATACAACATTGGATGAACCTTGAAAACATACTAAGTGAACAAAGCCTAACACAAAAGGCCACAGATTGTATGATTCCATTTACAGAAAATGTTTGGAACAGGCAGCTCTGTAGACACGGCAAGTAGATTAGTGGTTGCCAAGGGCTGGGGAGAAGAAAAGGGAGGGTGATTTCTACAGGCACAGGGTTTCTTTTTGGAGTGATGCTCTATAATTGATTGGGATGGTTGAGAATCTACTAAACTCTATTCAATTCTACTTTAGTAAAATCTACTAGATTCTACTGCTCTGAGAATCTGCTAAAAACCAGCAAATTGTACATTTTAAATGGGTGAATTGTGTCTTTTTAAAATTTTTTATTTTTTATATTTTTTTGAAGATTTGATTTATTTATTTGAGAGAGTGAGCGAGCACGAGCAGTGGGGAGCGGCAGAGGGAGAGGGAGAAGCAGAAGCTCAGAAGCTCCCTGCTGAGCGGGGAGCCCGATGCAAAACTCAATCCCAGGACCCCGGGATTGTGACCTGAAAGCAGAGGCTTCATCGACTGAGCCACCCAGGCACCCCTAAATTGTGTCTTGATAGAAGTGTTACCGAAAGAAAGAACTAAATAAATGAAAATAGCAAGTAGATGGAATCCATCACAATGAAAGCAGTCATCATTGAATTAAACAATAGAGAAGCAAATGATAAATTTAAAAAAAAAAAAAAGCAACTGAACCAAACAGTCCACCAAACTAAAGCAAACCAAACTGAGCCATTTAGTGATGGATTTGGTTCACATCCTGGTGCAAACCCCTAGGGGTGGGTAGCAAACAGTTCCTGGACTGGCTGTCACCCTCAGAGGAGCACGAGCCTAGACAAATGAGTCCTTAAAGGGCCTGAGAGGGACAAGCGCGGACAAGGCTAGCTGAGAGGGCCCTCATTGAAGACGAAGGCTTTACTCAAGCTGGTGACATTTGCGTAGGAGCACTTAATCTTTATGTGGATAGCTGAAAAGCATTTGGAGACACATCCCTAATTTTCTTTTTCTTCTTTCACAGAGACTCCAAGTGCGACTGTGACCCAGCTGGCATCTCGGGGCCCTGCGACAAGGGCCGCTGTATCTGCAAGCCAGCTGTCACCGGAGAGCGCTGTGACAGGTCTGTGTGAACTGTGGCCCTGCAGACACAGCGGGGAGAGTCCCTTGGCGGCCAGCATGAGAAGTCCCTCTCTGACTGCAGTCATGGAAAAAGGACACCACAAATGTAGATGACCTCTGTCCTGTCCTCTGTCCTCAAAAACTTAGCTTTTTAAAAAACACAGCTGAGCCCCCAAACCTCCCTGGACCCCGTGATTTTGCTGTGGGCCCCCCTCTCTTTCTTTACAAGGGCAGCAGAGGTGCAGGGCCCCAGGGGTCCCCTTGCCAGCGGACTCCGAATCCCAGGTGCTCCCGTCCAAGGTGGCCTGCAATAATGAGGTCACATGACTCAGCTCGGCCCCAGAAAAGGCCTGGCCTAATTAAACATGTTGGGAAAATGCTAGTAAGAGGAAATATGGCCCTATGTAACCATCCTGGGTGCCAGGGGAACCGCCCAGGGATGGGAGGGTGGTTGCATGCACACACACGAGCCGGGAGAAGATGCAGGAGCCCTTTGGGCCCCGAGCCATGTCGGGGCAGGTGGCGCGGCAAACAGCCATCCAGCCTCCGTTGCTGCTTGCGGACATTCCTGAGGGACAAATTGCTCAGACTTCAAACTCTTCCCTCCTCTACGATTGCTGGCCCCAGAGGTGAAGGCGTTCTCCTCGTTTCCTTAAAAGTCAGAAAGCAGTCCTTTGGCACCCTGACAGTCACTTATACCTGGGCAGAGAAAACACCAGAGACATTCCCAGCTTGTGTTTCCAGGGGGTTCTTTGCTGCTGCGGTGGAGGGAGGGAAACACAGCTTACGAGTTAAAAGAGGAATCACTTTCTTGAAAGGTTTTTAATTTCACGATGTCACACAGAAACAGAAAACCGCATAAAACTAATGTTGGTCAGCACCGCCCCTTCTAAGAAATAGAATTCCCTCCTTTCGAGAAATGACCATCGTTCTGGCCTCTGTGTAATCACGTCCTTACTTTTCTTCATAATGTAGTGCCCGGTTACATCACTGTCGTTGAGTTTTGCCTGATTTCCCTGAGTTCCTCCCCTCCCTTCTTTTTTCATTCCCTCCCCTCGCTTTTGTGCCCCTCCTCCCTCTCTTCCCCCCTCTTCCTTCCTTCTTTGCTTTTTAATCCCTTTTAATCTGCAGGTTTCCTCCAAAGAAACCATAATGATTTTTTTAAGCCCTTGCTCTGTAGAGAAAAAAAACAAAACAATGTTTGCTTATATACAGCTGTTCTCTGAAGCATTTACTGTTCACAGTTAACGTGCTTTTCTGTGATTTTGCCCGATGAACAGGCTCCCGTCATGGGGGGCAGTGGATTAGACCACATGACTTAGAGGCAGATGTACCTGGTTTGAAAATCTTGTCTCAGTCACTTACCAGCTCTATGACTTTGAACAAGTTTCTCAACCTCTCTCTGGCCTGAGTGTCTTCATCTGAGGAAATTGGAAATTGGGAGCTTGGGTGGCTCAGGTGGTTAAGCGTCCAACTCTTGATGTCGGCTCAGGTCATGATCTCGGGGTTCTGAAATCGAGCCCCTTATTAGGCTCTGTGCTGGATTCTCTCTCTCTCTTTCTCTCTCCCCCTCTGCCTCCTCCTGCTCACCCTCTCTCTCTCATTCTCTAAAACTAATTAATTAGTTAATTAATTCATTTAAAAAAGAAAAGAAAATTGGAAATAACAATTCCTATCTCCTAGGGTTGTACCAAGGATTAAATTGGAGAACACACATAAAGTGCCCGGCCTATGCATCAGGGCTAAATAAATGATTATTGAAACTATTATTATTTTGTGAAGAAGGATGTAATTAACTTGAATGGAGAGAGACAAGTCCTCCCCAGCTTCTCCTCCTTCTCTGTGACCCCAGCATCTGAGACCTGTCTGGTAGCTGCGGTCCTCAGAGAAGCCACTGGAGGGTGGGACGCCAGCCTGCATTTTGCTTTTGTAGGGAGCCTCCAGCCAGTCTTCTTTGTCACGTGCCCCCCTGCCCCTTTCCCCTCGGAGCAGAGCAGGGCTCTAAGGGGCGGGGATGGCGGGCAGCCCCTGGTGGTGGTGTGCGGGTCAGTACAGCTGAGCAGGGGCTGGGCTGGGACATTTGCCTTGCCTTTCCTGGCTCCGCCCCCACTCGTTTGCCCCCATTAAACACTTGCTCAAGACAGAGCCAGCTCTGCCTCCCCCTGCCCCAACTCTTCTTGTCCCGCTCATGCGACCTCCATTCAGTTCCTCGCCAAGGATGGGGAAATCAGTAAGGGCCCAGGCCCCCGAGTCCAGCGTGACCATGCTCTAGCACAGGGACAGAAAGTGAATGCTTGTGATCTCTCAGTGGGGCTGCGACTGTCCAACGTGTCTCTGAGTGGGGCTGGTATGTGTAAGTTAGTATTTCCCAGTTCTGGAAATTAATAGGGCCAGGTGGGAGAGAAAGTAGGAAAGATCAGTCATCATGTTCTCTATAGGAAATGAGAAGTGACTTCTAACATCGTCCTGATCTCGAAAATGTCACTGCAGGTGTCCACCAGGTTACTATCACCTGGATGGGGGAAACCCCGAGGGCTGTACCCAGTGTTTTTGCTACGGGCATTCCGCCAACTGCCACAGCTCTGGAGACTACAGTGTCCATAAAATCACCTCTACTTTCTATCAAGGTAAAGTGTTCTGTTTCTAGAAGTTTGTTTTTAGCATCGTATTGTGCTTTATGCTTACAGACAACTTCCTTCTCGTCACAGCTTGGGACCTTGGTGTAGTCTTTAGCAGCTCTCTTCTAGCGTTTAATGGACATTATTTTGTCTGGGCAAGAAGGGGAGCCTAATGTCTTGAAAAAGTCAGCGGCACAGCTGACTCATACTGGTGTATGAGTAACTTAAAAGAATAACTAAAAAGAGACCAGATTTTCATCTCCTCGCACTTCCCATCTCCATGTATTTTAAAACCACAAAAGAGTCTTTCATTTGGATTGGGGGGGGGGGAGTTATGTGAGTCTTTCTGGAATTCACATTCATTAATAATTCTGCTTTCAGGGGTGCCTGGCTGGTTTAGTCAGTTGAGCATCCGACTCTTGGTTTCAGCTCAGGTCATGATCTCATGGGTCGTGGGATTGACCCCACATCTCTGCTTGAAAGACTCTCGCCCTCTGCCCCTCCTCCCACTCATATGTGCACGCGCGCTCTCTCTCTCTCTAAAATAAATAAATGAATCTTTTTAAAAAATACTGTTTTCACATTCATTAAGTGAGTTAATGTATGTGAAATTAGTTACCAAGCTACAAAACCTATAAAAATCTAGGAGAATGACATGATTTCAACTTTGAGTTGCTCTTGGAACATACTGGACCCTCTCCACTCACAAAGGCCAGACCCCGTTTCTGTAAATAAAAAAGTATGAGCTTCAGGCAGATGAAAATATGCTCTCTTGTTATGAGAATCAGACTCATAGAAGTCAAAGCAGCTGGGGGCGCCTGGGTAGCTCAGTGGGTTAAAGCCTCTGCCTTTGGCTTAGGTCATGATCCCAGCATCCTGGGATCGAGCCCTGCATCGGGCTCTTTACTCGGCGGGAAGCCTGCTTCTTCCTTTCTCACTCCCCCTGCTTGTGTTCCCTCTCTCGCTGTGTCTCTCTCTGTCAAATAAATAAATAAAATCGTTAAAAAAAAAAAAAAAAAAGAGCAGCTGTGGCGTGGGGGCAGGCGAAGTTGAGACCGAAGTAGAGAAGTGCATAGGACATTTTGAGAACTGCACGTGAGTGTGAAACTATTAAGAAAAGCCCACTAGCTGTTCACGTCTAGGACTTTCTGGCAATCAAGTCTTGCCTTCTTTAGCTCAATAGACGATGAAGTTTGTCCAAATGCAGAGTGGTTTTATTTGTGTTGCAGATGTTGATGGCTGGAAGGCTGTCCAAAGAAACGGGTCTCCTGCAAAGCTCCAGTGGTCCCAGCGTCATCGGGACGTGTTCAGCTCAGCACGACGATCAGACCCTGTCTATTTTGTCGCTCCTGGTATGTAAGGTGTTTTTCTTACAGAAGCCAACCTGTAAGCCTAGAAGTCAGGAGAGAAAAATGGAGTTAGCAAAGGCGAAAACACGTTACCCGGTGTTCAGAAAGGCAGCATCTCCCGGAAGACAGTTGGAGCTTCGGCCCTATTGATCAATCGTGACACAATAGAACAGGACTGTGTATCCAGGCAGACGGACCACGTTTGAGGTTCCTACATTCATCAAATGGGAAGTTTCTAGGTTTCCCATCAAGACAAGAAATAAACACAGAGGTCACATTTGTGGATCTACTGTGAAGCAGATGGAAAAGCAAAAATAAGGCATTCTCCGTTTTCACCACGTGTACATTAAAAACAAATGTATTAGTAGTTCATTATATTAGCTCATATGTGATGTCCAGGTAAGCTGTCCTCTCAACCTTTCCAAATTTCAGTTCTCTCTGCTGTTAACTGGGGATGATAATACCTCCAAGGATTGTTAACATCAAATGTAATGTCTGTGAACTACAAAGCGTTAGGTAACACACAGTACTTATTCCCAACATTCCTGGGACCTTTACACATCCGTGTGTCGTCGGGGCCATGCTGTGAATCGTCTAATAGACGGAATCATCTTAAACGTGGCCCTTTTAGCGTATCAGTCACTTACTGTCCTTTGTAGCCGCCAGCAGTGTGGCCACGTGCATGCACTGGTTCTTCTGGAAGAGTGGTTGGGGGTCAGGCTGATGACATAGGACTCCAGCAGAAATCACCAACATTAATGCAAACTTGCTGGCTTGTTTTCTTCTCCAGTTTCGCACTGATCTCACTCTTTTCAAATTCTATTGCACAGCCAAATTTCTTGGGAATCAACAGGTGAGCTATGGGCAGACCCTGTCTTTTGACTACCGTGTAGACCGGGGAGGCAGACACCCATCCGCCCATGACGTGATCCTGGAAGGTGCTGGTCTACGGGTCACAGCTCCCTTAATGCCACCGGGCAAGACGCTGCCTTGTGGGATCACCGAGACTTACACGTTCAGGTAAAAAAAGAGCGGCGACAAGTGGGTCCAGTGACTCAAGTCCACTTCCTCCGTTCATGCATGCAATCACTTGTTCTTTTTTTTTTTTTTCACTCGTTCTTTTAATAAGCTTTTCTGAGCACCTTTCATGTACCAGACGTGGTATCATGTGTAGAAATAGGACAGGCTAATGGGAGAAAAAAAGAAACAGAATATTACGGTGTGGCTTATAAGTGACAAGATTGACAAGGTGGGCACAGGCATTTTGAACACACAGGGGAGGCACAGGTAACCCACATTGAAGTGATCGAGGGAAGCTTCCCAAGAAAAGACAAGGGAAGAACAGTTTCCTACGGATGGAAATGGGGGGAGGGGAAGGTCAACAAGGCAGGGGAAATATTCATGCCTGGGGACATTTTGTGCGTTAGGAAATTCTAAGTAGTTAAGCAGGAGCAAAGTGTGGAGTAGGGGAGAGGAATACAGTGAGAAGTGAGGTCGGTGAACTAAAGAAAAGAAGTTAGGTTGTAGCTGGAAGTATTCCAGCTTTTTCCTGAAATACTTTCCAACAACATTTGAAAGACTAGCGCAAGGGATGGTGACAGGATGTGGTGAATACGCAGTGAGATGCTAAATTCCAAAGTATTGGTTGTGGCCCACGTAGACCGTGAAAGCTGACCTTTTGAAAAGAATAAGCGAAATGTGCTCAGTTTAACAAATCATTTAAACAGCAAGACCAAAAATTAACGGCAGCTCTCTTGAGGGTCAGAGCTTCTTGAACTCAGCAATGTTCCTGATAGTAAGTTTTGTGTGGCCAGGAATAGAAAGTGGTCTCCGAGGACTTGGACCGGCACTGGATGCCGTGACCCCTGGGGCTGGGCTTCTCGCACGGGGATGCCCTCCGTCACTTCCTGTGGGGCTCGTGCTCCCTGCCGAGTGCGCGAACTGCAGGTTCAAGCCTACAAGGATGCAGTTACCCATCCTTCATCCCCGGCTAGGCAGGGCCACGAAGGGGCTTAGCGGTTCCCATCTTCTTGGGCATAATTTATATCACATATACAAATTATAAGACTTGATAAGAGCTGTATTTTTAAGGTTTGGGCACTTAATCCTGCAGATTAAATGAACGTCCAAGCAGTAATTGGAGCCCCCAGCTGAGCTACTTTGAGTATCGGAGGTTACTGCGCAACCTCACGGCCCTGCGGATCCGAGCCACTTACGGAGAATACAGTAAGTGACGAAGGGAAATGAATTTCTCTCTTAGGTTTGAGTTTGTGTCCACTTCCTAAGGTGGTGACAGTCTCCAAACAAGTAGGTAAACTGCTTGATGGTTTTGATGGAAGGTCTCTGATGAGGTCTAAATTCTTATTTTCTAGAAGTTGTTAAAAGTCATGTTTCTCTAAAAAGAGGTTAACACCAATGAAAAGTGAATGATGCTCCTTTGCTAAGAGTCTCCAAATTTAGATGAAGCTGAATATTTGAAGAAGATAATCTCCAACAAATGGGCTTGTCCCCTTAGCTAGGAAACGGCGTCTACAATTCGGCCCTCTGGTCCTTGAGTCGCTATTCTTTGGGGATTGTACTCGGTGTCACCGTATTCAGACATCACCTTAACTCTGTTAACTCCTTTTACTGAACTTCACATGGGGGAGGGAGGGAACTCCGATCCCAAATGGAATTCTGTAAATGTGAGTTCCGTGAGCTTTTTAGCATTTAATGTAAACAGGAAGCATCGCTCGCTGGCGTGCCTAATTTCCACATCACTAACGAAGCAAACCAAGCAGGACGTAGAAGAGGTGTTTATTACCGATTTTATCAAATCTTTCCTTCGAGCCAGGCACATTATCATATATGCATGGTCTCGTTCCCTTTCACAACCAGCACTAGAGGTCTATACTCCCGTTAACTTCTCTTCCACACTGGAGGAAACACCATGGTAGAAAGTTATGTGACTTGCTCATTCACACAGCTAGTGAGGGTGGAGCCAGAATTTCCACCCTGACTTTCCCGACACCGCAGCCTGTGCGTCCGTCATGATGGCATCGCGAGCGAACCTTCATTAGTGAGTTAAGGAAAATAAACACCAAAGAGAGGCCTGCCTTTAGGTCTCTCGAGCTCCCCACTTGCCACTTCTAACCTGATCTCCGTGTGGCAGGCACTGGGTACCTCGACAACGTGACCCTGATCTCAGCCCGCCCCGTCTCCGGAGCCCCAGCACCCTGGGTCGAACAATGCGTATGTCCCGTTGGCTACAAGGGCCAGTTCTGCCAGGACTGTGCTTCCGGCTACAAGAGAGATTCTGCCAGACTGGGACCTTTTGGCGCCTGTATTCCGTGTAACTGCCAGGGGGGAGGAGCCTGCGATCCAGACACAGGTGGGTGAAATGACACCTGGCCCAGGTGGGTTGGGGGGGTCAGGTGACTGGGGTCGCTGTGGAAGGGACAGAGCTGTGTAAGAAAGACGCTGCCTGAACTCACTTCGGAGATGAAGGATTAGGAAGGTAGGGCTGGAGTCAGAGAAGATGGACATGGTGCTTTATTACAGTCAATCCTTTTCATTATGGAAAATGCCGCAAGGTGGTGGGAAGGGTACCGGGTTACAGGAAACGGCTGTCATGGTTCAGTGCTGGGGGGTGTCGTTGGTGTCAAGTTTCAAGAATTGTCTGGAGAGATCAAAGGCAATGTCAGGGCCTGAATGAATGTGCGGACAAATGGTGACAGGCCAGGGGACCGGGGGAGCAGGGTTACGTGATGGGTTGGGAAGGAAGCTAGGTCTACTGAGCGTGGGAGAGCCCCGCGAGCGTCAGGGTCGGGGCCAGGCTTAGAGTAGTTACTAGGGCAAAGGCAAACACCAGTGCTCAGACACTTTGGGGAAAGCTTTGGAAAGGAAGGTTCTCGTTTTGGGAGCTCTGCCTCCCTCGCATCACCCCTATCACAGGAAGTGTATCGTTTTACCCTGCTCGTTTCTCTGCCCTCCCTTCTTCCTCTGCCTCCCAGGAGACTGTTATTCGGGGGATGAAAACCTTGACATCGAGTGCGCTGACTGTCCCATCGGCTTCTACAACGATCCACACGACCCCCGCAGCTGCAAGCCGTGTCCGTGCCACAATGGGTTCAGCTGCTCTGTCATGCCCGAGACAGAGGAGGTGGTGTGCAATAACTGTCCCCACGGCGTCACCGGTAAGGCCCCCGGCCCTCCGCCCCTGCGGGGACACCAGGAATGCTCGTGAATGGCTGCTAGGCCAGTCTCTGGGGAATTACGATTACTCAGGGTTACCGTAGATGGGCTCATTCTAAGGACAGGAATGCGCCCCGGCGGTGCGTTGAGGAAGGGCAGGGTGTGGCTTTTACAGGATGTACATACGGTTAGCGCTGTTTTAGGTTTGTAATTAGGAGATGAAGTTTTCAGCTGAAATACATGGTTTATTTTATTTTATTTTTTAAAAGATTTTATTTATTTATTTGAGAGACAGACAGAGATAGTGGGAGAGAGCATGAGTGGGGAAGAGAGGGAGAAGCAGGCTCCCCACTGAGCAGGGAGCCGGATGCGGGACTCGATCCCAGGACCCTGGGATCATGACCTGAGCCAAAGGCAGACACTTCACCGACGGAGCCACTGGAGTGTCCCAAAATACGTGGTTTAACTAAGCTTTACAAAATGAACTAGGGTACAGAAGGGAAACTAGTGACATTTTAAATGTCACATCTCTCTCTCCGGGCTCCTGGCTGGCTCAGTCGGTAGTGCATGCGACTCTGGGGCTCGGGATTGTAGGTTTGAGCCCTACATTGGGTGTGGAGATTACTTTAAAAATAAATAAATAAATAAATAAATAAATAAATAAATAAATAAATAAAAGAATCAATGTCACATCTCTCTGCTGGTCAGTCTGAAAGAAGAATTAATTCTTTAGCACCAGCCTCAGTGGTATAGCTGTGAATCTGACTTTTCCCCAACCATCTAGTTAACTGGCAGGAAGCCTCCTAGTAGGGCTGCTGTGTTCTAACATCTGGGACCACCATGGAGCAAAGGAGCCAAGCCCTTGCCCTGAGCACCTGCCCCTGAGGCTGTTGTTCTGGGGCCCGGGGTGGGAAGCAGCCCGCATCCCCACGCCGGCTCTTGCTGCCCACACATGACCGCTCAGGCTTGGGCATTTGTTCCTTCCAGGCGCCCGCTGTGAGCTCTGTGCCGATGGCTACTTTGGGGACCCATTTGGGGAACGTGGCCCGGTGAGGCCTTGTCAGCCCTGTCAGTGCAACAACAACGTGGACCCCGGGGCCTCCGGGATCTGTGACCGCCTGACCGGCAGGTGTCTCAAGTGCATCCACAACACAGAGGGTGTGCACTGCAACCGGTGCAAAGCAGGCTACTTCGGGGACCCGTTGGCTCCCAACCCGGAGGACAAGTGTCGAGGTAGGACTGCGTCCCCGGACAGGTCAGACAGGTGAGTGTGCACAAGCGTGTGCACATGCACATGTAAGCTTGCTAGCGTGCACATGGAAGGACTCCCCAGTCAGCAAGGCCAGCAGCGGGTAAGAGGATGCCGCTTCACTCTCTCCGACGAGCGGGCCCGCGAACAGTCTGGACCTTTCACCTGTCGAGGACCTTAGGACCCCTGCAGCAGGGTTCTGGAAGATAGAGCTGGAGGATGTCGAACGGGTTAAAGCCGGGTGGGAGAAGTGAAAAAGGTCGAGTTTACATTCCTGAGTGCAAGAGATGTAACGGGGCCAGGTCGTAGGCCTCAGTCCAAGGCTGGCAGGCAGGAGTGCTGCCGAGCTTTTAAGAGGACAGCCGTGAACGACTTGAGACTAAGTCTGGACAAAAGGGGAGCGTGGTGGAGGGTGGGCAGCAGTTGAAGAGACCCTCTCAGGAAGTCAGTGTAATTGATGTAGACAAAGGTAACAGTTGCAAGTTCCACTAACGAGACTTGGCTTCAATGCCACGGCCATCAGGGCGCATTCCTTCTGGTGGCTTCAGATCAAAGTGTGAATGTGCACATTGGTCCTCTTGCTCGAGCCTTCTATCAAGCCTCTGTACATGTTATATTCAGGAGGCAAGTTTAGGTCTAGGCAAGTTCAAGTTCAGTTCTAGGGCGCTGGCCTGCCCCATAGACTCACCCTTGAGTCACAAAGGTTCCAGACCAGCCCCGGTACACAGCACTCCGTGGCTTATTTATTATAACAGAGCCCGAGAGGGCCTCTGGGCACCAGGATGGGAGGGCTCCTGGTTCCCCAGGAGGTCTGCAGGGAGCCCAGCACCTCCCTCTCACCCCAGAATCCTCAGCCCTGGAAATGCCTCAGGACATCTGTGCAACCTCAGGCTTCCACCCAGGACACAAATCCCAGCTGCCCTAATCCCAACCTGTGGGTTAGCTCCGATGTGCTAGAAAGTACCCCGTGATAGGAAGAACCCACATACCATGACCAGTACTGAGCTCCCGTCTAGCTTTTTACCATACCCGTCATATTATACTGGTTATGCCAATTAATCTCTCTGAGCCTCAGTTTCTTCATATGGATGAATAATATTTATTAATAATATTTATAATAAATAAGATTAAATAAGATTAAATAAATAAGATTAAATAATATTATATATTATATATATAATATATAATATTATATATTAAATAATATTATAATATTAATTAAATATTATTAATATTTTTAATAAATAAAAATTAAATTAATTAATTAAATATTAATAATATTTATAATAAATAAGATTAAATAATATTTAACTCCAAGTGGTTGCAAATATAAATAAAATAGCATCTGAGAAGATATCTGTAAAGATAGAATACTAGCTATAAGGTGCTATTAATAGAGACTTCACTGGCTTTAGACCATACATGTCTTCACTCCACTATCTGTTGTCAAGCACCTACCGGGGACCCAATGTGGAGCTACATACTGAGGTTATAAGTCAGTTCCAGCCCCCAAAGAGATCATATGCGAATAAGGCAGACACACAAGTATGTAAGCAAATCATGACCGTACACTTAGAGATGTGATCATATTACTGTGTGCCGAGTGTTTCGTGAGCACCATAGAGCAACCCGGAGGATCACTGTAACTCCCTTAGAGCAGGGTCTCACCCACTGTTACAGCTTCAGCTCCTAGAACAGGGTGGCAGATAGTAGGTGTGCAATCAATATGAATGAATAAAGGTACTGCTCTTTTTACTGCATTTCCTACATCAAAGGCAGCAGAGCAGAAGGAAAAGAGCAATGCCTCTTTCCAAGCTCTCATTCCGATTTGCCATTTACTTGCTGTGTGACTAGATAGATTACTCAACCTCTCTGAGCTCATAGTCCTCATCTGTAAAATAGGGGGAGATTACATCTGGCATGTAATAGGCCCAGAAGACATGTTATTCCCCTTTTGAGCAAAGCTAGAGTGCCTACAGAATATCCAACAGGCTCACAATTTAATGGGAGGAAAAAAAAAATAAGTGCCACCAGAAAGGGTGGACTGTTGGAAGAGCTCTGTATCCACAGCCACACCAAACTTCTAGATGATTCCTAAGATCCATCCATATTAGAAATGTGCTTGGAGGCACAGGCAAGAGATGGATGTAGCACAATGTGAACTGACTGGTGATTTAAACTTCTTCCTTTTATCTTTGCTATACCTCCAGTTTCTAGAACTAGCTTGATATGAATGCTTTCTGTTTGTCTGCCTTTTGTCTCTAGCTTGCAACTGCAACCCAGCGGGCTCTGAGCCTGGGGAATGTAGAAACGATGGCAGCTGTGTTTGCAAGCCCGGATTTAGCGGCCTCACCTGTGAGCACGCAGCACTAACCACCTGTCCCGCTTGCTATAATCAAGTGAAAATTCAGGTGCGCGTGCTACCCACCCCTCGCCCCCATGAGTAAAATCGTTAGGTGAATTTGACTGGTGGGTCTGTCACAAATCTAGGCCCCCGCGAGTCCCCCAGGGATGAGGGCGGAGGTTATTGTTTCTTTCTTTAAAAACTGCTGTATTAAAAAAAATTCCATATAGTCATAATAATGCTATAGGTTTATGTTCTTCTGTACACCATCTTCAAGATTCTTTTTGCAGATCCAGTCTCATTTGGTTTTCTTGATGACTTAGTTTTTAAGAGAAGGTATTCTGATGTCAGGCACTGAGCAAAGTCTCCACAAACGATTGCAGTTTTCCCGTCACGTGGCCAGGTGGAACCAACAGTCCCACCCAGAATTCTCGGATTCTTGGTTCCACCTGGCCACGTGACGGAAAAATTGCAAATGTTTGGAGACTGCTCCGCTTATAACATGCCGCTTCCTAGTTGGATTTTTTCCAAGAGATGTCTTTGTAAAACAAATGAAGAAAAACGTAAATATGTAGACGATATGAGGAGTCCAGAAGATGTCAAGGCTGCTCAAACAAGAATGGCCTCCAAAAATTTCTCATTCACATTCCAGAGAAGAATGAAATTGATGTTGTTGTTAATTATTCTTTATTAGTTTGCTGGGGTGAAGGGCGGAGGCAGAAAAGACCCAAACAGAACCCCAACGGTAGAACAAACTCAACTTTTTTTTTTTATCTGTTTAGCCTGCCCTCTATCGTACTTTCTCTGTTCCAGACACTGTTCCAAGTACTATCCAAATACTAACTCACTTAGTCCAAGTAATAACTATGAGATTTTATTATTATCCCATCTCATGGGTAATGAAAGTGACTTGCCTAAGGTCACGCTGACAGCTAAAGAGTAGTGGGGCCAGGACTCAAACTCAGCGAATCTGGGCTCTAGCGTCTTTACCGTCATGTGCCAAGCAGTTCCGGGCTTTTAGCTCTTCTCCACTGAGTACCTGGTATCGGACTGCGATCTCCACCATCTGTTGTGATCCTCTTTCCTGTGTGGTTTCAGATGGACCAGTTTCTGCAGCAGCTCCAGAGCCTGGAGGCCCTGGTTTCCAGGGCTCAGGGGGGCGGCGGCACGATGCCCCACCCAGAGCTGGAAGGCAGGATGCGACAGGCCGAGCAGGCCCTTCGGGACCTTCTGAGAGAAGCCCAGGTTGCAGAAGGTGATGAAGGGAATTTATAATCTTCTGTTGGGTATCAGTTCGGTGGGTGTCTCTGTCCAGCACCTGCAGAGATAAAAGGACTGTCTGTGACTCTCCTGGGACCCGAATGGTGGCGATAAGAGAGTGGCTGCCTGCATTCATTTACCGGGTTGTTACCATTTTGCCATAAGCCAGTGACTTTGACCCTCCCACATATCCGATTCTCCTGTGCTGGCTCTGAAAGTGCTCATCCTCCTTTTCCTTCCTGGTACCAGGGGCTAGTAAATCTCTCGGTCTCCAGCTGGGCAAGGCAAGGAACGAAGAGAAAAGCTACCGGAATCGCCTCAATGACCTCAAGACGGCCGTGGAAAGAATCCGGGCCCTGGGCAGTCAGTTTCAGAACCGAGTCCAGGATACTCGCAGACTGGTCACTCAGATGGACCTGAGCCTGGAGGAGAGCGAGGCCTCCCTGAGAAACACCGTAGGTGTCGCCGGCTTCGGGGTACTGAGGATCGTGGCCATATCGGGAGACCCACCCGCGGTCGCTTACCTTTTTCGGTCTACCTGGTAGAGGGTTGGACTTCTCTTCCTTGAAACTTCTCTTCCTTCTCTCTCGTACCTCGTCTTTGTGTTCTTGGGCTTCCTGCAGTTTCCCATTTTACTGCATGTGTGTTCTTCTTCCTAGCTCATTTCTTGCTAACCATCACCTCCCGCTGGCCTTCTGTCCTCTCCCTTCTTGCTGCGCACCTCCCCGCTTGTTAGCTCCTGGCGGGTGGGATTTGGTTCTGCTCATGTTTGCGTTCTCAGCCCCCAGCACGGTGTGTGGCTGTGACCCACGTTTGCTGCATGAATGAGTAAGCGAACAAACATGGGAACAAATGAAACGGGAGGAATGGTGGGAAGAAGGAAGGAATCCAGTGAAGACAGGATTCTGAAAAGGGGAAAAAATTGTTGCCAGGATGATTTTCTTAATGATGTCGTTAGTAGTGTGGTAGCAGGGAGCGATTTGAATGAGCTCTCTTCTCTTTCTCGATAAAGAAGGCGATGGTGACAATAACGTAAGTGGGTGGGTAGAAGATGAATAAAGGAAACTGGAGGATAATCAGATATTATGCTGATGAAGGATTTAAAGAATAATGTGTATTGATTTTTTCCCTTATTACAAAAATAATGTTTATTGTAGAGAACTTGGAAAATAAATAAAAATCCCCTGTGATCTCATTAAGAAATAACCATCATCGAAACTTGGTATATATTGTTGACTTTAAATAGATATTAGAATACTATTAGCATGTATATATTTTTAAATGAACATGTCTATTTACAGAGGCTTTTTTAAATTGGATCTCTGCCTTATTCTTTTTTTTAAAGATTTATTTATTTATTTGAGAGAGAGAGAGCAAGCAAGAGGAGGGGCTGAGGAAGAAGGACAGGGAAAGAATCTCCAGCAGACTCCCTGCAGACCGGGGAGCCCCATGGGGGGCTCAGTCTCACGGCCCTGAGATCATGACCTGAGCTGAAATCCAGAGTCAGAAGCTTAACTGACTGAGCCACCCAGGCCCCTGGATTTCTACTTTATTCTTGTCTGTACTCTTTTTTTTAATGTAATGATTGCGGTGACTAGGGACTCTTGATGTGTCAGGGTGTAGAATGCTGTGTGGCTAAGGACAACTAGTTCTGACAGGACAGATGCAGAACCTACTTAGGCTCCAGGGCTGAGTGCAAAGCTTTAACCAATTCTCCTTTTTCCACAGAACATTCCTTCCTCAGAGCACTACGTGGGGCCAAATGGTTTTAAAAGCCTGGCCCAGGAGGCCACGAGATTGGCAGATAGGTAAGCGGACCCCTGCTTCAGACTACCTCTGCAAGGCCAGACTTGAACGAGACTGTAGGGTACTCAGGACCTAAGTAAGCAACATATTCATTACCTCTGGGCACTTTTGCAGCCATTTCCCCTTGAAGCCATTTTTTTTTTTAACCTCTTGGCTTTTAGCCTATGTGAGTGGCCACTGGGCACATCATTTGGCAAGTGTCGGGGTGGGGGTGTTTTTTTACCCGGATTTTTCTATGACTCACAGTATGGCTCTGGTGTTTGTCAGATGTGATTTTTCGGGCCCTGTGAAATGAATCAGCCTTTGGAAAAGAACGCTCTGCAGCTTTGAGGGACTCCCAGGCTCCCACACGGAGCCTGGGAACAGTTAGCAACCAGTTGTTTGCTAGCCTGTAGGGGTCAAGACTGCAGAGAGGGAACCTCCTCCCCAAAACCAGCTCAGGGGGGGCCCAGTGG
>CM052893.1:20946136-20957144 GCA_028534135.1 Potos flavus | reverse complement strand
CCCCCCCCCCCCCCCCCCGCTCCCCTGTTACAGCATAAACGGAAAAGATCCCCTGCTAGGGTCTAAGACATGAGCTCCTCTCCAGAACACCTCCTGCTTCCTGACAGTTCCTCTAACTCCGTCTGATCTGGGTCCATTCTGTTTGGCTTTTCTAGACAATCCAGTTCCCTTCCTCCTCTCCCTTCCGATAGAAGACCTAAAGGAAACCCTTTGCTATGAAAACTCAAATTCTTTGTTTTGAATCCTTTCAGCCACGTTGCGTCTGCCAGTAACATGGAGCGGCTGGTAAGGGAAACCGAGGACTACTCCAAACAAGCGCTGTCGCTGGCCCACAAGGCCCTGCGGGAAGGAGGCGGCGGGGGCAGCCCAGACGGCCCTGCGGTGCAAGGGCTCTTGGGAAAGTAGGTTCGACGGGTCCTCACGTGGGCCAAGATAATCCGCATCCCTCCGGGGTGGAGCGCACACCACGTTTGAGGGGCACCATGCTTTATTTAACGATAGTAATCCTAAGGGACGAGAGAATGAAGTGTTAATCTAGGGGAAGGTATACATCTTTATGTCTGGAAGAAGAAAAGACTGATTAAGTAAAAAACTTGTGTTTTAACTGAGAGATTGCAATGCTTGGAGAAGTGTGGTGGTTAAAGGATGTGAGTAAATCCATCTGATGACATGGGGAATATAAAAAGAATATATTATCAAGAATTGGGAAACTTGGGCTGAATTCTTCTGACCCAACCCATATAAACTGTAAGGCTTATGTTTAGATTGTGGGGAGGGACGCATATCTGGCACATAACCTCATTCAGTTCTTCCGATAACCTCAACTACATACTTTTTACCCAACAGGATGAATGCTTTTAGTGAAAACAGTGGTTCCTCAAAGTTCTCTTTTCGCCTGCCCTGCAGGTTGGAGAAAGCCAAGTCCCTGGCCCAGCAACTGTCCGGGGAGGCCACTCAAACTGACATTGAAGCGGATAGGTCTTATCAGCATAGTCTTCGCCTCCTCAGTTCCGTGTCTCAGCTGCCAGGAGTCAGTGATCAGTCTTTTCAGGTAAGGGCATGTAGTGATGTGCCTGATGGACAGAAGAAGGGCCACGTGCCTGCTTCTCCGGGGTTCCATACTGTCGTTCGTTCTTTCAGCTTTTCCTCCACGTGGACCCTTCTCATGTTAGATTAGGAAGAATATTCTTCTTAACCATTTCCTTATTCTTAAACTCCAATCCTTGCCTCTGAAAAAGCCTTAGCCCACATCCTGAACCTATTAGTGGATAACAATTTTATATCTCCTCCTTAGTTTTGGGGACTACTGGAACTTGTGGGAAATTATTAGAGCTAAATCTTGGTATTTACATTCGGGTCCAAACTATAGTACATTTCTAGGTTCAGCCATTCAGAAGACTTTTGTTCTTCTCAGAAGTTTCACATTGTTTCTGTCCTCAATTTCTTTAACTATTACAAACTTATTATATTAAGAAGATTCACCTTTCTACCCCCCACAAAAAGCACTCACAATAGTTCCCACAAAAAATGTTTCCAGGCATGTAAAAACCAACATGGAAAATTTAAAAAGAGAGAGACACACACACACACAAAATCTGTTTGACGCTTGGGGAAACTGCCGTCTGACTATCACTAGGCATATTCCTTCATTTCTGTTAGGTTTTGTGTCGGGATTGCTGTTTTCAAACAATGGCGCCAGCTCCTAAGAAGGCTGGTGTGGCGACTGCTGGGCAGAAATCAGACTCCTTCATTTCTTGGGCTTACAGGTAGAAGTGAAGAGGATCAAACAAAAAACTGACTCTCTCTCAAGCCTGGTGACTAGGCGTATGGATGAGTTGAAGCATGTGCAAAGCAATTTGGGAAACTGGGAGGAAGAAACCCAGCACCTCTTACAGAATGGAAAGAATGGGAGACAGGTATCCTTTTATTAACTCATTCACTCAACAAACAGGTACTGGATGCCTACCATATGAATAAATATGGCAAGAGGCCATAAATACGCAACCACAGAAAACTCTCTGAAGGTCATGGTACCACGGCTCGTTGATGGAGTAACTGAGATACGGACAGCTTGATGTAATTAGTTCTGGTCCCACCCACTGAATCTGCCCTCAAACCTAGGAATAGGGCTCAGGCCCCAGAGTTCAATTTTGGTCCAGTTTTTTCTACTAACTTGGCTTTAGGAAGTATCTAGAGTATAAAATTATGATTTGCAAAACCGTACTTGTCCTTGATAGTGGACTAGAGTTTGAGACTGTTCTCTATACAGGATGTGTCGTTGGGTTATAAAGTTTGCTCTGTCCTGGATTGTGGGGGGCTTTGCGACAGCACCCCTAGACTTTCTGGGGAATCACAGCACTCTGTTGTCACGAAGAGAAATGTGTCTGAGTGATTCTGTCGGCTGGAATGCTCTTCCTGGGTGTATGTTACATTTACTCTAATCTTATTCTGTCTGCCTGTTTACAGACATCAGATCAGCTGCTTTCCCGTGCCAACCTTGCTAAAAGCAGAGCCCAGGAAGCACTAAGTATGGGCAATGCCACTTTTTATGAGGTCGAGAACATCCTGAAGAACCTCAGAGGTAAGCATTTCATGGTTCAGGTCACTGAAATATGTTAAAGGAATAATCACAACTTCGATTTATTTTGAATCTCTGTGTATCTAACTGATAGGTACACTGGGAGAGTCATAGACACTTAATAAATATCTTCCTAAAGAAAGAAATTGTATTAATATTTGATGTAGTGGAACGAGTTTAACTAGATGTCAGGAGGCTTGAGTTCTGAGCTCAGCTGGGCCGCGTGGTGGCTCTGAGTGGGCTGCGTGACCACAGGCAAGTCCCAGGCTTTCTAGACCCTAATGTCCTCTTCTTTAAAGAAAGAGGGTTGAGTTAAAGGATCTCTCAGGTCCTTCACAGATCCAACATCCTACTACGACACAGACAGTTTTCCTTTTCTTTTGTGGCCTGCTTGATTCCAGTGTAGAGTCGATGTGGTTGCTTTGTGGCGATGACAGAGCAAACTCTCACAGCACCTGGATCCCAGGAAACGTGGGTCTGTGCCTTGCAGAGTCGGTTACAATTTCAGGTTTTGTCACTGAAGAACAGAAAAGAAGCATTTCTGAAGTCTTGGGATTTTCTTCACAGGAAGAACCTCCCTACTACCCATTCTCTTCAACCTCCAGCCTCGTCATTGGCAGCTTTGGGTTTAAGGCTCTGGCTTGAAACTTTGGACTTCAAGGATTTAACCTATTTCTGATCTACTTTGGGGTCTTAATACTCTTGCCGAGGTGGGGACCCAGGGTGGGCTGATTGTCAGTTTCTCTAAGCAACGACCTAATCATGGCCCTTTCGGTGCCTTCTTTAAGATGCTTTCTGCTAGGAGGCTTAGTTGGTGAAGTGTCTGCCTTCGGCTCAGGTCATGATCCCAGGGTGCTGGGATCGAGTCCTGCATCGGGCTCTCTGCTCAGCGGGGAGCCTGCTTCTCCCTCTGCCTCTGCAGCTCCCTCTGCTTGTGCTCTCGCTCACGCGCGCTCTCTCTGTCTTTCTAACAAATAAACAAATAAAATATTAAAAAAAAAAAAGATGCTTTCTGCTAGATAAGAAAGGGCAGTAACAGCCATATCTTCCCACACTCTTGCCCCCAAGCAGTAATAACTCTCTTCCTGGGAGTTTCTTAAAAACTTCAGCCCCATTCAATTTCATTTGTAAGTTTCATAAGTCACTTTTCACCTTCATAGCAATGTTTTCTTGTCTTCATTTCAGAGTTCGACTTGCAGGTTGAAGACAGAAAAGCAGAAGCGGAAGAGGCCATGAAGAGACTCTCCTCCATCAGTCAGAAGGTCGCAGATGCCAGTGACAAGACCAAGCAAGCAGAGACAGCCCTGGGCGGTGCTGCTGCGGATGCCCAGCGGGCAAAGACCGCAGCCAGGGAGGCGCTGGAGATCACCGACAAGATAGAGCAGGTAAAGAGAAATCGAAAGGCAGGTTGGCACGAGCAGTGGCAAACGCAAGGGTCATGTGGGAAAAGAGAGAGTTTCTGGCTCATTCGACGCCTAGACCTCAGAGTCCTGTACCTGGTTCATAGCAGCCCCAGAGCCACTTACGTGTCCCCTTTTGTTGGTTGATTCATAAGGCTTTCATTGACTGAGAGCTAGAGCCTTCATTTTCAGTTCCCCTTTTGGACCATACCATGAGAGGAACCATCCAAGATTGGTTTTTCTGTATCAACTCTTGCATTAGTTTCCTAGAGTGACTGTAACAAAGGACCACAGACTAGATGGCTTAAAACAAGAGAAGTTTATTCTCTCATAGCTCTGGAGGCTAGAAGTCAGAAATCAAGATGCAGCAGAGGCACAGTCCCTCGGCGGCTCTTGGGTAGAAACCTTGCCTGCCTCTTCCTAGCTTCTGGTGGTGACTGTCACTCCTTAGCATTCCTCGGTTTGCAGTGGCGTCACTCCAGTCTCTGCCTCTGTCATCACAGGGGGGTTTTCTCCTTGGGTATCTCTGACTCCTCTTCTAACGACACTGGTCATTTTGAATTAGGGGCCCACTGGGCTCCAGTATAACCTTATCTTGAGTAATTGAATCTGCAACAACCCTACTTCCAAGTCAGGTCATGTTCTGAGGTCCTGGGGTTTAGGACATCAACATACCCTTTTGAGGACACAATTGAACCCCATAACAGCAGTCATCAGTGTTGGACTCAAGATTATGAAATTCTGGAGTTCTGGTTCTCTTATCTCTATTTTCTGTGTCTAAGCTTGGCGTATTCATTTTTTCCCCTTCCACTGTGTGCCAGCACTGTGCTTGGTGCTGGGGATATGAAGATGGGAAAGACGCAGGCCTTCTCTTCAAGGAGCTTTCAGTGCAATGAGGAGAGCTAGACTAGGTACCCTGCAACCCCTATGTGAAGGCCGTACTTCTCGGCTGGGAGAGAGCTGTGTAGCTCTCATTTAGGCAGGACTTCGAAAATGCTTATACAACTCTGGAAAGCCCAGAGGGGATTCTTTGTATCTGGACTATTTGACGTCACTCTTGGACCACTTAGTAATTTGCAAGAATAATTTCTAATTTTAAGTCCCTTGAGGGTAGAGACCAATTTCATGTGGCTCTCTTTACGTAGCTTCTAGCACAGAGACACCGGAAGTTTGATGTTCGATAACAGCTTATGGGTGTAAAAGTATTGATAAACTTTGTCCTAATAAAAACAAAAGCCACAGCTGTAGCCCATTCATTCTCTGCACCTCGAACTCAGCTGTTCCAAGGATCTTAGTAGAGTTGCCACAGTAAAGACTGTGGCAGCAAAGAACTATGACAGGAAATGATGTGAATTTCTCACCCTCTGGGTTTTCCCAAATAGTTTTTATTGCGTTTGCTTTTCGGTGAGCATTGACCTGAGAGGGAATCAGTGTCTCACTGCTGGCCCTCCCAGTCCCTGCAGACTTACCCCCACTTAATTCATGTGAAGCAGAGCTTGGGGAAGGGTGTGTCTCCAAGTCTGACTCTTGTTGTTCGACTAACTTACTCCATCGGGGTCTGGCTGCAGCTGTTTATTTTTTCTCTGTTTGTCCCTGGGACGTTTTCATGCCTCACCCCTCGCTTTCCTCCCGTCCCTGGCTCCCTTCCTTTTCCCAGGAGATAGGAAGTCTGAACTTGGAAGCCAACGTGACAGCAGATGGAGCCTTGGCCGTGGAGAAGGGACTGGCCACTCTGAAGGGCGAGGTGAGGGACGTGGAAGGAGAGCTGGCAAGGAAGGAGCAAGAGTTTGACCTCGATGTGGATGCAGTGCGGACGGTCAGTTCCCATCATTCTCCACGGGAGATTGTTTTAAACCTGCCAATATGAGAGACACCCTTTCAAGACTGCTTTGTATTCCTTTTCCTTCAGGTAATTACAGAAGCCCAGAGAGTTGATAACAGAGCCAAGAATGCTGGAGCTACGATCCAAGACACCCTCAACTCACTGGACGGCATCCTCCACCTAATAAGTATGTGGAGTATCCGCAGGCTTCCAGCCCCGTGCTCCAGGGCTGCTCCGGAGACGAGCTAGCCCTAGCCCTGAGGAATGGAAGCCGTAGGGTACCCTCGAGGGTCTCAGAAACTGGCTCTATGTCTAGGCCCAGATACTTGAGGCGCACAACTTTACATTTTCTGGACTCTATTTTACCATCTAAAGATGGGTCACTGAGTACCTATTGCCCCCGGAGGTGAAAGTCTGTAGCTCAAAGATCTGGGTGTATTTAGGGAAGGTGCCTTGAAGTGCAAAGAGGTTAATCATGTCTCACCGGTCACGTAGTAGACTGCGGAGGAAGTATTCAAACTCCACAACTCAAGAGAAGACTGGACAGTCTGACAGGCCTGCTAAGGATTCTTGTTCCCGGGAAGCTCATGGGCGGTTGTGGGCAGAGGAATAGCATCATCACTGTAGACGGCAGAAAAGTCACTAAGTGAAGGGTACGAGTGAGTGGAAGAGCCTTGGTTAGACGAAAGGCGAGGCGAGACCACTTGGGAAATGGCGGAAGGACTGGAGGAGGCAGGTGACAGAGCCTGAGCCCTGTGGCAGTGGGGCGGGGGGCCGGGGGGGGATTCTTCCAGCCTGTGAAGTCAAGGGTCACTTCCTGTTTCTGCTGTTTGTCCCCAGCCCGCAGTTATATCTTGATATAACCAGTTGTGGGCACTTGGCCTGCCTGGTTGATAGCCCAGAAGAAATGTAAAAGGAGTAGACACATGAGATACTGCAAGATTTTCAGACAAAATCGATTCGATGGCACAGGGCGGCAAGAATTCAGATTTACCCACGGAATCCCTCCCCTGCAAAACAAACAAACAAACAAAACTGATGAGGATTAACATTCTGCATTGGTAAAACTGATAGCAAACCCTCATTCAGCCTGTTCTATCAAGCATAGACTGCAGCAGATAGGGACCAAGGGATTCAAATCACAGATCCCAGCAACATTCTGGAAGAGGTTTGGTTCTACCTTTTAGATTCAGTAGAACCACTTTACTTTTTTTTTTTTTTAAGATGTTTATTTCGAGAGAGAGAGAGAGAGAGAAAGAGCACAGCTTGGGGGTGGGGGCAGAGGGAGAGATCAGGAGCAGACTCCCTGCCAAGCAGGGAGCCCGACATGGGGCTGCATCCCAGCACCCTGGGATCAGGGCCTAAGCGAAAGGCAGACGCTTAACCGACTGAGCCACCCAGGTGCCCCAGTTGAAGAACTTTAAAATCTGATTTTTCTGTGGAGTACCATCCTTACTCACCTTGGGAGATCAGTATTGTCTGTTTTGTTGTACTGATGAGTCTGCTTTGTGGTCCAGTGAGCCCCAAAGAGTAAAGACCCTCCAAGGGTAAAAAAGAACAAAACAAAACAACTCCCCAGGGGAGATTTTAGCAGCTTTGTTTAGCAGTCTGAAAAAAGTAATGAAACGAGTAGGGCCTTTCAAGAGAAAATGAGAGCGTGGGGGAAAGAAATTGGTGGGGATTATTAAACATTTACGAGGCGTCAGGCACTCTGCCAGGTGCTCTCTGGAGTAATATCACTTAAGTCTTTTAAAGGTCCTATGAGATGATTTGTGGTTTTTTTTTTAAACTCACAGAGCTGTCAACTGAGGCTCAGAGAGGTTGATAGTGTCCCAGGGATCACATAGTAAACTGTGGAGGTGGGATTCGAAGTGAGATCTCTTTTTTGCCAGTGCTCCTGCCCCTTTTTTGAGCAGCTTGGGCTGCCTGTCCGTGGACATGGTTGTTTTGTTCCCAGGCTTCCTTAACTTTCTCAGTGTGTCATAGACCCCGAAGTGCTGGAATACTCCCCTGCTCCTCGGTGAAGGACCAATCCCCTGGATCTGCATTTTTGTTATGGTGGTGTTCCTTCTGTTTGCTCCCTGGAGTCCCGGCCCGTCACCAGGTCGTCACCCCCGGGCACAATAAACTCGGGCAGGCCAAAGCTATCACCATAGCCCAGATAGGGAGGCAACCTGACCTTGAGTTTCAATTGACCAAAGGCCACCCAGACCCTATTCACATCAAACAGGTCTGGCCAGGTGCCCTTCATGCTGACATTAGCTTTAGATTGTGTATGAGTAAAATATACCTGAACAAATTGGACTACATTTCATATGGGAAATAAATGAGTCTCTAGCCAGATTCCCACTGACTCAGGCCAGAATGAAGTCTAATATCATTTCCAAACAGCTGGAATCTATCCCCCAAATAGCAAAGCATACCTTGGCCTCTAGAAACCCCAAAGCCCAGCCAGTTTCTAAAGGTCTTCTAATGGAAAATAGCAAGATATTTCCTAAGAGTAGTTCTGTAAACATAATTCGGAGTCGGTCCTGATCCTAGGGTGAGCTGTGTTGGGCAGACACTTTGGACGGTATTCAGTCTCCTGTGACCTTCAGCCTTCATCCTTTCAGAGCATGAACTGTTGGCCCAGACGTGAAGGGAGAAATCCAAGCTTCCTATTTCTTAACTGTAGAGCTCAGAGGCTTATAACTAGCAACTAGGCTAGAGCTCAGAATATTTTCTGTATTATTCCTGATGCAAAATAAGTCTTTTTTTTTTTTTTTAAGTTTTTTATTTTAAGTAAACTCCACACCACCTGTGGGGCTTGAACTCACAACTCTGAGATCAAGAGTCACATGCTCCACCGCCTGAGCCAGCCAGACGCCCCTAGAATAAACATGGCATGTTTCCTCTGGGCCCACTAATGAAGGGTCTAGAGGGCCCACGCGTGTTCAAGGAGATCTAACCAAGGCCTTCTATGTTAACTCCTTTCTCATTCCCTCCCATAGGTCAGCCTGGCAGTGTGGATGAAGAGAAGCTGATCCTACTGGAGCAGAAGCTCTTGCGGGCCAAGACTCAGGTCAACAGCCAGCTGAGGCCCTTGATGGCAGAGCTGGAAGAGAGAGCACGTCGGCAGCAGGGCCGCCTCCGTGTGCTGGAGACGAGCATAGACGGGATTCTAGCCGACGTGAGGAACCTGGAGAACATCAGGGACAACCTGCCCCCGGGCTGCTACAACACGCAGGCTCTTGAGCAGCAGTGAACCTGCTATAGAGATGGCTCAGCTGAGGTTCGTGGGAGACAGAACTCCAGAGCCATCTCACGTGGCTGCGGTGGGATGGAGACATTTGAACACGTCGACTGGGCATGCTCAGGTCCATCGAACCGGGCCCCATGCCTGAGATCTTGGCCAGAGAAACATCTCGTTTCACCGGTGTGATACTGCTTGTTTCCTGCTGCTGGGCAGTGAGGCAGTTAGCCTTGGGTGTGAGACTGGCCAAGGGCCCGGACCCCGAAGGGAGGACTGGATGGAAGGACAAGCTGCACGGCCAGGTGTTTGCCTCCGGAGAGTCTCAGACTGAGTCCTGGAGTGCGGACAGGTGCTGCTGGGCTATAGTCAGCTTATTCTTCAGGTAATGTGACCAAAGGAAAATTTTTTTTTACTTTGCCCACCCATAAAATTCTTACTGTCTGAACAGAGAGAGAAGGCCGGTCACACTGTGGCCGGTAAAATACTATTGCCTTATAGTGTCCAATGCAAGCTTCTCGTTGACCAGAGTCCCTCCCATTTACCACCCAGTTTGTCAACATGTCAACATTCGAGATGGAAGAAATGAACAGTGATGGAGTGAGAGGCTGTAAGTCTGGTTCATTTGGACCAATGGTGCCTGCTTGGGTCCTGCAACCTTTGAGTTCTTCTGGGGCCTGGAAGTGACATCTTTTCTCCGATGATGCCATGACTAGTTAGAGACTACATTTTTATTAAAGCATTTCTGACCAGCAAAACAAACATTGGGAAGGTACTTACTTTTGGGTTTCAAAGTGATTGAAAAATATAGCTTGGGCATTGAAAGAAGTGAAATTAGCTAGAAGATTTATTAGTCCTAATTCAGTCCTACTTTTCAAACACTAAAAATTGTGTGTATCTATGTGGTTTATTTTCTCACTCTTTCTCCCTATAGCAGAGAATGTTCCTGCTCACACTGGAGCTGGGTAGATCCATCCTTCCATCCATCCATCCATCCATCCATCCATCCTTGCAACATATATTTATTGAGTACCTGCTGTGTGTCAGGGGCTGGGGTACAGTGGTGACGTAGTCTCTGCCCTCACAGAGTTCATTGTCTAATAAGACAAACATTAAAAAAAATAAATTTAAACATACAATCTTGTTCATCACAAGTGGTTTTTATTGCAATAACCCCCTAGTTTGCAACCTCATTTCTCAACAGAACATATGTTGCAAGACACTCCCATGGGGGCACTTGGGATTTGGCAAAGCCGGGATGGCTCTGGGTTGTGCACACTTCTTTGCATTCCAGCTGTCACTCCTCCCCTTTCCACACCTGATTGCAACAGACTGTTGAATCATGATAATACCAGTGGGAATTGCTGGAAAAACCAGAGGTGATTCCATCTCGGGTTGGAAGATGTTGGTGCAGACTTGCCTTTGTACTTCCTTGGCTTTTCACGGATGTGTTTTTGAATAAAGAGTAATTCTTAGATGCCTGTGATTCAGTTTCTAATTTGTCAAACTCTAAGTCTAAGGTGGAGGTACCATAGGAATGGAAACTAAAATGCCACAGAAACAGCAATGAGTCTTACCTAGAGTTCACATTTTTCTGAACATCTTGTTTTGCCCTTTCCAACCATTAGAGCACTTTATGAGAGTTAATTGGTGCATGAAAAAGGATTTATTTCTGGAACAACTTGAACAGGGTGGGGTTTTAATTAATATTTTTGTCTTTTTTTCTTTGGCTATGAAATTAAGGTAAAATCAGTAGTTTGTGGTACATTGTCATGCTTTTTAATAAATAAAAATCTAATAAATTAAGATCCTGAGTTGGCCATCTAGCCAAGTGGCTAAGGAAAAGATTCCATTCCTGTCCACGTTAATCCCACAAATTCTGAGAGGTCTGATCCCTTTGCTTTACCTTCTGTAGAAGCGAATTTATAGTCCTGTCTTGGCATATTCAATCACATATCCTATAAATCTCTCACTGTAAT
>CM052893.1:20922860-20946036 GCA_028534135.1 Potos flavus | reverse complement strand
TATGGGAAAAAAAAAAACCACTAGTGCCCAGGAAATGTACATGTATTAATTAGATTAGACTAACTACTATGTTACGTAGACCTACAAATATACATTACTCAAACACAGTAGACATTTTTCTTGCTCTCATAATGGATGGGTAGCAAGTCGGTAGGGTGACCCTCCACATAGTCATTCCAGAACCCTTCCATTTACAACATGTGACTTCTAAGGTTGCCCGGGAATCATTTCTATTCCAGTGAGTAGAAAGGAAAAAGACATAGAGGTGGGAGACACCTGGAAGATTTTCGTGGGCCAGGCCTGGGAGGGGATGCACGACGCTTTCTCTCACATTCCATGGTCTAGAACCCAGTTTTATGACCACATCTGACTTGCAAGGGGTCTTGGTAAGAAGCCATGTCTCAGTTACAATCCCACACTCTGAAAGGGGAGAATGCATTAGAATGCATAACTAGTGATTGGTGTGTCTCTGCCAAGCATGAGATTAAGCAGTACATGTTCTAGGGAACTTGGTGAGGGATTCCATTAGTTAATAACATGCAATCATAAAGGGATTCCTCAGTGGAATAAATTGTTAAGGAGGTCATAGACTGTCTTCCCTGACAAATGGGAGATGACTTCTGAATAAAGATGGGAAGTGAAAAAGTGACTCATGTGACTCCCTTGGTATAGACATGATTCCCTCATTTCCGAGGACCTGACAAACCTAAGAAGAGAGAAGGGGTGTGTGGCTGAGAGGTAGCCTACTCGGGACTTAGCCTCTGTTGCCAGTCTTGTCCTGACCCTGTCAAATTAAAGGCGCTGGCCTTCCTGGTTCTCATCAGTATTTCTAATTGGTAGTGAAAACTCTCTTGTACTTTTCCCCTGAGAGCTTTGTGATTAATTATGCTGCTGGTAGGCCATTATGCATATCATCATCTACTTTGACTTATAGGGATTTTCTGTTGGGGGGGCGGGGTAGGAATGAAACTGCCCATAGGCTATGGCTTCTTAGCAGATGTATTTCTGATCTTATCCCAGGATGTGGTTTCTTGTCAGTAGTCTTGGGAGGCCAGAGAAAAGAGGAAGAAGATACTCAGTAATGTCCAATGTTTGGAACGAGGCTCAAGGACTGGGATATATTTATCATATCTTCTTTCAATGTTTTTGCAGGGTCATGAGAGCGTTGTGGATTCTTGCTGTGGTTCAATTTTGCCACCTGGAAAGTAGAGGTTAGATTTTTTTTTCCTGCTTTCTTTACACTATGGGCTACATAGAACTTCCTAAGAAACTCCAAGACCTGAAGCTTACTTTTATAGGTCATAAGAGAAGAAATGTGTATGTACATGAATATTAATTCATAGTCAGTACATATATTTTATAAGTTAATGTAAGTCAGCAAATTAAACCAGTGTTTATGCCCAATTTTAAACAAGTTTTCAACATTACATACTCTCAGGACACAGAAAAAAAGTTTTTAGGTTTGTGGCCAAAATAGCAAACATAAACACAAATAATCGATTTACAAGGCGTATCAAGCATCATTACGATGGGCCACCAAACCCAGATGGACACGCACAAAGCTAACTAATTCCAATCTTAAACAATAACAACAAAACACATAGTAAGAACCAAAATGATTTTTTTTTAAAGCACAACTAATCTAACAAGTGACTAAGCCCTAAATGAGGGGCCTACAGGGGAATTGCTATTTTACCTTCTGAATCGTGACTGATACTAGCTAATGACAATCATCATTTGGATCTATACCAACATACAATGCATGTCACAACTACAAATGAAATAAGAACTAATAGAGAAGAACTGAGCAATTAACAAATTATTATAATTTTTTTCTTATTTACACTGTCAAAACTGCGAGTTTAATGATTTGTCTTACTTAGGCTCTTTTATACCAAAAGTGAGTTATACAAGTTTAGTTTTTACAAGTACATTTTTGTATCATAAAGAACTAATTTCATTAGGGAGCCAAAGCTAACCAATAGGAAACTATGAAGATTAGGTAGGTTCTAAGATTCAATTTTTTTTTCATTAAAAACTCTTAAGTGCAGTTCACAAGTTTGCTAATTATTCCTCCTTGCCTACGATCCTTGGGTGTGGCTGTATATACTTTCATATCACACATGTGGCATCAGCTAAGTCAGGCAGAAAATCTGCTCTAAAACATTTTTGCAACTGTTGGCTCCCGTCAAGTAAGACTATGACAAAAAAGTGATTAATTCTGCAACTCGCAGAGAAGATTCTGGACAAAGACACAAGACTAGTAGCATTGTCTTATTTATTAATGTAATTCGAACATTTTGCTGATAAAACTTTTGTCCATGACTATCCTAGCAACAAAATTTTACTCAAAATATTTCACTATGAAATGGTGTTGCAACTTCGGTGTATTTTTTTTTTTAATGAATTGATTTTCATAAAGCAAATCTTACTTTTAAAATGGCAGATTCAGTGACCAAAAGTGATTAAAAAAAAAAAGCATCCCCCTCCCCATGCCCATCCTTGAGACTGTTTGGATCAAACTGAGTTCTGGACCTGGGCTAGACTGAAGGGAAAGAGAGTAGCTCGTTCCTAAGTAAATGGAACAGGCTAATAGGACACCCCAAGCTGACACGACCAAGAAACCACGTGAAGAACTGAGTTCACCCGGCAGCTCTAGGAAGGTGTAGACTGGATGAATCTGACCGAGAGCGGGCACTCCTTCACCACAATGCTATTCCTTGGGTGTCCTAATTGGAAGAGCTACAAAATCAGTCCCTGTTTCCATCCTCCCCATCTCACCTGTTGGCCTTCCTGCGGTAGCCTTGGGAGAGATCCTGAACTTTTCATATTCTACAGATTTAGTTTTGCATCACTCTTTTGATGAATGGAATATGCTAACGTGCTTCTGTCTCTTAGTCCCCTAAAGTGGGTGTTTATGTCAGTTTGGGAGAGTAGATTTGGGTTTTAAAATACAGTCATGTCTCCCTGTAATTCTCTGCCTTTTACTGCAGTTTGATTACTGAGTCTCACTTTCTACTTAATTAGAACAGCGAGTTCTTCTATTCTTTCTGAGAAACTGAAGCATGAGACCAGAGAACGCTGGGGAAGGTTCGCCACGCGGAGTTGGGAAGAAGAGCGTCTCTAGAAGCTCTAGCTCTGGGTTTCAGGCACTTCAGTAAGAGACTTTCCTCCCCTGTTCCTATGTACATTCAAGGAAAATGAAAGCAAGAAGATCCCAGAGACTGCCTGGGGGAGGGGGCGGCGAATGAGGTACCAGGTAGCAGCACAGAGCTCCCCAGAGGGCCACTCCTTGAGGAGAGAGTCACTGACACAAAGGGTTTCCCTCCTGCCCGTTCTTACTCATATGAGACACTTTCTGCAGAGCGGGAGAGATGTTTTTCACAGGTAGGCAGGAAATAAGGCTCCTGACTCCTCTTAACATGATCATTGCAGCCCGTGCCTTTCTCCCAATCTCGGAGCCATGCCAGCCTTGAGTTGGCCTTTGGAGGAAGAAGGACGACCCCAGAGGGGAAGTTGGGGCCTAGAGGGCATCCTCATGGCACCTGAGGCTTAATTCAGACTCTGAATCTTTCTGGTGCTAGCCTTTGCAGGATCACAGCCACAATGTCCTGCCCTGGACTGAGAGAGGGGGCTCTGACCTCCCCCTAGCAAATGACGAATGGCACAGGTTGGGGAATGGACAATTCTACCCAAGAGAAATTCACTTTTTCTTGGATTTAAGGAAAGCTATTTTAATACAATCCCTGTGATCCACCAAGATAAGATCTGCCCCCTTTCATTCCAGACATCTCCTAATGCCCCTGTTCTTTTCCTTCCTGTGCACCTTCCCACCCCCGCCCCCACCAGCTGTACACAGCCAGCCCCACAGGTTCCCTCTCGTGGGCTGTAGACTAAAGGGGGCCTGACCACAGAGCTCAGCAGAGTAATGGGGTGCATCAAAGAGACAAAAGATGTTTGGTTTCTCTTAGATCTGCTCATGTAGATCCTCATAATAAACTAAACCATAGATAAACTTTGCATCCTTGAAAATGCCATGTTCCTGTAGGAAATCTGGTTCCCTGTTTTCTTTTCCTGGCTTAGGGCTGTTTTGCCCAGACAAAGGCTCTTCTCTCTCTCTCCAGTGTCATCTTGAGCATTTGAGGTCTTTCCTAGCCTTCCATAGAGCATCCTTTCTTGGACTCAGAGGGTCACTATTTGGGATTTCCTTTAAGCTGCTGAGATCTCTTGATTTCTGGGCTATGGCCTCCCTCCCCATCACATCCCTCGTCCCTCAAGACTGGCATACGCAGTGCCATATATAGGAGCACCTGGGTGAGACACAATTTAAGAGAAAGATGCCACGTAAAGGCTGAAAAGAGTAGAAACCACACATTACCTGGTCAGTATCATGAGGAACGGGGTGGGGGGGGTCCAGAGATCATGCGGTACGAAGTCCTAAGGGTCAGGAAAACAATATCCTTTTGCCAAGCTCTACACATGCTGTGTAACCTTGGACGAGCCATCTAATCCAGTGGCTCTCTGCTCCCTCATCTTTTAAAGAATGTTGAATCAACTAATCACTGAAGTTTTTTGTTTTTTGTTTTTTTCATTTATGGTTCCACGATCCTTAACCAAACACTGAGACCCAAGAATAGGTCCTTCATTCCCTCCTCTGGAGATCATTTCCATAATCTGAAAGGAATAATACACTCCTGGGTGCTACCTGCACGTGCTCTTCTGTTGAATCCAGTTCCTTTTCCTGAAGGCTACGGAAGACTGTCACAGACGGGAGGTGTGTACTGAAGAATGGTGTCCCCGAGGTCAGGTCTCGCCCCACCCCTCCCGGGCCACAACTGGTACTAGATTTTGATAAAAGTATCCTGTTGCTCAGGGACCCATTCCATGAAGACAACCAGAAGTTCAAGAGCCAGGGACTAGAGGAGAGACACAGAGCATAAGAGGATAATTTCCTTTTGGCTCTCAAAACAGGGCACGAGTGAGACCTGAACAACTAAAATGGTCTGTCAGAACTGTTTGCAGGAGCAGCAGAGGAAGGTAAGAAATTAGAAAAAGGATGAAACAATTTAGTGGCTCTTAATGCCCTCCCCACCATGATCTCCGTCCTGTGAACCCACTCCCCTGCCAGACAGATTTCCTCAGGCAGTGGTGGTTCTGGGCTCTCAGGAGATAGGACCAGCTCCAGAGACAAGGCCGAGGTACTGCGTCTCAAGAGGAAACTGACCTCAGGGACCACCTGTGTCACCACAGGAAGAGAAGGTGAGAACAATCAATTCCCTTCAGGGCAACAAGCCTCTCTCTCCTGGGTCATCCTGGACTTACAGCATGACAGAAAAATTTCCCAGCCAAACAGGCAAGAAATAATTCCAATTAGCAAAGGTCTCTAGGGTTGAGTGAATTCCTAGCATGTTTTATTTCAGAAATGGCTGATTATTAGGATTTGGCCTTGAACAGGCGATTCTTCTCAGATGCAGGAGTGTGGCTAGGTGGCGACCTGAAGGTTCCTTGGGAATGCTGGGCTGGCAGGGAACCCACTCTGCCATCAGTCACAGCCCAAAGGAGGAGCCGTACACATGCCACCTGGACATAGGGATGGACTGGCTCTGTGTGATCACAGGCACAGAGCATCGGGACAATGGTCTTCGGAAATTAAGGAAATGGACACAAATTTTTCTGAGAAACCCTACTATTTCCAGACCTACTTCGCAGGTTTGGAACCTGAAAGCCTCGGTCCTGAGCCCAGTCAGCAGCTGCTGTGTGTGGGGGTGTGGGGGGCATGAGTGGGCAAGTGGGGGGTGTCGGGAAGGTGGAGGCGGCTTGGCCTTCTTTACTGGGTGTGGCTTTCATGCTGAGGCTGGCTACGGTACCCTATCAAAAGGGAAGTTAACACCCCAGAAATGCATCAAGACTACAAACATAAAGAACCACGGACACGGATTTCATCCAAATTCTATGAGGAGTGAACCAACAACAAGAACAACAAAACAAAACAGAACAAAAAAACAAGAGAAGAAAGAAAAAAAGAAAAAAAATAGCCCTTCGTGGTAAAGGGCATGCTGGGAAGGCAAGAGCCAGAGCCGCCTCCCCAGAGCATGCTGGGAGGATGGGCACCGGAGCCTCTCTCTAGAGCATGCTGGGAGACAGTCGCCAGCACGTCTCCAGGGACTGCACTTCCCCCCACTCCCACCCTTATTCCCTCACCCACCCCCAACCCGGAGACTAGAGGAGAGTCTGTCCAAAGATGACTGCTGAGGAGTGTATGCGGTGGTTCTCGGCAGGTCCCCCACGCTCTGGAGGGCTGAGTCAGCAAGTGGGGGGAACAGTCAAGATGAAGAGATGGAGAAACAGAGACGCAGGAGAAAAACGGGGGACTGACAGAGACTGGAGGGGCCAGTGTGTTGGCGGAGGACGAGGGGAGAGTGGAGCGGAGCGCCGGGTGGCTGCTAGCCCGAGGCATTGATGTACAGCTGGCTCTTGAGGATGTAGTCGATGACCGGCTGGGACAGGTAATCCACCACGTGGCCGTCCCCGTGCTGCAGGGCCAGCCTGCACGAGAAGACACGGGAGTCAGAGCAAGGCCGAAGGACGCGCCTGCCCACTCTTTCAGGGAGAGGGTTTGCCCAACCCCCCAGTGTCTGCCTTTGCTTAGGCTCCATAAATGGTGTCCCTCTTGGGAAAAAGCTCGCCTGCCCCAGAATTCCTCCCCCACCCTGATGACTCCATTCCATCCTGGCTCTGCCACTTCCCAGCAGAGGGACCTTAGGCAAGTTATTTAAGCCCATCTGTTCTTCGGTTTTCTCCTCTGTAAAAATGAGGCGTATATTTGGGCCCACCTCCTTCAGTTATTAAAAGGATTTAAAAAATAAAAATAAAAGGATTAAATGAGTCATGCAAAGCCTTTAGAATAGCCCAAACACATAGTAGGTATTTAAATGTGTTGACTGTTCTAATTTTATTCCTTCGTCTTTCTCCGCATCGCGGTCTCACGACAAGGAATCTCCTGATGGACCACTCCTTTTCCTTCCTGAGGGAGCCCTGACAGAGAAGAAGGCGACCTCCTCCGAGGCAGGGAGGAAGGAGGAAGGCACTACCAGGTACGAAAGGGTTCCAGTGAGGCACTTTGGTTTCTTCACGGTTGTGCTCCGGCCTTGGTTTGTCTGCTTCCCATTCTCTGCTCATAAGAAGGTCTTGGGAATGTCAGGCCCCAAGGAGCTATTTGTAAAAAATGCACATATTCCTCCAGAAATGTAGATTCTGAAAGGCAGTGAGCCCTGCCCTGTGAGACCTCTTCAGAGGCTGGCTCACTGCCTCTTCAGTGCACACACTGTGCTGATCTTGCAAGCAAGCCAGGTCCCTAAGTGCCTCCCTGCCCAGTTCACAGGGACACTTCTGGAAAAAGTGGTCTATATCCTTGGTTTCCAAATGCCAATCGCAACTTGATCAGAATCACCCAGATTCCTAAGCTCATCCACCATGGATTCTGATTCAGTGGGATTGATGGGGACACAGGAATTTGTGTGCTTGTGTAAGTTTGTGGGGTAATTTTATCATGCAGCCATGTTTGGAGCCAAATCCTTCTCCTCTCCCCTCATCAGCCCTCATTGGGCTTCAGCTCTCCCCTCGTAGTCTGATGCTACTCTTTGAAGTGTCTACATAATCACCTTCCAGGGAGGAAGTCCCGTAGACCTTTAAAAATGCTGGGCCCATCTGATTTCTCTGACATACGCGGCAGAGATGACCGTGCTCTCCATCTTCGGACCCTCTCTTGCCTTGGTTCTTGGGCCAGCATGGCTGGTGGTCTCTGATGGCTCCTGAGCCTTCTTTTAAATGCTTCTCTTCTTATTGACACTCCCTGTGAGCTCAGCCATACTCTTAATGTAATTTACACTTTTGTGCTCATGGCTTTCAGTTCCATTTCCACTCCCAGACCTCTATGTTCCTATATCTCACCGTTCCACTGGACATCTCCACTTGGAGTTGGTGGTGGAGATGTTACCTGGCCCTTAGCATCCACTCTCTCCTTCTGTTTAGTAAAAGAGCCTGCCGAGTTTAAGCTGGGCACAGCAAGTCCGTTTGCTGGCCTCCCTTGAAGCAAGGTATGGCCGCGTGGCTGGGGCTGAGCTGGGGGCACAGGGGGAAGTGACGTGTGCAACGCCACCTTTTTAAAGACAAAGCTCCTGCCCTTTCCAGCGGCCCCGACAGCAGCTGGGGACCCACAGACAGAAGCTTCACATGAAAGAGGCCAGAGATTCAATCTCTTTTGACTTTAGTAAGAGGGAAATAAACATTTCTCTTATTGAAACTATGACTATTTGGGCTCTTTTTGTTATGACAGCTTAGCCTATATGCTCCTTAATACAGTATTTCATAAACACCTCAAACTAAAGAGTCTCAAACTAAAAACATCCTCTTCCTCCCCCAAACCAGCTAAAACCAGCTAATGACCCATCCCCCTTTAAAAGTAAATGACTGAGGGGGCGTCTGGGTGGCTCAGTCAGTTGAATGTCTGACTCTTGATTTCAACTCAGAGCCTGATCTCAGGGTTGTGAGATCGAGCCCCATGTTGGGCTCTGTGCTGGGTGTGGAACCTGCTTAAGATTCTCTCTCTCCTGGGGCGCCTGGGTGGCTTAGTCAGTTAAGTGTCTGCCTTTGACTCAGGTCATGAGCCCAGGGTCCTGGGATCGAGCCCCACATCGGGCTCCTTGCTCACCAGGGAGCCTGCTTCTCCCTCTGCCTGCCGCCCCCCCTGCTTGTGCTCTCTCTCTGACAAATAAATAAATAAAACCTTAAAAAAAAAAATCTCTCTCCCTCTGCCCCTCCCCTCCTACTCTTAAAAAAAAAAAAAAAGAATGGGGACAAATACACGAGGTCCCCAAAGAAGGCTGAATACCAGGCAGCAGGTGGCAGCAAATGTAAGGGTGAGCTTGAACTGAGGAGAGTTGTACTAAAACTTGTAAGCCCATTTGACCAAGGTCCCTCTGGCTGTTTGTCAAATGTACCTGCTCTTGGTTGAGCTGACAACAGACATGGGATGGTTGACGTCATCCTTCACCACCATAATGTTGTTCTGGGGACAGAGCAGAGAAAGCAGGTTGCCCACGGTTCCCCCTTGCACTCCGCAGGTGGCCTCACTCCTCCAGCCCTCCTCCCCTCCCCCAGCAGCTCCCCCCAGAGAAGGAACGTGCCACAGAGCTAGAGCGGCAAGGAAATGGGGGACTCACTTTGTATTTGCGGAGTACTGAGGAGTGGTTCATGATTCGGTCTGTGTCCGCTGCGTCCCGGGGCACCACCACAATGCCGAAGTCCCCGACGATCACCTCCATCTGAAAATGCAGAGGGAGAGCGTCCTTTGGTGGGACCCCCTAAGTCCAGCTTCTTAGCCGGTGCACCGGCCTTCCGTGTGGAAGGCCACGCTCCGGTCCTAAGCTCGCCTTCTCAGCCCTATCAGTCAGCTCTTTCAAGTAACAACCTGTAACCGTGTTAGTGGAATGAGTGGGAACTTTGCCTGGCACCACGGAAGATGCTTCGTAAATACCTCTGGAGGGAATGAACAAATGTGCTCCTGCATGTCTGGGCGAGATCACCAACTCCTGAGGCTGCGGCTGGGTTCACTATGCCGAAGAAGAATAGGAATGACACACAGGCCTTACATGGCAGACACTCTCACAGGCGACACGGTTCCCGCTGCCCGGCAAGCGTACCCCAGCTCCCAGCCGGACTCCTGAGGAGGGCCGAATGCTCCCCGGCTCACCCATGTCAGAGCTGCTGGGGACTCAAGGGTGACGAAGGGCATGGAAGGGCTTGGAACACCCGTGTGCCCACAGGCAGTGATCTGAAGAAGAGAGGACGATGGGGTCACTTCTGAGATCAGCCTCTGATCAATGCTGGTTGCCCTAATAAGAAATGAAACCTTTTCATGAAGAAAAAAATTATTTATTCTGGTTATACACACAGTACAAGCTTGGGAAATTCAGGGGGGAAAAATCAATCGCAACCACAAAATCTGGATAACTACTCTTAACGTAGTGCATTCTGTCCAGGGTTTCCCTCTCTGCAAATAAGTGTATATACTTATTACACTGAAAAAGTAATCATTTTATCTGTATTTTTTTATTTAGCATTATATTGTGAGCATTTTTTGACATTGTTAAAAATTACTTGAAAAAATTAAGTTTTAACAGTCTGATTATTTCATTGTACCATGATATGCATGATATGTTAAACCAATCTTATAGAATGCATACAGTTACTTCTGATTTTTTGCAAGTATACATAACACTTTGTTGAAGATCTTTATGTATAAATCTTTTGCCACATCTCTATTTCCTTAGGATAAGAAGTAAAATAATTAGATGAAACGATATACACAACAGATTTCAAAGTCTTAAGGCATATTACCAAGTTGCTTTCTGGAAACTCATGCCAATTTTTATTTTCAAAAAGCCTGAAAGTTATGGCATTTAATAGACTTGGATCTCGCCCGGGCATATTACTGTTTAGATCTTGCCAATTAAGGATCCCAGATGGGGAGAGAAGGGAGGGGGAGACAGGTGGCTTCTAGCTGTGCAGCTCATTGTGCAAGACCTGCTCTGGTGGCAAGCGACCCAAGTTTTTCCTTCTAATAAGTGCCACAAAAACAGACATCAGGGTGCACTGGGGCCACTTCTCTATCAGACAGTTTCGATACGAGCAGAACTCCACTTCTCAGTCTGATTCATTGATTCTGTTCGCGTACATACGTGCGCACCCGGGCACGTGTGCACATGCCCTTGGGTATTTCCAGCCACCTCTCCCCTACTTCTCCCGTTGCCTACAACTGAGGCTAGAGCTGCAGCGGGAACACTGATGTTGCCGACACAGAAAGCTGGCTGAAGGTGGCCCGGGAGGGAAGCTGGGTAGAGAGTACCAGAGTCCCCATCGGATCATGTCATTTGTTAGGGACAGAGCATTATACGGCAAGCTGCAGCTGTTGGCAGTGCTCCAATGGGGCAAACCAGCACCAAGCATTTGTCCTATAAACCAGGAGTGTCAGGGAGAGGCAGGGCAAGGCGCTGGAGGTAGATCCAGCTCCTCCCGCCATGGTTTTAAAGTACTGCACTGGGATCCACGACTCAGAAGGTCACCCAAGCACTGGTTCCCAAACTTGGCTGTGCATTAGAATCACCTGCGGAGCTTTAACACGCTCGAAGCCCAGCTCACACCCAAGAACAGTGAAATGAGAATCTCTGAGAATGGGACCCAGGCATCAATAGTTTTTTTGTTGTTTTTTTTTAATTTCCCCGGTGATTCCAATATGCAAGCAGCTTGAGGACCAGGGGTCTAAGTACTGCTTAAAACTCCAGGGGAAGTGGTAGGGTGGAGAAAGAGAAATGAGAAGGGGGAGGAAAGGAGAGGAGAAGAGGGGGACGGGAGAGACGAGGGAAAAGGAGAAGAGGGGAGGGAATCTATCCAAGCTGGTAGACACGAACATTCCTCAGCTGCCTGTCTCGGCAGACGACTCAAGATGCCTGGTGTACGTGGCATAATGGAGGGTCTGCCCTCAGTTTGATTCCGAGAACTTGGTACATGTTCCATAAGCGATGAATGAAATAAGGGGGCTATTTAAAGTGAGCATTCTCGTTGAAAGCATGAAAACAATGGTTCAGACTGGAGTCCGGCCTCAATGGGGGGGGGGGGGGGAGTCACCCTATGGGTGACATGAGTGCAGCTGGTGCTTCCCACTCAGGAACTAATGAGCTGAGCACTCAGTCAATAACAGTGCCAGGTGGCTCAGTGGGTGGCAAGCAGATGGAGACCTTGCTGCCTGAGATGTTTTCTTTTTCCAGAAACAGGTGACAGACTTGCCCCCTGGGAATCGCAGATGGAGCGAGGGAGACAGGGTCTGCAGGACAAGACATAGAGCTTAACCGCATCCAAGCTGCACGTCTGCGGGAGTTTGGGTCGGGGCAGCAGATCTTTTCTGCTCCTTTGCCTAGACTCTAGGACACCGGGCTTGATTTCTATGCTAGAAGGTATTTGTGTGGGTGTGCGTCTGGGGGTGGGGAGAGATGCCACGTGCTAGAGTTTGTAATATGCTTTGTAATATGCAGGGACTCATGCAGGGACTTAGCTGTCCTTCCCACCCCGCACCCCCAAACTCCGTCTCCTGTCTCACCTGGCCCCACAGGAAACCACCCTCTCCTGGTTTCCTCCTATCTCAGCAGCTGCAATTTTTGTTCTCCTTGTGCTGGTTCTTTCTCATGAGTCCCCACCCTACCCCCCACCCTCAGTCCTTGGACCCCTGGAGGTGAGCAGGTTCCGTGCCGAGCATGGAGCTCGATCTTACATCCCTGAGGTCATGACCTGAGCTGAAACCAAGAGTCAGAACCTTAACCAACTGAGCCATCCAGGCGCCCCTGTAGGAGACCTTAAGCTACCAATCTTCAGCAACAGAAAATGAATTCATCCCCATCACCTCTCACTTGGATTGCTCTGGTGTCCTTGTTTTTCTCTTGCCTTTTTCAGTCTATTCCCAACAGCCAGCCCAATAATATTAAAATAGATGTGCTACTCCTGGGTCAAAAGTCTTCACTTAAATGTCACCTTCTCAGTGAGACCAGGCTTTTCAACTTGTGTGGCCAGGCACACAGACCCACAGGCTCTCCACACCTGCACCGCCCCTGCCTCTTCCTGGGTTTTCCACTCCTCCTTAGCCTTTATGCCCATCTAACACCTTATGTATTTTCTTTGTTCAACCTGACTTTCGTCTCTTTCTCTCTCTTCTATAAAGGTAACCTCCATGAGGACAGGGAGATTTGTGTGTTATGTCCGCAGGGGAAAAAGACCTGGTGCCTCATATGTGCTTAATCGGTGCTGTTGAAAACGTAGATCCCAGGGCTCCTGGGTGGCTCAGTGGGTTAAAGCCTCTGCCTTCGGCTCAGGTCATGATCTCAGGGTCCTGGGATCAAGCCCCGCATCGGGCTCTCTGCTCAGCAGGGAGCTTCCCTCTCCCTCTCTGCCTGCCTCTCTGCCTACTTGTGATCTCTCTCCCCTCTGTCAAATAAATAAATAAAATCTTAAAAAAGAAAAGAAAAGGTAGATCCCTTCCGAGTCTCCTCTGGCAGCTGTCGTCGAGGCAGTGGTTGATACACCTTCCCTGTCTCGGGACCTGGCGACGAGCCTGCAGTACCTCACGGGAGCTCTGGGAGGCCCGAAGACATTAGTCAAGAGATAGACATTGAGGTCCCCTGATGAGTAAGGGGGAGCTTCCTTTTGCAGGTTCCCGGATTTGATCCGATTGGTGAGCAGAAGCACTGGGGCAGCTTTAAAACCAACCACAAAAGGAGAGCCCCCAGACCTCCCCCCAGGGATTTTGATCTGACATGTCTAGGATGGGCTGGAGCCTCTCTCTTTACAAAGCTCCCTAATCCTTCTGCTGTGCACCAGTGCCTGGGGAACTGTTGCTTTCAATCACATGGACAGTTGCCTCAGCTGCTAATTCTCTGGCTTGGTTTGGGATGAGGTCAAGATGAGATACTTGTAAGGCAAGCCCCTTGGAGGATTCCAGCAAAAACGAGGACAAGGATGTCACCCTGTGCCCTGGGGAGTGGGGGGCGGGGCGTCGGGGCGGACATGTGACCCTGGGAAACAGAGGGTTGCTCAGGCTCTCCCTGCCCATGGAGCCTGCGGGAGTGTGCCCAGGCCCCTGAGACGGAGCTGTTACTCGGGCGTGAGGGCGCCCTCGTCTCCTGGGTGTTCACGAAGAGTTCTCCGCAGGTCTTGCCGCAGGGGTGGGGAAGTGGGTGAGTATCCAAGGTAGCAGAGCTGTCCTGCCTGGCAAATCCCTTTCCTGGTGCTGGCCAATGTGACCCCACACTGCCCCACCACAGTTAGCGAGATCCCAGTAGAGCCTCCCCCACCCCCCACCGCCGCCCAGCATACAGTGGCCCCCTCAGTTGAGCTCTGCGGGTCATGCCTGAGGTGCGGGTCTGTGACATTCATCCTGTTTCAGCTTCCTGCTCACAGGCACAGCGTTTTGATCATATCTTTTCATCCTGTGGTCAAAAGCTCCCCAGGGGCGGCGGGGGTGGGGATGGGGAGAGGAAGTGGGAGGGGGCGGACTCTGCTTCCCCAAATGTGGAGAAGCTGAAGGAAGGCTATGAGACATGTTGAGGCAGGAAGCAACTTGGCATGAGAGAGAGAACACTCATGAGGACCCGGGCGGCAAATCTGGAAGGAACAGGAAGTTATCATCTTTCCAGGAGGCTGAATTTCAAGCCTGTTGGAATTGGGGGAGGCTTTGGGTTGGGGATGCCCTGTGCTCTTAGCCAGGTACTCTCCTGGGCACCAGGGACAGAGGGTTGAGCAAGACAGACACGGCTTCATCTCTTGGATCAATCACTACCTAGGAGGAGGCACTGAACAAATGATTATTTCAAGTGTATCTGCTGCTATGAAGGATAAGGGCAGGTTACTATTAAGCAGCTAATACCTTGTAGTGGCTAATGTCTTATGGGTAACTGGTAAAAGTTTGGGCCACATCTCATGGTGGACTTAAACTCTCTTATGGTCTAAGCTCCTTCAACCAAGGAGGAGGTACTCTTTCATTTCACAAACTTTTATGAGGTGCATATCGGTAAATGGGGCACTCTCCTGGTGTTGCCAAATAAGACAGGTGAATCCGATATACTCACAGAGCTTACTTTCCAGCAGGAAGAGACCATAAACAAAAGTGTAAATAAGAATACATGCGGTGGAATTAAGTACAATATGGAATATAAAACACAATGACCTTCAAGTTGAAACCAAAATGACAAGAAGGGGCCAGACATAGGGATATCTGGGGTAAGAGCACTCCTAGTTAGCCCACAGCTAGTGCAAAGGCCCTGAGGTAGGAAAAACTATTAGAAAACAGAACAGAACAAAATAGGTAGGACTGAAGCACAGAGAAGTAGGAAAAATAGAGAAGGACCAGATCGAAGATGAGGTTTCATTCCAATTGCAAACAGAAGTCATTAGAGTGATTTAAACAGAAGGTTTGACTTTCATTGACGACAGGATCCAATTTACACTGATTTACCCAGCAAGTCTAAGTGGTTAGATCTTCTGTAGAAGCATTCTGAAACCAGGATTCAGAATCCTGACCATCTCCCCTAGACAGTGCTCTCTTCTCCAGGTACAGCACGTGGGGGACTTGGGCCCACCTGTGTTCCTTCTGCAGATGAGGATGCTCAGGAATGGACAAGGGACTATCAGTAAGGAGGGAAACAAACAGGCATTAAGCCATCTGTTATGTGCCAAGCACAGTACTGGGAGCTTTACTGATTATTACACTTAATCCCTACAACAGTGGTCTTCTGACATATGGGCCTCAGTTCTCTGTTCATAGATGGGGAAATCAAGACTCAGTGAGATATACCAGCTAGTTAGTGATTTGAACCCACTCTGGTCTGCTTTAAAGGCACTTTCTGCCACATCAAAGCCCTTTGAGATCCGTTTCTTCAGACTCACATTTTAGTGACTTGAAACTTTTTTGGTTTGAAAGTATTTTCTATCTTGTTTTTTTCTCCAGGTTTATCACGGGCTTCCTCCGTTCATTACTCTACATCGCCCCCTGGAGTATATAATTTTGCATACGTTCAACTGGGTTGGAAAGCATGCGAGGAAAGGTGTCTAGCAGAAGCCACACAGTGAGTCAGGAGCTTCTGAAATATGCCTCACCCATTTCTGCAAAGAATCCCCACCCTTGTTCTGGCTTCTGTTCCTCTCTGGAGGGAAAGAGGGCAAGAGGTTACTATGGTCAGAGTTGAGAAAGTGGGAAGGCATTTCCAGAATGGCTCTCTTAAGTGCAAATAAATGATCCTTTGGAGGGGTTTCCCAGAGGAAATTATCCCCATTCCCATTTCCAATTTGACTGGGGGGTGTGGGAAGGCAGGAGATTCCAGACTTGTCAAAAGCCTGAAAACCAAACCAACAGTATCTTTCACACGAGAACCAAAATCTTCCACGATAGGAGCTAAGCCTCCTTCCCTAGAGCCTGTAAATTCGACATTGGTTTTATCAGTGTGGGGGCCTAATCCCCCGGGGTGGAAGTGTCCATCGGGCTTCCTGGCCAGGCTGGACTGTCTGATAAAAACCATCTGAGCCTGAAAGACCAAATGTTTGTCTTTGCTCCATGAGTCCCGGAGCCCTGGGATTTCTTCTGGAGTGGCTAGTGCCCCAGGCTCTTCCTTTGTTTATTTTCTTTGGTGGCTTTCCCATAGCTGGTAGATGTAGGAAGCAGTTAGCCCGTGGCTGGCTGGCTGGAAAGATGCAGGGTACAGCCAATTAGAGCCAGTCCGTGGAATGCTGGGTTTCAAGAAGTACAAAAAGAAAGAAAAAGAAAACACAGTTTCCTTACTGGCCCGTCTCTGGTGCCTCATGTTCCACCTTTAGATTTTCATTCCTTTGGGTTAATTATTGCCCCTTGCTCATTTAAAATGCAAATGCCATTTGAAAGCAGCTAATACATTTAATCATTAAACTGAATGATTTTGCCTGTTTGCTGAAAAGTCAAAAGCTTCTCAAATAAAGACCAAGATAAACCATCTATTTCCACAGCCAGCAGCACCTTCCCAGAAGCTCCTGTTCCCACCATTCCATCTTTCGCAGTCTTCTCTTGACCCAAAAAGCTCATCTTCCAACCCACTTAACCCACTCCTGTCCATTACTCAAAGCCTAGCTCAAGTGCTCCCCTCTTGCAGCCTGCTATGAAATACATACATTTCTCATTCTTCTCACTGTCTTTAATGGGTTAGGGATCTGAAGACTTGTGCAACTTCCACTTCCCAGGAGAGTGCTAGGGGTTAACTGAGCTAATCCATGAGCAACATCAAAATGTTTATTGTCTCTCTCCCTCACTAGAAAGCAGAGTGCACACAGTGAGAAGCTTTGTCTATTTTGTTCTCCCTGCTCATTCGGCCCTAGAACAATGTCTGGCACTTGGTAGGTACTCGACGAATATTTTAAAACCAACAGATGAATAACAGCCAACATTTATTGAGTGCTTACTAGTTTCAGGAACTCTTCTAAACCTTTTACAATTTTATTTCATGCAATATAAAAAACTAATATAATAAAAAAGATATTTTTAGACTGCAAGTGCCTTAAGGACAAACAACGTGCTTATATTCATACTGAGCTTGAAAACTCAGTATTAGCCGAAAGATTGATTGAAGGAAAGAATGCTTGAATCAGAATTAATTTGCCAGACTGCCTTCCATTATAATATGATGGACGAAGCTGCTGACAGCGTAAGAGCCCTAGACACTGATTTTATCTGGGGGAGGGGAGTGAGTAGAACGGTTTCGGGCTTCACCAGTCTGTTTCCAGGGCTGACCCTTTCTCCTCTGGCCTTGACTTCCCACAGAGCCTGCTCCATGCTTGAATATCTGCTTCGGTGCAGGCGCCAGGATGCAGCCCAGCAAAGACCAGGTCCCCTAGGGAAGACCAACTCTGTAATAAAAACCCAGGGACGGGAAGGGCTGGCCCCCCACCCCGGTTGCTGATCTTCAAGGCTAGCCCAGGAGCCTGGATCTTGAATTCTCTCAGGAATCAAGAATGAAAAAGCCAGCTGCCAGGCCGCACAAGCAGCTCTTCTGTATCCCATGGAGAGAAACTTGATGAATATGTATGGAATTTTCTCCCCCTGGACTGTAAGGGGAAGGGTGTGTCATTGGTCAGAGCAGGTCAGAATTCACTGTGGGCTAATGGATCTTTGTGCCTAATAGGAAATACCCAAGGGAGGAGTTAGGAGATGGGGTTGTTCCTTTGGCTGCGGTGAGACTTCTGAATGGAGAGCACTGCTTCAGGAGTCCGGATCGAAAAGAGCTGGATGGACTCCGGGAAATTTGTGACCCTGCTGGAGAAAGCCTGCTGTGGGACGGACCAACTCAGCTGCTTCCCAGCCCGCTTTGAGCTTTCTCTACAGAAGTGTGGAGAGACTCCTATTTCTCCCAGACCTGTCTGAACTAGTGTGGCTTCTCTCCTGCCGTCAGAATCCTCAGGATTCTGAAGAACATGGGATTCTGGGGTGTGGAGCCAGGGCCTGTGACCTTCCCAAGGAGCTTGGCTCTTCTCCCGACCTCCTGTCCCCAGTCACGGGCAGATTCAGGGGTTTGGGCTCATGGTCGCTAAACAGAGGTCTGCGGCCAACAAGTAGCACGTGGGCCATCAGGTAAGGAAGAAACCTGGGATAGAAATAGGTCTCATATACCTCATCCCTGGTACACTCATGGTCAGGAACTGAAAACCCTAAAATGGAACCCTTCTAGGCAAACTCCAGCTGGTAGAATTTTCTGGTAGAATAAGCAGGACTTACCCTGTGCCCAGTCTTTAAAGTACGACCTTCCTTTTCCAGACCCTGAGATCGCCCATCCCCCAACAAGCACAGTGGAATCATCTGCGGAGTCACTAACTAGTCGTGCGCACCCTACATCCCCCTCTGCCCAGCCCAACCCTATTTCCGGCAGAGAACCAGACCCTTTACCAGACCCTGCTCTCTAATCTGCAGGGCAGAAAACAATGCTTTGCAGTCAGTGGCTTTAAACTCACTCAAGAGATTTCACTAGATATGTAGGATGAGAGAAAAAAGGAAAGATACCTTTCGACAAGAAAGAAGAAGTTCTGTGTTCTCTGCCTCCCTCCCCACATCATCCCCCCCCCCGCACCCCTCCCTACACTAGAAGGAAGCTAGAGATCCGTCAAAACTGCCCTCTCCTCCCTCCCAGGCAGCACCTTAGGGACAAAACCTCTGAAGAAAATCAGTCCTGGTGATCGTGGGTGGGTGGGGCCCGGCGCTGGGCTTCCGGACTCGGCCAGGGGCCCAGCAGAACCCCACCACCTCCAAGTGACCACGAATGTCCAGACAGGGAAGGCGCCCGTGGGGACCCCGATGAACTGATGTTCACGTTCAGGGTCCACAGAAGCCTTTCAGGTTCTGCTAGTCGGTAATATAATAATTGACACTAACTTCCCGTTAGCCCTGTGGAATAGATTTGGACTTGAATTTTAATTTGATTTAAATAAATCAAAGGTGATATTTCTAGCACACCTCTTTTGTGGGTAGAGATTCACACTCGTTATGTAAGGAAACAGCTCCTTAATTTTTTTTTTCCCCTCTACCTCAGGTGCCATGATTCTAAGGACCCCCCAGATTGGCTGAGGGTTAAATCAGGGGCCAGAGCAACTGACTGAGTGGGGATGGGGCAGTAGAGCCCTAGGCTTCAGAGTGCCTTTCGGAGCTTTTGGAGTGAGCTTTGAGCCTCTGCTTTACCCAAACCCCTGCTGCCTTCGCTGGGAATTGGAATTCTTACCACCCGGACAGGAGAGAGATGGGTTTCTGCTGGCCCCCTGTCGTGCTCCTTGGAGGAGCCAGGCTGGGTGCTCTGGATCTTCAGAGGAACCAACCAAGGGGGAACACAGCTGAATACATGAGGGTCTTGCTCCCCCTTCACTGTCACATTCCCAGTGAATCAACGACTGTTGGTTGCTCTAATTTTTTGTCTTAACCCGCGCTGTCATTTCAACACCAGAGCTCAGGGGGAAGAAGAGAGACCTGGGGCTCCTCTTCTTCGTCTTCAAATGTGGGATCTGACAACAGCAAGAGTGGCCATTTTGGAGAGAAGTCGGAGGACCTGAGGTCAGCAATCTAACCGGGAGGAACAGAGAGGGACTGGCAGTGCTTCCAGGGCCCCAAATGCTCTAAGTTTCAGGCTCCAGAGAGCCTGGGTGGAACCCTGAGGGGGGGCCCTAGAGATTCCCTGCTCCTGTGAGTGGCCCTTCAGGCTGCCGCCCCAGGAGCTGACTTCATCCCTCCTGGACTGTCTAGGACTGCACGTGGGATGTGTGCCCCCTCTCCCCCCGAGCTGCCCCCACCCCCAGTTTGCCTAGATTCTTGAAAGAGCTCTGCCAAGATCTTATATACAACTTTGGCCATATTACTGTTTACTGTCACAGCACCACATGAAGTAGAGAGGAAAGTAAAAGTTAATTAAGCCATTTCATCTAGAACTGAAAGGAGGTTTAAAATTTCACCTGCAAGAAATGGTCCAGGGGTGGAGATGAAAGGCCTACACAGTATAATTCACCTCTGGGGAACTCTCCCTCCCCTTCTGGTCCTCCCACAGCATGTTAGCACTCACATCCTTCACCTGGAGTATCTGTGTGTATGTCTACGAGTCTGTTTAGGTAAATTCGCTTATGAACGTTTGTTGTATGTAACTGTGTGTCGGGCCCTAGGGTGGGCACATCACATACACAATCTCATTTAATTTTCCCCAAATCCTATGAGGTTGGCACTGTTATTACACCCATTTTAGAGATGGGATAAACTGAGGCTCAAACAGATTTGTCATGAGTTGTGTTAGAATAGAGCTGGAATCTGGAATCTGATCCTGAAGGTTCTCTCTCTCTCCAGAAACATCCATATATGTATATGAAAAAATTTTCTATGTACACGTCTTGCCACCTGATACTTGGGGGAACAGACTGTATTGCCTATTTTCGTAAATGTCAGAACGTGATAGATAACATGCTATAGATTTTTAAAAACACAACCACATTGTACTATGTGAAGTGATGTTAACTAAACTTGTGATAATATTTTGCAATATATACATCTCTCAAATCATTGCAGTGTACACCTTAAACTAATACCGTGTTACATTATCAATTATATCTCAATAAACTGGAAACAAACTCATGCCCAGACTGTTGAGTGATTTGTATGGGGTCTCCCAGCAAGTTAATAAATAAAGCACTAGGTCTGGAATTACTGCCTTGAGAACTCAACTTGCATAGGGCTATGGAATTGGGGTGGTGGGGAGCGCCTGGGTGGCTCAGTTAAGTGTCTGCCTTCGGCTGTTGTGATCCCAGGGTCCTAAGATCGAGCCCTGCATCGGGCTCCCTGCTCAGCAGGGAGTCTGCTTCTCTCTCTGCCTCTCTCTTGCTTACTCTTTTGCTCAAATAAATAAATAAAATCTTTTTTAAAAGTAGGGGAGCTATGGAATTGGGAACTAGCAATAGCTCCGGCTATCCCATGAATGAATTAATGAAAGAACAAAAATGAATATACAGACCAAGGGTGAGTAACTTATGAATGAGCTGATTTAAGACCATCACCATCAGATCTGCAACAAAAGACGTCCATTGAGCTTCTAAGTGGTATAAGTTTAACTTCCTGTTTCCCTCTATCCCCAGTCAATTGCTAGAAGGATTCTACTGACCTTCTGCCATGAACGCCTCCCCTCCTGACCCCTTTTCTCTTGTTGAGGGAATTCTAGGGTAGTATTTACTACCTCTTCAGAAGGAATCAAAGGAAAACAAACCACATGTAATCTCAAAATTGCGAAGGCTTTTTTTAAATCCCTCCCTCCCCCACCCACTGCCTCTGCCACACACATCCATTCCAAGTACTGCTTGGAGAAGGTATTCTCTGACTCAGATTGCTTTCTTCCCCAGGGGCTTTACAGGAGCAAGCCCGAGTGGGAGTGAGTATAAAAATGCAGTCAGAGCCAAACCTTGGGACAGGTGAGAATTTTCTTCCATTGTCAGGAGAATGGATTGTCCTCTTGGGAGCTCACAGGAGATGGGACCCTCAGGCTGGGGAGGGGAGGCAGTGGGGGGAGGGAAGAGCAGAGGCTGAAACTAGGTGCCCCCTCCCCATCCTTCCCATGGCAGCGGTGTGTGCGGTGCTGTAGGAATCTTGCTACTCACATCTGCCTCATTCCAGAGCCCAGGGATGCAAAAGGATTCCAGCAGGTCACTGCCACACAGCAGCAAGATCCGCAGCTCTGGGGAGGGGAAACAAAGTTGGCACAGGGATGAGCGGAGACCTAGAAAACATTCAGTTCTCAGCCTTGCACCTGATGAATACAGAAGCCACCCATTCCTGGGCGTCCAGCACCCAGCTCCTCCAGGCTCCCCTGCACCCTGGCGTGCATGGTGTAGACAACTTTGCCTGCCCGGGTCATTTACAGACCACTCTCTTCCCCTGTGGGAGGAGTTACTCATGCAGGGAGGGTGTTGGTTTGCCTGGTACCGAGACAGTTTCCGGGGACACGGGTCCTTCCCTCCTAAACCAGGAGGGCTGGTCATCCCAAGAGAGACGGAGCCAGATATGTGGCTTATCTAAAGTCTGCGGGACTCTCTCTTCTGCTCCATATCAAAGCCAAGTGCCAACAGAGTTCGGCTCCTCTGCTGCTGTGCATTATCCAGGCTTTGTCCTTCATCACAAATGTGGACATGATGGGGGGTCTTGGGGGGACACTGAGTGTCCCCATGCCATAGCTGAGTTCCTCGGATGTCCTCTCTTTACAGGGCCACCGTCCTCAGCAAGGAGCCTGAGAAGCGGCGCTGAGCCCACCCCACCCTCTTCCCAGGTGCCTGTCCTGCTTGTCTGTGGCTTTCCTCCCCTCCCGAAGCCCACTCTGCATCATCCCAGGGAGGCCCCTCCGGACAGACAGCAAACTGCCTGACTTACTAAATGGGGGGAAAAAAGGATCCTGGGATTCTCCAAACCACGTGGGGAGAGACACCTGCCAGGGTGTGACTCGGTGTGGAGCGTTTGGTTCCCAGGCATCCTGGGCCCCCAGCGAGAGGCCGTGGCTGTGGGCATCTTGTCCAAAATGGTGGGAGGGACAGCCCTGCTCCGAGCCTTCCAGAGACCACTGCCACCCTGCACCGAGGCTGAGAAATGGCCGTTAGGTCCAGAGGCTGTGCTGGCCCTTGGCTTTCTCCGTGTCGGTGAGTGGGGGGCAGCTTCGGCTCCTGAATTTGACGATGCCTGGAGACATTTCTGGTCCTCAGGACCAGGGAGAGGGCACGCGCTCCTGGCATCTGGTGCTCGGAGAGCAGGAATGCTGGGGAACGTCCTACAAAACACATGGCAGCCCCCACGACACAGAATTGTTTATTTCCAAATGTCAATGGTCCACAGTTGAGAAAGCCTGCTTGACAGCCGTGAAAATAACTCTTTTCTGTTTCCAAGCCAGGAACTCCCTTTCCCACTTGAATACAGTGGGGTTTTTTGGTTTTTTTTGTTTTTTTTTTTAAAGCCAAAGCACAGAAAGTTAAAAAGTGGGGTGTCCACCTTTTCTTGCAGGACCAGAACAGAGGCATTTGTCACAGCCCAGAGACCCTAGCAGAGCCTGGGATCCCA
>CM052893.1:20781186-20922360 GCA_028534135.1 Potos flavus | reverse complement strand
CTCCCAGGATCACAGCCCCGGCACCCGACCTCCAGCCCTGGGGCTGGCCTGGACTCCAGCTGGGACTGCAGACTGGGCGTGTCAGGCTGCCCCTCGCGCTAGCGTCCCAAGCATTCCAGCTGTCACTGACCCTCCTTGTTACCTGATACCACGCCAACTCCAGCTCCATTCTGACAGCTGTCTGTTCCTGCCCCAGCATCACACACTCGTGTCTCTCACCCACCCGTGTCTCTCACCCACCCTGGAACCTCGGGAAGAGCTCCGTTTTCTGGTTTGCTTCCCCGGGTTCCGCAGGGCTGAGCTCATTTCCACGGGTGGGTCAGCGCCTTCCCATCTGATGACAGCTTGGTGTAGCCACTGTCCAGCCACCTGCTCTGGCCTCGGGCCTACACGCCCTCCCACAGACAGGGGATGCCTCAGCCTCGGCCTCTGCCCACGGCCCCCAAGAGGTTGTGGAGGCGGCTCTCAGCCTCCTCTCCTCCTTGCCCTCTAGCCCAGAAATAAGGAAAAAGATAAGGAAGACAGGGAAGCTTCTCCGCCGCACACAGTGCCGTGGGCCAAAGAAAGGTCTCTCTGCCTGTCGCGGCAGCTTAACTTCCACGTGTCTGGGATGAGGGAGAGGAGGCTCTGAAGGGAACATGGCCAAGCCAGCCAGTCCTAGCTCCTGGGAGCTGGCCAGGTGGGAGATAACTGAGAATCTGCTCTAGTTTGGAGCCATCGTTCTGAGAGTAGACCCTGTTGCAAACACAACCCAGGGTCTCCAAGCCTCTCCCCGGCCCCACTCTGCCCCCAAGTGTCCCCGCTTTTCCGGCCACTTACCGATCTCCTCGTACCGCATCACTGTGCCCAGATTGGCGTTCTCATCTAGGGAGGAAAGAGGGAACGGAGAAGCATGAGGGGACTGACCGCTACCACCGGACACACGGTCGGCCCAGGGGCCTCCTCAGGAGTGTGGGATGGGGTGGAACGCATGGGAGTAGCGGGTCATTGCCTCCCTGTACAGAGGGCATCTGAGGACAGTGAATGGAGAGCAGTCCAGCCTAAAATGGAGAGGGAGCATCTCCTCATGCTCCACGGCGGGAATTCACATTTCTGGGCCTTTAAGAATTGGACAGCTTCGCTGGGAAGCCGATGACGAACACACACACACTCATGCTGAGCACCTTCTGTTTCTCTCTGTATTTAGGGAGATAGCCCACAAAAGCAACATCCTCTAAACTGAGAGAAACAGCTCTTAGAGTCACAAGGAGGTGGCCCCATCTCCTTAGGGGCTGCCTGGCTCAGAGAACCAGCATCGTTGAGCATGTTGAGACGGCAGATACAGCAAGAGCCCATGAAAGACGAGAGAGACAGAGGCTTTGACCTGTGCTCTTAAGTGTGCAGTGCCGGCACGGGGGCTCACGGTGTGTACAAAATCATAAATCTGCCATCTTGGTCCCCTGTCTCCTTTCCTCCTCTGCCACCCCTCTTAGTTCCTTTTGGAAAACTGGCAATCTCAGAAATGGCAGAAGTCAGTCCCAAAGCATCAAAGGAATGAGGTCTAGACCTTCAGCTCTTCTGCAGATTTGAACTGGGGGACCCCAAAAGAGACCCAGCGACTCAGATATTCTCATCCAGGGAGTCCTTGAGGGAACAGCCAGAAACAGGGATAGGAAAGAACATGGGTGTTGGTAGCCTATCAGAGGGGTGCAAACACTGCCAGACCTGGGAGGACCCGAGGGAGGACTCTGGGCCCCTGAAAACTCTTAGGCATTTGGCCTCATTCTGTGTGTGTGTGGAGGGGGTGGTGGTAAGGGTTGGGGGGGAATGAGCACATCACCGCTAAGGTCTCAGCAGCCCCAGGCTAGGTGGGTCACACCCTCTGGGCTCTCGTAACTGCTCTACCCTGCAAGCCTGGGGACATTCCTGTTTACTTTGTTTTCTCTCCATCACTGCTCTATCAACAGTCATCCCACAGCAGGTGCTGGGAGGTGTTTGCAGAATGAATGAAGGGAGGGGACAAAGAAGAGACAGGACCAGGAAAGAAGGTCCTTGCTCCCTTACCCACAAAGGTGAAACGCTCCACTGGTGGGCGGACACAGCAGATCCGGCTTAGACTTTCTCCCACCTTCCCCAAGATCTTGGCTATGAGAGAGAGCAAGACAGACAGGGACAGAGGGAGAGAACCACTCACAACTTACAGCCCAGCATTTGGGCCACTTAAACAACAGGGTTGCACTGGAGGGGGCAGGGGTTGGGTAGTGGGAGTCAGGAGGGTAGAGAGAAAGAGCAGAAATATGACAGCAAACATTCCTTCCCGTTCACAGTCCAAGGCGCAAGCATTGTGAGCCATAGACTGGAATCTATTTTCTGCTCATGTTTATTATATTGTCAAAAAATGGAAAATGTAGAAGAGGAAAATATATAAAGAGGAAAATAAAAAGCACCCATAATCCCATCCCTGGAGACAACCACCACTAACACATGGGGATATTATTTATTTTCCTCCACTTAAAAAAATATGCATTATGCAGGTATGTTTGCACACCATAAGTTGGCTCATATCACGCGTTTAAAAGACATATGAGCTATTTGCTCTTTTCATTTTTTTAAAATGAGCCTTAGCCTTCATTCCTGTCCATGAAGATGGACTTCATCATAATCAGACATCCTACTTTGTCTGAGAGGGATCTCGTTTTTGATGACCTCTCTGGGCTCTAATCCAGAATATTTTTCTGAGCTCCCCACATGTAGCTATATGAGAATTAGGATATTCTGGCTCCTCGTGAACTACCCTGTTTAGAATAGACTAATTACCTAATAGCTTTTGGTCTCTAGGCTTGAAAAGTATTACCGGTATCTGTCTCTTGCAATGGGTTGGTAAAAAAATGTTGGAAAAAACATGGACCTTGGAATCGAATAGTCCTGAACATGAATTCTGACTCTTCTACTTTAGAGCTGTGTGACCTTAGGCTAATCACTTACCCTCTCTGAATTTCAGTTTTCTCCTTGTAAATGGGAACATAATATCTATATCACAGAATTACTGCATAAAATGTGAATCCTTGTAAAGCACTGAGCATTGTATGGGCATACAGGACTCGGTGCTGGGTAAATGTTGGAGCCCTTGCTTTCTGCCACTGAAGAAGTAGCTGAGAGTGTGGGATTCTGAATGCTGATGCCTGGGTTTGATTCCTAGTCCGGCTACCTCCTCACTGTGTGACCTTGGGCAAGATCCTCAACTCCCTTGGAAGAGGCAGAGAAAAATGCTGCCTTTCATATCTTTAATTCCCAAGAAGGCAATTATAAATAGAATTTATAAAAATGATTTATAATTATAAACTTATAATTATAAATATAAGAAAAAATGCACACCATCAACCCTGTCTCTCTCTCATTGTGACCGCTTCTCTCTGATGCTCTATTTTAAGGACCAGAACATCGACATCACCTTGTTAAAAATGCAAATTTTCCTCCCCCTCCCAAACCTACTAAGTCACATTCTGGGGAAGGGCCCAGCAATCTGGATTTTAACATGCCCTGCAGTTGATTCTGAGGTTTGAGAACCGCAACTCCACACCAGGGTCACCCTACCTGCAGTGGGCTTGCTGGACACGTTGCTATTCTGGTAAATGGGCTGGGGGGTCTCATTTTGGGGCTGTCCGATCACAGGCGTCATGGAGGGTGTGTTGACGTTGGAGAGGATGCAGCCAGTCACCCGCTGGGGAAAGGGAGAGGTGCAAGGTCAGTGTCGTTAGCCAAGTAACTTATGAAAAGCATGCCTAGTTATCTTCAAACGCTCATCTGTTCATCGATCCCAGGGAGGCCACTCGGCGCTGAGCTGGTGGCAGGGGCAGGTTCTAGACCCTCATGGCGTGGCTGCATGAGCCCGGCAGGAGGCCAGACCGCTAGCTAGCTCAGTGCTGGGAAAGCATGGCATGCAGTGTTGCATGGACCCTGGTTCAAGTTTGAGCTCTGCCCTCCTCTGGCCGTGTGACCTTGGATAGTTACCTTCTCTTGAACCTCAGCTCAGGAGTTTAACACGGACAAGCCCCATGGCTGCCTTTCTGGGTTGTGGTCTGGCACTTGGCCGCCGATGTTGTAACCTTCTGTGTGACGTGCATTCCTGCCCTCCGTGCTTGCTTCACGGGGCTCACATGAGGTCGTGTCTGCGGAAGGGCTGTGTACACTTGGGAAAGGTCATACGAACACCAGGCACTATCACCACCTGTCGCCTCTCCAGGCCAGGGATGCCAATGACAGGGCCAAGGCCGAGAGCGGGGCCGGGAGAGTGGGATGTGTTTGTGTAGCAGGAAGAGGGGGTGGGGTGCTGGGCGCTCTTGCGCCTGCTGGTCGGTGTGGCTACACATTCCAGAGCCAAACGGAAATTCCCTGTGTACGATCCTTTGTGCTGGGTTATCTGGCCTGCTGTTTCCCTGAGGGGGAGGGGGGCGGGCCGGGGGTGGGGGGGGGCGGTGTGCAGAAAGCACAGAGCTGATAAGGCCGGTCCTGCCCAGCTGACCCAGAAACCACCCCCTTCCCTGCTGTGGGTGGGAGAGCCCACTACTGGGCAACGGAGAAACAAAGGATGGGTTTTTCAATCCGTTCAGCTTTCCAAGGGCCAGTGCTTCTGCAAGCTCTCTTCCCTGAAAGCCAGTATCTCACCCCCATGCACCCCTCTTTCTGGATTCCGGAGTCCCGCAGCCAGAGAACCCCAAGTCGCGGGGCTGCCGTGGCCCTCGTGACCCTCGGAAGACCCCTCTTCCACACAGGCAGCGAGCAGCGCTGGCGCCTTCTGAGTCCCGGAAGGACAGGCGTCTGTTCTGCGGGGTGACCTGTCCCCTCTGCCATGTTCCTGACGCGGGGAGGGCCCAGCAGCATCCTGCCCCGTCTGGGAACCTGCTGAGGCCAGCGCCCCAGGCTCTTCTCAGCTTTGTGGGATTCTCCGCCCAGCCGTGGCCGGTGGAGGGGAAGGGACAGCCCGCCTCCTTTTTTATTATTATTTCACTTCCAGAAAAGAAAGCGCCACATTCTCCTTTAGTAACTCCGATAGCTGAGGAAATGCTTCCTCCCGCTGCCTGCATCTCGGGTCCCAGGGGACTTGTTCTATGTAGAGAAGAAAAGGGCTGGCCGCATGCCCCAGCCTGCCCTCGTCGGCCCTCCTCGGGCTCTCACATTCGCAGAGGCCCTTCCAAGCCTGGCCTTGGGTCACCTCTAAGTCAGCCCTGCGTCAGTCTCTCCAACAGGTCTGCTGTCCACGCCGGGAACACCGGCCTGATGGTCGAACAGGAGTGATGGGCGTCCCCCGCCCCCACTCCAGGCAGGGGTCCTTGGGACTCACATTCTCTCCCAGCCTGTGCCCATCACTGCAACGGCTGGGGCTCCTGGCTGCGCCGCTCTGGCCCAGACTCCTGCCTCTGGGCATGAGTAATGGAGGGAGGGTTCGGGAAGCCCAGGCCTTTAGAAGCAAAACAGTGGGCAGGCTCTGTGGCTGGTATAGGCAGGGCTCCGGATTCCTCCTTTCCATCATGGAGCCTGAGGCTCCCGTGTGATCAGAAGGTGCACCGGCCCCCGGTTGACCCCTGGCTGACGTGTAGTGTGAGATTTTAAGGATGTTTGTTACCACAGTGTATCTTAGCCTACCCTGACTGACACAGTAAGACAGGATGGGATGCCTTTTATTACTGCTGTTGCTGAGACCAGCACGGGGAGCAGGTGAGTTCCCCAATGGCAGAGTCCTCTCAAGGGGAGCAGAAAAGACTCCAGATGCATGTGAATGATTCTGAAAAGGGAAGTAAGGGAGGTGCGTTGTCTTCCATTCCAAGGGGGACAAACCGAGTAGATGAAGCAACAGCCCGCTAGAGCCCTCCCTCTTCCTCTTCCTCTCCTTCTTGGCTTCCTGGCTGGTTAGGAGCCCAAACTCCACCTCTATGAAAGTCAAGCACAGCTGGCCCAGTTGGCGGAGTGTGATGCTGACAGCTCCCCAAGGAGCAGCTTCTGACACCCACTGACGGAAGACACAGATGGGCGGAGGCGCGCCCTGTGTCAGAACAGCGCCGTCCACACTGCTGTTTGTGGCTGACGGGGGCACCGTGACAGGGGCAGGGGCGCTGCCTCTTGTCTTGGGCACTCAGGCTTCTTCTATGGGTGGCTCTACTCTTCCTGCCGTCAATGCGGAGATGGATGGGTTGCTGTTGATCTGGGCAGGGTGCTTTCTGCATGCTCTGGCCAGTGCTGCTGGCTGCTGTGGCCCTTGTTAGAACCTGGACACCAGCTCTTCAGCAGCTGCAACCTGGGCACAAGCCACAAGCTCCCATCCGTGTTCACTAAGCAATGGCTGTGTGTCCTCAGACAGATTGGCTTACCTCTCTGGGCTTCTTTTTGTTCACTCACATAAAAAGGACCAGAACATTGCCTGCCTTGCAACTCATGAGAGGAGGAATAAGAGTGCACAAAGGCACAGTGGCTGGCAGGGGTGAGGGGCCTCGGCCACAGCACCCAGTGCTGGAGTAAGGGGACCAGCAGGTCTGGAATAGATGGGGAAGAGGCTCCCAGATGCTTGTATTCCCTCTAGTGCCCCCAGCACTCCTCTGTGCTCCTGCCTTCCTGGGCCAGGTCTCCTTCTCTCCTCACTTTCTGAAGTCTCTCCTTACTCCCACCCTGGATTTGCTGGCAGAAGTTGAAAACCACCCCGAGTCCTACTGAGCAGGGGGAAGAAGGCGGGGGGGCAGCCTCCGGTACGACTCGGGGTCCTAACTGGCTGCTCTTCTTCCTGCTGCTCGGGGCCTGGTCTCCCACGTGGCTGGCTGAGAAGCCGGAAACTGAACCAGGTCAGTAGGCCAGCAGCCTTACCGGGCCTGCCTGGCTTTTGGGGGCCACCCGCCCCTCTGCCGTGGCACAGCTCACCTTCATGAGGTCCCGATGGTGCTCCAGCACGCTGCACGTGGTCTGCCAGGTGTCCTGATAGCACTCCCAGGGGTCCACCCTAACAGAACCAGAAAGACGCTTCCCTTGGTTTCCATCCTCACACTCTTTCCTGAGTGGTTCTTTCCAGAGCCCGCAGCTCAGGGAGCTTAGCAGACTCGCCTCCCCACGCTTGTACTTAGATCCCACATCAGATCAAACGTGGGCTTGAAACACCTTCCTACGCCTCAGTTAAATGAGAGAGGAGTATGGGGCTTTGGGAAAATGATGTTGTCTTCCGGTGTTCACTTTCCCCACCTGTAAAAATGACGACGTAACTCTCTTGTGGGGTTATTAGGGCTCGATGAGTTTTATAAACAAAGTGCTTAGTACGGAGCCTCGCTCTGATGCTTCCCCACACGATGGAAATTCTCCTCTGGGCCCTTGAGGATTGGGATAAAGATTAAAAGCCAGGCCCTCATTGAGTGGCTGCAGACATCTGGATTGGGGGATCTGCCCCTGTGTGCCTCCCTGTGTGGCGGGGGGCCTTGTGGGCATGGAGGGGGGCGTGCCAGTCAGACTGAAGGGCACAGCCCCACACGCTCGTCAGCCCCTCCTGTGCACCTGGATGTCAATGAGCAGGGAGCTGGCCCAGACCGATGCAGCGCTCGGGCTTAATCGCCAACTTAATGAGCTGCCAAACTGGGAGATTTCTCAAACATTTTCTTAGCAGTTAAGCATTCCCTGCCCACCTCCCACCATGAACACACACCTAAGCTTCCCCGAGGTAAGATCTCACGGGCTGAAAACCCTTGAGAGTCTGCTTGTGAGTCAGGTCCCCCCTCATCTCTGACCACCATCCTCCTCTTGGAAACAGGCTCCCCCAGGCCAGGGGCCCCGCCCCTCTCTCTAGAGCCACCTGAGCTTCCCTAGTGACCTCAATTCTTGGAATTCTGACCTTGCCCATGGGCCCGGAGCAATGCAGAGCAGGCAGGAGGCGCAGGGGAAATATTTGTTGAATGAATGAAGCGGTTCTCTCACAATCTTCCAGTCACATCCAAGCAGGAACATCCTCCTGCCCCGTGTCTTCCCCCACTGGACCCCACTTTCCCCAGGAGCTCCTGAGCCACAATGTTACAAGGCCTTGTTTCTATCCCTAATGTGACCGTGGATGGGCTATTCACGCTCAAAGCCCTGGGAAAGGCAACTGTGTCTACCTGTATCTTAGGGGGATGAGAAAGTCTCTAAGGGGCAAGTGTTTCTTACACAAATCACTGCTCACGACCAGCAAAGATCACTATGCAATTATCATGGTCGCCTCCCTTCACTGCTCTCCTTCCCACCCACCCCATCTCTTCTCCCTCACTGTGAGGTCAGCTTCCCTTCACTTCCCTCCTTTCATGGAAACCTCTAGGTGCCGCTTATTTTTCCATGGGGGGAAATTACAGTACAAATGGTGTGCCATTATTTTTTTAAAACGCCATTTTCTCATGCAAATTATAACTGTAGGAACTTGGGGGAGCTAATTAGCATAATTAGTGGAAGCTTGCTTTAATTACACTGCCAGCTCTGCGCGTAACGGTGTCTGCCATCTTAGGGAGGACGGTGCCCACAGTCTGAGGGAAAGGCAGTGAGCGCTCGCTGGCAGCCCCTCGGTCCCACGGTCAGCCTGCAGCTCCAGGGAGCCTGAGTTCAGGAATGGGAAATAAGGAAGGCCAGGGAACATTCCTTAAAAGGAAGTTTGAGTTCACAGGATGTAACTGGGGAGAAAAGTGGAGAGGCATTTCGGATTTCCTGGCTGGGCCTCAGCCCAAATCCAATGATGCTCCAGGAATACTCCTGGACCCAAAAGTCCCAGAGCTGAAGAAACACTGAAGATTCCCTCTTTAGTCGGCTAGGCCCTACGGACTGGTTATAAAATAAAGCTGGGCCACCTCCGAAGGTTTGTGTAATTACTGCCTGCAGGGGACTAACATCTCTTCCGGCCTCCCCACCCCTGTGGGATCCAGATGGCTCAGGGGACTTGTCCTCTTCCTCCACTCACCCCCGGTGAGTCCCAAGCCACCCACCCATGGCAATGGCCAGGCCAGCCCTACCTGATCCAGTCGGAGTTCTGGACGGCCAGCTGACACATGATGAGGCGATGCCGGCTCGACACAAGGCCCTGGGGAGCAACAGAGCCATCAGTGGGAGGCTCGCTGCACTCCCCGCAGCCTCCCCGAGATAGCTGGCTCCTTATTCAAGGGCAGACATTTGCAGCGGCACCGGCACCGGGAAGGAAGGTGTGCCCGCTACCCACCACCCCCCCCCTCCGGCCGACACACGTGCAGGGGCAGAGGGGAAAGAAAGGGATGGAGGGCGGGATGGGGCACTCTCGACAGGGTCAGGAGGTGGACCTTTCGGAGGAAGCAGCCAACGCATGCCTAGCACAGAGATGAGACTTAATCCTGAAAGCGGGGCTTTGTCTCAAGGCTCAAGCTGCTTGCTGGGTGGGCGACTTCCCCGGAGTAGCTGGGGAAGGAGGGGGGATGGACGTGCGGGGAGGGCTCCTAGACTTTCCCTTTCCTGTGGCAGGGAGGAAGCCGCAAGGAAAGGAATTTTAAATCAGATCATAAAAGGCATGGGCCTTTTCCTCCTAAAATCCGGGAAAGATCTGTAACCCGCTGCCGGTGTGGCATCTGCGCCCAGTCCTGCTCGGCCCTCCACAGGTGTGCGTGCTCCCTGCTAATGAGCGCTGCTGGGGGCAGCTGCTCCTCCCAGCTGCTGCCTGGCACCCACCCACTCCTTCTGACTGTAGTCCAGAGCCCGGTGCAGGACGCCCGCCACCCAGCATGTGTGTTTCCAGGAAGTGGAGCCGAGATGGCGGTGGGGCAGCTGTGTGCCCCAGGAGCCATCGGGTCTGAAAGGGAGGATAAAGGAACAGAGAAGCAAAGGACCAACCCACCTGTTTTCCATAGGAGTCGTGCACAGGAGAGACAATCCCACCAATCACAATAAACCTTCCAGTTTTGTGCAGATAATCCCTGGCTCTTTCTAATTAAGAGAAGATAAACCACACATTATAAAGATTCGGAAAGGTGTGGATTAAAGGTGATCGTTGAAATCAATACGTTCCGCTCTGCAAGGTTTATTGCCTTACAGCTTGCTGGCCATTTACATGGCAAGTGCCAACTTTCAAAGTTACCTTGGTGATTCAAAAGGTTATGGGATGAGATTCTGGCCCCCAAAGCAAAAGGATTTAGAACTCAAGGGGATTAATCCAGTTTAAAAGGTCCTCTGCTGGACAAGTCGGTAGCTTAGAGGGATTTAGAACAAGCACTTCACTAAATGCCATTTCAGGGACAGATTGGAATTTATGCCTATGATCACTTACAGAAATTCCAAAATGGAGGAGTGACTTAAAAGGAAGAAGAATGAGAGGAAGAAGAAGCAGCCGCCACCTTCTTATAATATCAAAGGTGGGCCGACTGCCTCCTCTCAGAAGAGAGTCACCGAAACAAATTTGAAGGCCTTCTACATAATTAGGGAGAATTAACAGGAAAGCCATCATTATCGTTAATTGAGAAAAGTTCAGTCACAGAAAAGCCTATTTTTTTCCTTTGGGAGGAATTCGTGAGGCAGCTTTTTTAAATTTACCGGACAAGCCCAATTTCTTTTCCATGAGAAAATTCAGAAAACTAGGAAGGGGATGAAAATTTTAGCTCTCACTTTTAAGGGCGCTCAGTGTGCAAACCCAACAGAACCTGAGCTTGTACCAGGGAGGAGATGTGGTGTGGATTTATTTCACAGGCAAGGGATTCTGTTCGTGAAGAGGGTCTTGGGGAGCAAGGCCGGCCATGTAATTTACAAACAAGTTCCCAGGACACCCGTGCTGGCTCTCTGAAAACTTAAAAATAATTCTCATCACATTTGCCTTTTTTCTTTCTGTCAATGTGAAATCTCTCTGTTTTTTTTTTTTAAGATTTTATTTATTTATTTGACAGAGAGAGAGATCACAAGTAGGCAGAGAGCAGAGAGGCAGGCAGAGAGAGAGGGGAAAGCAGGCTCCCCACTGAGCAGAGAGCCCGATGCAGGGCTCGATTCCAGGACCCTGAGATCATGACCTGAGCCGAATGCAGAGGCTTTAACTCTGAGCCACCCAGGTGCCCCAATCTCTCCATTTCTTAAAATAATTAATAGACTTTATTTTTAGCACAGTTTTGGATTTAAAGAACAATGGAGCAGATAGCACACAGAGTTCTATACACTCGGCCCCTACCTTCCTATCTCCCCCCGACACCGTTTTCCCTATTATTAATATCTTGCATTAGTGTGGTTCATTTGTTACACTTGATGAGTCCATACTGACACATGATTATTGATTAACTATAGGCCATAGTTCCCACGAAGAGACACTGTGTTGTACAATCTGTGGGTTTGGACGAATGCATAATGACCTGTATGTACTGTTGCAGTTACGTTGAGAATAGTTTCCCTACACTCAGAATCCACTGTGCTCCCGCTGTTCATCCCTCTCCCCAGCCACAGCCTCTGGTAATCACAGATCTTTCGGCTATTTCTCTGGTTTTGCCTTTTCCAAAACACCAAGTAAGTTGAGCTCATACACTACATAGCCTCTTCAGACTGGCTTCTTTCACTTAACAGTATGCATTTAAAGTTCCTGCATGTAGTTTTGTGGCTTGATAACTCATTTTGTAAACTGCTGAATAATAATCCATTGTCTGGATGTATCACAATTTCTTTATCCGTTTGTACCATTTGTTTATCCCTTCGCCAACTGAAGGACGTCTCGGTTGCTTCCAGTTTTCACTGATTATGAATCAGACTGGTACAACATTCACGTGCAGGTTTTTGTGTGGACATAGTTTGCAACTTGGTTGTGAAAACATCTAGGAGTGCGATGGCTGGATCAGTCGGTGCGAGTACATTTGATTTTGGAAGAAACTGCCAAACTGGCTTCCAACATGATCGTCCCATTTTGCATTCCCACAAACAACGAATGAGTGTTCCTGTCGCTCCACATCCTTGCTAGCATGCAGTATCGTCAGGTTTTTTGGTCTTTAGCCGTTCTAATAAGGTGTGTCACCGCTGCTTCTTTATTTTTTATTTATTTATATTTAAAGATTTTATTTATCTGGAGAGAGAGACAGCGACAGAGGGAACACAAGGAGAGGGAGAGGGAGAAGCAAGTTTCCTGCTGAGCAGGGAGCCTGATGTGGGGCTCGATCCCAGGACCCTGGAATCATGATCTGAGCCACCCAGGCGCCCCTAACCTCTGCTTTTTTTTTTTTTTTTTTTAAGTTTTTATTTATTTATTTGTCAGAGAGAGAGAGAGCACAAACAGGCAGAGCAGCAGGCAGAGGCAGAGGGAGAAGCAGGCTCCCCGCCGAGCAAAGAGCCCGATGTGGGACTCAATCCCAGGACCCTGGGATCATGACCTGAGCCGAAGGCAGCCGCTCAACCAACTGAGCCACCCAGGCGTCCCTAACCTCTGCTTTTTTAAAGAGTGGTATTACTTTACTTGTTTTCAAGAAGTCTTATTTTGAGGCCAAGGACAAATTGAAAACCTCATTAAAAACAAAACAAAGCAAACACCTTTTGATATTGGGATAAACTCCATACCTCTCCTCTCTTCTCTTGGCCCTTCATACCCCAGTCTTCGTTGAGATCATTTACATCTGGCCCTTAGCCGTCACCGAGTTTCTGCTGCAATAAGTCAGAGCTTCCTTCCTCCCCATCCTCTGAAAAGTGGCCTCTCCTTACTCTCCACATACCCAAGCTTTTCATTGGAATCTCCGCTCTACCTCACCTTGGCCTCGGTCCAGCCTGCTCGCTCTGTCCAACACCCCCCTTGGCTGCACTTACTGCTCTGCTAGCCCCCTGTGCATCCTGTTCAAGGGGCCTGGCTGGGAAATTGTTTCTGAAAGTTTATGCCTTTGCTCCTCTTCTGCACTGAGTTCTTCAAAGCCAGAGATTTTGCTGTAGGAGGTCCCCAACTTCCAGCTAAAGATGTGCAGTTAACATACACGTGAGAAGCAAGCTTGGTATAAAATGACTTGCATTCAAACAACCTTGACTGAACACATTGCCATTTGAAACACCGCTGCCTTAAGAAAACAAAGCTGGGATCCAAATGTGGTCCAGTCTGTCACCCATGTGGAACCCTTCCTGGGTTCTTAAGCGCCTGCATAGTGTGACTCGTTTATTGATCAGTCGATGCTTAACACATGCTCACCTAGAAGACGCATGTAGCTATTTTCCCTACTCCTGTCCTCCTGGAGTGTCCTTTCACTGGGCCGTCTTAGGTCAGAGAGCCACCCACTCCATTCCTCAGACCACGGTCTAGAATTTCCAGAGGAAATACATTGTCCCAAAGAACCTCATTGCCTTAGAAATATTATCCTTTGCTTCTGGCCAACATGAGGGGGGGTCACTTCTCCTGGCAATGATCCAAGATTCACTGTCTCACAAAGAGGCAATTTTTTTTTTTAAGATTGTATTTATTTATTTGAAAGAGAGAGCATGAGATGGGGTAAGGAGAGGGGTGGAGGGAAAGGGAGAAGGAGACTCCCCCTGAGCAGGGAGCCCAACATGGGGCTTGATCCTGGGTCCCGGAGATCATGACCTGAATCCAAGGCAGACACTTAACTGACTGAGACCCCCAGGCACCCCACAAGAGGCAATTTCTGAAAGGAATAACCCTAACCCTGTACCCTAAAAGAGGATACTTGATCTGAAGTAGTTAAACCCAGAAGAGGCATGATTGTGATGACATAATCAAATCAATTCAGTTTTTGAGCACAAACACCATGATGGATCCTAGAGGAATAAGAGGATAAAGATGGCTTTATTTATTATTCTCCAAAGGCTCGCAGTAATGGAGAAACAGAAAGCTATACTGAGGGATCTAATGAGAGGTGAGTTCTATAGCTGTGGCTTTCAGTGTTGTTGGAGTACAACCCACAGTAAGAAACGCATTTCATATCCCGACACAATACACACCTGTGTATTTGGATAATTAACTGAAACAAATGTATGACAATCTCCTTAACTACAGCAATGCACACTGATATTTTCCATGTGTTCTATTCTAGGAATCATGAATTTAAAGAAAAAGCTGGTCAAAACCTATTATTGGGTGGTAACCTATAGTTTGAACAACTCTGTGCTAACGTTGAAATGCTGAGGGCAGGGGGGTAAGGGACCGGAGAGATTAACTTTGCCTTTCTGAAGCGCGCTCGCCAACTGGTTTAGTCTTACCCACTGTGTTGGTCTGGAGGTCTGGAGGCCTGGTAGGGGTGAGGGTGAGGGAGGGGTATTATTGACTAAGCAAGTTGGAATCAAACTTTACAGGGCCTGAAAGCCAGGCCAAGGACTATGACCTTTATGCCAGAGATCGCTGTTTGGTCAACATGTATTCTGTGGACCGCACTGGAATCACCAGGAGGAGGTTATTAAAATATAGATTCCTAGGTCTCGGTCCAGAGTTACCAAGTCAAAATCTCTGGGGTTGGGACTTACGAGTCTACATTTTCAATTAGTGTCTCTGGGTGATTCTTTTCTTCTCTGAAGTTTGAGAACCCTGGACATATATAGACAACAACCATAAAGTTGAGAAGTATAGACAATAGAGAATCATTGAAGGCTGTTAAACAGGGAAATGACATGCTCTGAGCTGGAAAAAAAAAATTCGCAGAAGGGTTAGTGAAGGTGATGAAAAATCCTATCTTAAGTAAGGTAATCATTCCTGGTGGGAAATTTGGGGTCAGGTAATAAGGGATGGAGGAGAGAGATGACTCATTGAAACTTCCCAGAGAATGTCCAGGGACCACAAAATAATAGGATTTCCCTCTCTCTTCAGACATTTTGTTTGCTTTGCTTCTGGGGCTTTGCAGTTGGATGTGTCAATGCACGTGTCATCAATCTCTTAGACTGTACCTTTATGATTGTACTAATAGTACTAGGTTTTATATTCAGCAATTCACTAGTTGCCTCATTATCCTCTAACTTGAATGTGATGTCCGGCAAGAGAGAACTGGCACCCAGCTAAACAAAAGTGGCCAGGAACAGCTACGATTATTCTCTTCCTTGTTTCCCAAAGAGATTCCAAACAACTGAAGAGTCTGTCTAATGACATCTAACTCAGAAAGTGTGGTTTTGTGGAAACAACACTGAACTTAGAATCAGAAGACATCTAGATCTTGGGTAAGTCATTTCATTTCTCTGAGCCTTAAGTTTCCATACCTGTAAAATGCCTTCTTTGCAAGGTTTCTATGAGAATCGAACCAAATCCTGAATATAAAAGTGCATAACACCCACGTGGTTCCACTGGGGAATTGCCCTAAACATTTAAAGAAGAATTAAAACTAAAACTACGGATGGATCTAATGTAAAATGTGGTGATTGTAGTCGATAACTGAAATGATTCTAACCCCCGATTCCAATGTGTGTGTGTCTGCACTTCTCACACCACAAAGCAATTCTCAGACACTAGCAGGTATCCTACAATCCAACTAAATTCTGACACTACCTACCTAGAGATAGTATCCACTCCCACAGGTTAAGGATTCAGTCCTACAAGTCTGCCTCCTCCCCTTCACTTACCAAATTGCAAGGCCAGGTTGTAACCTATACTTCTGGCCAAATGGTTTTAAGTCAGGGGTTCCCACGGCCACCTCCTGGGTTCGATTAATTTGTGACAGCAGCTCACAGATCTTGGGAAGATCATTTACTCACTAGATTACCAATTTATTACAAAGGATATTAAAGACTACAGATCAACAGCCAGATGAAGAGATGGGGCAGGGACCCAAACAAAGGAGCCTCTGCCTATGTGGAGTCTGGGGACTCGTGGAGTCTGGGATCCACCACGAAGGTATGGGGAAGCATCCTGGTTCCCCAAACCAGAAGCTCTCCGAATGTCCTCCTTTTGGGGTTTTTATGGAGGCTTCATTATATTGGCATAATTGATTAACTCATTGGCCTTTGGTGACTGATTCAATCTCCAGCCCTCTCATCTCCCCAGAAATCAGAAGGTGGGACTGAAATTTCCAATCCTCTATTTATAGGTGGTTCCCCTGGCCACTGGCCTCCATCCTTAGGTCGTTTCCAAAAGTTATTTCATTAAATGGAGAGGAGTTTGTTATGAATAACAGGACACCCATCTCAGCTTTATGGCTCTGAAACATTTTTAGAAACTGAGAAAAAGAGACCAAATACTATAACAAAAGATGCTTTTCTTGCTCTTCTTGCTCAGGGATTTTCAAAGGTTTTAGCAGTTATGGGCCATGAACTGTGGATTAAGATCAGAATATGTTATTTATAAATCACAATATTGCCCTAACATTGTATTGTATAACTGAAATTTGCTAAGAGTGTAGAACTAAAATGTTCTTACAAAAAGAAGGAAGGAAAGAAGGAAGGACGGAAGGAAGGAAGGAAGGAGGGGAAAGGATAGGAAAGGAAAGGAAAGGAAAGGAAAGGAAAGGAAAGGAAGGAAGGAAGGAAGGAAGGAAGGAAGGAAGGAAGGAAGGAAGGAGGGAAGAAAGAAAGAAAAAGAAAGAAAGAAAAAGAAAGAAAAGAAGAAAGAAAGAAAGAAAGAAAGAAAGAAAAGAAAAGAAAGAAACAGAAGTAAATATGTGAAGTGACAGATGTGTTTATGAACTGGATGGGTTGAGTCCTTTCACAATGTACATGTTTATGAAATCACTGTGATGTACACTTTAAATTTCTTAAATTTTATATGTCAGTTATACCTCGGTAAAGCTGAAATTTTAAAAAATGAAACAATTCTAGGGTCTCTTGCAGAAAATAGAAAAAAAGGGAACATTTTCCAATTTATTTCATGGAGCCAGTATTACCCTGATACAAAAAACCAGGCAAAGAGGCTAGAAAACATGCAAAAACCATTAGCAAAATATTAGCAAATAGAATCCAGCTACACACAGAGAGAATAATACACCATGACCAACTGGCATGTATTCCAAGGATCCAAGGCTGTTTCAATATCTGAAAAATCATTTAATGTGATCCCCCATATTAACAATCTAAAGAAGAAAGGCACATGATTATATCAATTGATGCAGAGAAAACATTTGACAAGGGGCGCCTGGGTGGCTCAGTGGGTTAAAGTCTCTGCCTTTGGCTCAGGTCATGATCTCAGGGTCCTGGGATTGAGCCCCCCATCTCATGGGGCTCTCTGCTCATCAGGGAGCCTACTTCCCACCCCCCCACCTGCCTCTCTGCCTACTTGTGATCTCTCTGTGTCAAATAAATAAAATCTTAAAAAAAAAGAAAACAGTTGACAAAATTCTACATTGATTCATGATAAAAACTCCGAAAACTAGGAGTAGAAGGGAACTTCCTCAACATGAGGAAAATCCTTAAAAACCTATAGCAAATATCATACTTAATGGCAAAAGACAGAATGCGTTCGCCCTAAGATCAGGAACAACGCAAGGACATCTGCTCTCACCACTGCTATTCAATATGGCGCTTGAAGTTTTAGCTAGCTCATAAGGCAAGAAAAAGTAAAGGCATAGAGATCAAAAAGATTTAAAAAAAAAAAAACCAACTATCTCTACTTGCATAAAAGTCTACTTAGAAATCCCAAGAAATCTACAAGGGAATTCCTTAAAGTGAGTTAAGGGGATGCCTGGGTGGCTCAATCAGTTAAGTGTCTGACTCTTGTTTCAGCTCAGATCATGATTTCATGGGTCATGATCTCACGGGTGGTGAGATTGAGCCCATGGAGGGGCGGGGGTCTGCATTCAGTGGGGAGTCTGCTTGAAGATCCTCTCTCTCTGCCCCTTCCCTCATTCTCTCTCTCTCTCTTTCTCAGATAAGTAAATCCTTAAAAAAAATAAGTGAGTTCAGTAAGATCATAAGATACAAGATCAAAATAAGAAAATTAATTGTAAAAAAAAATTAATTGTATTTTTTAAAAGATTTTATTCATATATTTGAGAGAGAGCACTAGCAGGGGGGACAGGCAGAGGAAGAGGGAGAAGAAGACTCCCCGTTGAGCAGGGAGCCTAATGTGGGACTCCATCCCAAGACCCCAAGATTATGACCTGAGCCGACACCTAAGGCAGACACTTAACTAACTGAGCCACCCACGCACCCCATATTAATTGTATTTTTATGTGCTAGCAACAAACATGTGGAAACTGAAATTAAAAATACAAGACCACTTATAACGACCAGAAAAAATGAAATACTTAGCTATAAATATAACAAAACATACAAAATTTATGCTAAAAACTACAACATGCTGATAAAAAGAAATCAAGGAAGATGTAAATAAATGTAGAAACACACCATGTTTATGAATTAGAAGACATAACATAGTAAGATATTAATGATCTCCAAACCAATATATAAATTTAATGCACTTCTTATTCAAATTCCAGCAAAATATTTTTGGTGTAAATACGGACAAAATAATTTTAAAATTTATACAAAAGGAACCAGAATGGTTAAAACCTTTTTTAAAAAATAAGAGAGTGGGAAAAAAGAAAGTGGGGAAATCAATCTATCCAAATTTCAAGCCTTTTTATATAGCTATAGTAATCAAGACTGTGAGATATTGGCAGAGAGACAGACACATAAATCAATGAAACAGAATAGAGCTTAGAAATAGCCCCACATATGAATGGCCAACTGCATTTGACAAATGTGCAAAAATAATTCAATAAAGGAAGCATAGTCTTTTCAACAAATGGCACTGGAGCAACTGGACGGCAAGAGACAAAAATAAATAATAATTAAAAAAACTAAGTCAACCTAGGTCTCTTACCCTATAGAAAATTAATTCAAAATGGATCATAGATTTAACTTATGTAAAATATAAACTTTTAGATGAAACTATGGCAGAAAATCTTTGGGCACAGGGCTTGGCGAGGACTCCAATACGACACTAAGAACATGATGCACACACACACACACAAAACCCCAATAAACTGGACTTTCACAAAATTTAAAACTTTTGCTTTTTGAAAGACCCTGTTAAGCAGATGAAAAAACGAGTTATGGACGGGGTGAAAATATCTGGAATCCACATATCTGAGGCCTCATATCTAGAATATAAAAAAGACCCTCAAAGCTCAATGGTAAACAAAACAAAACAAAACAAAACAAAAAACAAAAAACCCCCTAAGGATCCAATGAGAAAATAGGCAAAAGACAGGAAGAGACATGTCACCAAAGAGGACAAACAAGGATGGCAAACAAGCTTAGGAAATGATGTTCAATAGTACTAAGCATCAGGGAAATGTAAATTAAGACCATGAATTCACCAATCAGAATGACTAAAAGAAAAAATTATGACAATACCAATAGCTGACAAGGGTGTGGAGAAATTGGATTTCTCCTACACTGTTGGCGGAAATGTCAAACAGCAAGCTACCCTGAAAAATAGTTTGGCAGTTTCTTAAAAAATTAACAAACGCTTTATCATATAACCCAGCAATGGTACTCCTGGGTGTTTTTCCAAGAGAAATAAAAACATGTCTACATAAAAACCTGTACATGATTATTCATATCAGCTTTATTTGTAGTATCCAAATGCAGGAAATAAATGAAACGTCCTGCCTCAGGTAAATTGTTAGACAAACAGTGGTATACCCCTACCCTGGGATACTACTACTTAGCAATAAAAAGGAACAAACTAACAATTCATGCAACAATTAGGATGGATCTGCAGATCATCATGTTGTGTGAAAACCAATCTCAAAAGGTTGAATACTATATGATTTCATTCACATAACCTTCTCAACAATGACACAGATTAGTGATGGCCAAGTGTTAGGGATGGGGTGGGGGCAGGGCAGGGAGGTTGGCATGACTAAAGCTTTAGCTTCAGGGAGAGACTTGCGGTGCTAGACTAGTTCTGTAGCTTATTTGTGCTGGTTACATGAATCTACACATGTGATACAATGGTATATAACTATACATCCACGTTACGCCAATGTCAATTTCCTCACTTCCATACTGTACTGTCGATGCATAAAATGTAACCAGTAGGGGAAACTGGGTTAAGTTAGGCACATGGGAACTCTCTGTACTATCTTCCCAACTTTCTATGATCTATCATTATTTCAAAATAAAACATCTTTTAAAAGCTTACAGTGAACTACAGAACACTTTACAATCGTAAGGTGGTAGTGTGCCTATCCAGGCAAATGACAAGCAAACTCATGGGGCTGGATGCTTCTGGAATGTCTGGAATCTCTGCTCATCCTTTCCCATTTTTGTTGCTGTCTGGATTCCAAGATTTGGGATTGTAATGGCTTGGGAGGGACTGTCCGAAGCAGTGTTTCTCAAACTTTGATGTGCACCTGAGCCCTCTGGGGATCTTGTTAGAATGTATATTCTGATTTCAGTTGTCTGGGTGGGGCCTGAGATCAGGACCTGGATTAGGGTGAGGTGAAAGGGGTAGGATCATTCAAGTGCACGGTCAGATCCTGTCTTCATTTAAAATCATTTTATTTTGTTCATCAAAGATTTTTTGCATTAATTTTGCCTTTAAAAAATGTTATTTCTCTCCATTACTGAGTTTTGGGGTGCTCCCTGAAATTTTGCACCCGAGGGAGCTATCCCCTTTGGCCTCACACTACTCCCAGCCCCGCCTGAGAGTCAGCATTTCTAAACAGCTCCCAAATGAGACCAATGCTGCTGGTCTATAGACTATATTTTGAATAGCAAGGGACTAAAGACAGGTGGGGCAGCCCCTACAACATTAGGGTACCCACAAAAGAAGCTCTCTTCCCTCCCCAACTCCACCATCACCTCCACTTTGCATGATGAGGGCATTTCTGGATATTGGCAGGTAGTTTGCTGGCAGAGGTTGGCTAGGGCCCTGGAATTTAATTTCATGCCAGGCTTCCCAAGATGTGGTCTATTTTTGTCCCTCAGCTCTGCCCCAGGAACAAAGCCAAATCCCTCTAACATTTTCTACTCAGGTCCAACCCGTCCTCCATCTGGTCTACCCTCCTTGCTCCTGTACTCACGGAGGAGGAGCCCAAGGCCACTGGTGGCATTGCTGTGTCCTGCCCTCAATACCCTGAGGACACACCGTGTCTCCCAACTCATTCCAGGCCACTTTAAACCAGGTAAATCTCCGCTCCTGACAGCCTGTGATAGATCCTCCTACCCCCCAGGCAAGGACGGACACAACACAGATGCTCTGTCCATTAATAATAATTCAGGAGACAGACATGTCTCGTCTGCCTCCTGGCCACTCAGTGAAACCAGCTGATGTGTGTAATCTACTCTCCTCTTCCAGAGAGTTAATGGAGGAAACACTGTGGTCAGGGCATTGATACTAATTCAATTTTTCCTTTTCAGCTGCAATTAGAAATGACCCTTTCTGAGTTGTATTCACAGTTGGAGCTGCCTGAATTTTTCTCGTTTGTGAATTTCACAAAGGTGATCTCGATTTGTAAACATTCTAAATTTTAGAATGTTTATTGGATAATAAAGGAAGGAACCAAGCAGGGTTATTCCTGCCCAGGGCTTGAAAATGGTTTTTCTTTGAAAGGAATCATCCCTGTGGCCTACCGCACTGAACCCTGGGCATTCCTTAACAAAAATTTAGTAAGTACTTATTAAGTTCAAGGCTCTGTGCCAGGTGGTGGGGGACACATAGAGAAATTAAAGACACAGCCCCCACTTCCAAGGATCTTGGGTTTTTGACACAGGGACACAGGGTGCTCTGCTTAGATAAGGGATACAAAGCTAAACAAGCAGCACCAGTAAGTGCGATAGGACTTCAGGGGGAGGGAGTGATCCCAGTGGGATAGGGTGGCCTGGGAAGCTTTCCTAGAACATGTGAGACTTGAGCTGGGTCCTGAGAGCAGAGAAGAGGGAGGTGTATTAACTGTGTCTTTTTACTTTTCTGTTTTCTGAGGCTCTGACATCTGGAGCCTCGCTGACCCTGGAGGGGCCAGCCCTCCCACTGGTTAGCCAGTGTCTAGAGATAGGAAACCACTCACCCTAGAGCACGCCTTTCAAATGCAAACTAACCAATTCAGAGCCCATACCCCCAATGACTCCCTCTGGGTGGCGCTCATGCTCAGGACCACTACACACCCGCCCTCATCCCCCTAGGGCCAGATACCAGACACCTAGGGACAGCTTCTAAGTCACAGTCACCGAAATTAATCAAACTAGCCAATCAAAAGCCTGATTACCCTTCCTCTGCTTCCTCCCTGCAGTAACCACAATAAAGGCCCCGGCCCCTATTTCTCCGACTCCCTCACCCTCCTGACCAGTGCTTTCCCATGTACTCCCCCTGTAGCATGGACAGTCCTCTCCTGGGATCTGTGAGTATCACTCTTTTCAGTGACGTTCGTCTCCGGGTCTGTTGGCCTTGCCACACCCAAATAACAGTAAAACCCACATTTTAAAATAGAGAGAAGAGGGGCACCTGGGTGGCTCAGTGGGTTAGGCCTCTGCTTTCGGCTCAGGTCATGATCTCAGGGTCCTGGGATCAAGCCCCACATGGGGCTCTCTGCTCAGCGGGGAGCCTGCTTCCCCCTCTCTCTCTGCCTGCCTCTCTGCCTACTTGTGATCTCTCTCTATGTCAAATAAATAAATAAAATATTAAAAAAAAATAGAGGGAAGATGGGGCCCTTGGGTGTCTAGTCAGCAAGTGTCTGCCTTCAGCTCAGGTCATGATCTCAGGGTCCTGGGACTGAGCCCCATGTTGGGCTCCCTGCTTAGCGAGGAAGCCTGCTTCTCCCACTCCCCCCTGCTCACGCTCTCTCTCTCTCCCTCTCTCCCTATTTCTTTCAAATAAATAAATAAATAAAATCTTAAAACAAAAACAGAAGGAAGAAACCCATTCCAGGGGATGTGAGCAGATGGGCTGTCAGGAATGGAGCCTCCGGGTTCCACTGAGCTCTATGGCTTGGCTTTCTTTGCTTGAAAAGCAATGATACCATTTCCATGCCTTGTCACGAAGGGTGTCTCACCCTCCTGCACGTGACCTGGAGCACCTTCCTGGATCTCCTTCTACTCCCAGACCCTCCAGTCCCAATGTGTTTGGGAAGCAGGGAGCTGGGTGATCATGTCCCCCTGGGTCGGCGAAACAGTCAATCATACCAGGTCCTCTCCCTCTGAGATATCCAGCCTAAGCCATAAGTGTTCGAGTGAGCATCCCACTTGAATCTGAAGCAAGTGTAAAAAGGAGTATGGTCCCTGACCTCGATCCATGAATGAGACCATGGGAGCCCACTGGGTCATCCCTGGGTCACCACTAGCAGAGTGGGCTGCCGGCCCCCTTTAATAAGCGCAAGCTAGTTATGAACTTAGTGTCCTTGGGGAGCAACTGGCTTAGCCCTCCCCGGAGTTGGCCAGTCCGGTTCCCAGCCAGCCATCTACGAACGCTCGCCATCATACCTCAGCAGAACCAGCAAGCGGGATGCACATTCGCCAGCGCAATGGCCTCTCCTCTTCTTCACACCCAAGACTCTAAACTATAAGAGAAGCCGTAAAATATGGATCCTCTAGGGATTATGAGATCACAGCTTTTGTTCTTTGCCTGCTTACTCCTGGTTCTCTGGCTCAGGAAGGCTACATTTCCCAAGGCGATAATAGGGTGCCCTGATCTGGCGTGTTCTGCCTGGTCTCTGTGGCCAGGGGCTGACCAGAAGAAGATGTGGGCTCGGTGTAGATGCATGTGGGGGTCAGACTGAGGCCCCTGACCAGACTCAGGCACAGAGCAGCCCTGCAAACCCCAAAAAGCTCCCCTGGACACAGAGAGTCCGGTTCTCCCGACCCTCTGTCCACTCCCACCATCTGCCCCCATCCACGGGGCACGCGCCTCAGGCTGTCTTCATTCACCAGAGAAGGCAGTGCTTCCCAGAACGCCTCGCCTGCTTGGATTTCCTCTAGCTCCTGGGTTTTCATCCATTTGTCTGGCTTTTGCAGCCACTGGGATTTGCAACCTTGAACCTGTCAGGGAGTCACGCACAGTAGCATAGTTCCTCCCTCATTCCTGCTCATTCTGTCTGCTCCGCGACCTCTAGCTTGGGAGAATGGGTGTCCCTGTTTTCCCCGCTAGGAAATGATTTATGACCGTCAGTTCCACAAGATTCACTGCGGACAGACGGTGCCGGGGTGAACCTCTCGTGTGTCCCAGCTGCTCCGTGCCACCTCCGAAGTCTGGCCTCTCCAGCTGAATCTTCTCCACTGGAAAAGCTCCCCAGATCCCCATCCCACACTCTTTCCAAACCACGCTTCTTGGAATTCACCCGTTATTGAAAATGATTTTTTTTCCTATTTATTTCTCCAGAAATAGAAAGCTAAATATATATGTAAAAATATGGCATGAACTGGTTTCCCCTTCGGTGAGATTCATAAACACATGGGAGAATTGTTTCACAAACCCACAGCCTGTAATACTAAATATAACTGGGTGGGTTGGTGGGTGGGGGTGGGGGAGAGGGGAAAGTGTGGGGGGAGGTATAAAGAGAGAAGAGCACACATGATGTAAAAAAAAAAACAAAACACCGTGGCTTCCCATTAGTGACGAGTCTGTCATTTGCATGGAATCAGGCTCTAATTTTAACTACACGTAGTCTGTTATTTCACACTGGATGAAGCATTAACCTTTTTGAATACAAGTTCACCATACAGGCTTCTTATTTAAGGGTAATTCAGCCTCTGAAGTAGAGTTTAACCAGGAAATCGCTTTGCCTTTATCTAGCAAAACAAGTGGAAAACACCAGGCAGAATAAGCTCCCTTTTGTAAAGATGTGGTCCCGCTGAGGCTCTCGTGCAAGGAGCACGGGGAATGGAACAGGACTGCCTACAGGTTAAAGGTTGCTTTCCCCCTAGGAATGTGATTGGGAAAACACTGTTTCTCTTCCAACTTTCTTACCTGTGCTCATCTTCCCTCTCTACTTTCCCAGAAATCATTAGAAATATCTTCCTGGATCAAGGGTGCCCCAGCTAGGGGCAACCAACTCTCCAGGTTTGCCTAGAACTTTCCTACTTTCAACACGAAGTTTCCACGACCTGGTAGGGCTCGTAGTCCCCCTCAAACTGAGATGATGGGCGTGGTGTGCTCAAAGCCCTCCAAAGAAGTCCATGCCCTAATCCCTGGAACCTGGAAATATGTCACCTGAATGTGGCAAGAAGGACTTTGCAGGTATGACTTAGATTAAGGTCCTCATCTCAAGATGAGGAGATGATCCTGGATGTTCTAGGTGGGTCCGATGTGATCACAGAGAGAATGCAGGAGGGTGAGACTCAGAGAAGACGTGACAATGGAAGCAGAGAGCAGTTACAGGTTTGAAGATGGAGGAAGGGACCACGAGACAAGGAAGGTACCTGTCCTCTGGAAGCTGGGAAAGGAAAGGAAGCAGATCTCCTTCTCCTGGAAGCTTCCAGGAAGAATTATAAAATATTAGTTTAGGACTTGATAATGAATATGTATTGCTTTGAACCAGTAAGTTTGTGGTAACTGATTGCAGCAGCAGGAAGCTAATACGGTGGTCACCCTACCCGTCGCTTGAATCGGCCTGCCCAGGGAACCTGTGAGTCACTCCACCTTGTTCTGCACGCACTGAACCAAAGAATAGGTATCAACTCCTGCAGAAGTGGAGAGAGGAAATAGCCTCAAAGAAAATGTATCATATGTTGGACTCATTCACAATCACAGAAAGGACATGGTTTTAAAGTCATTTCATTGGTATTTTAGAATTTTCTCTTTGAAGAGACCTATAAGTAAAGAAGTATACGACAACCTATGAGCTACCAAAATCAAGCTTTTGAAATTCCTGAAATTAAGTCACAGAGCCCACCTTGTTGGCCATAGAGCATAAGCTTATAGACTCTAGATTCAAATCCTGCTACAGGCAAGACTACCTGGGTGACCTTGGTTTAGGTACCCAACTGCTCTGGTGCAGACACATCTTTAAACTAGAGATAATATGATCCAACTCATAGGGTTGTGAAGTAACAGATGTGAAAATCAGCGTAACACCAGCACCCAGGAGACGTTGGCCATGCTTTTCTTTCTTGGGGAAGTTCAACAATTCCTTTGGGGAGGAAAGTTATGAGATAATAGAAAATATATATATATTGGTCTCTGCCCCTGGTTCCTGGCACAGAGCTCCTAAGACCCTTGTAGATTTCTGAGCGATAAGGGTACTGGGTGCCTCTATTGTTCTGTTATTTGCTCTTTGATTCCCATTCCTGACACACAGTTCCAACATCCCTTGGAACTTCCTGCATGATAGCAGGGTCTTTTGTTCTAAACGAGATGACTCTTGGTGCTCCTGGATGGGAGCTGGTCACTGGAAAGACTAAGCCATGGTCGGAAGCCTGGAATTTCTAGCCCCCTATTCCCAGCCCTCGATCCTCTAGAGAGGGAAGAGGGGGCTGAAAATGGTTAATATTTGATCATGCTGATGTGAAGAAGCCTTCATAAAATCCCAATAGCAGGGGTTTCACGGAGCTTAGAACACAACATGGGGAGGGTGACACACCCGGACTCCATGCAGACAGGAGCTTCTAGGCTTGGGACTCTCTCAGACCTCACCCTGTGTATCTCTTCATCTGGCTGTCCTTCTGTATCCTCTACCATATCCTTTCACAAGCTGGTAAACAGAGGTAAGTGTTTCCCTGAGTTCTGTGGGCCATTCTAGCAAATTAATCAAACCCAAGGAGGGGTCTTTAGAACCTCAGATCTATAGTCGGTTGGTCAAAAACACAGGTGACAAACCTGGGCTTGCTACTGGCTCCTCGGGTATATGTGAGTAGGGGGAGAGGGGCCCCACTTATGGGACTGAGCTCCTACCTGTGGGATCCAGCGCTATCTCCAGGTAGATAGTTTCAGAATGGAGTTAAATTGTAGGACACCCAGCTGGTGTCACAGAGAATTGATTGTCTTGGGGAAAAACCTCCACGTGACAGGTGACCAGAAATGTCAGAAGTGTGAGCCTTTTCTACAAGGAGTAAAGGAGACACCCAGGGAAGAGATTCCCAGTAGGGGAGGACTGAGGGTTTGGGGTTTTTTTCCTTATTTTTTCTTATTTCTTATCTTATAAAAAATTTTTCTTATTTTTTTATTACAAAAGAGAAGGTGGGGCAAAAAAAATCGAAAAAACTCTTTAAAAAAATATGCAGCTTGCCATTGTGGGGGCATCAAGTATAAGAAGGCTTCCTTTCGTCCTAATGCTCTTGGTGCCCCCAGCGAGACGTTTCTCGTGATGCCCGCTGCCGCCTGTCCTGCCCTCCCGTAGAGAGAGGAGATGGGGCCCTCTGGGCTTGAGAAGCCGTTTCTGGAGACCGGGTGTCTGAGTATTCCCAGACCCGGATCTCCTCTTGTCCTTTAAGTGCAACCAAACAAAGGGTTCTGAGTAATAATGCCACAGAAGCCAAGATTGGGGGTGGGGGCCTGCGGCACTCGGGCAGACTTCGACTCTGTCCAGTTGTAGCTGAGTGGCAGGGATGTGTTTGGATGATGGATGGGGGAGGAAGCTGCACACAGGAAACGTCGGGCTGGCTCATGGCTCTCCAGGCTATTGATCCCGCTCCGCTGGCGGCTGGACAGAGGGGCTTTCTGCCGGATGGAGGAGACTGCTTTCAAAGGTTTCATTTGTCTTTGGGAGCTCTCAGAGCTCACAGACAGTTTCGCTGCTTCTCCCCAAGCTGACCTGGAGGCAGGACTCCAAGGGACACCAGCAGGAAACGATCCTAAAATGGCCTTCAGGCTCATGACATGAAATCAGATACTTTTGTTGTACATCCCTTACAGCAACATTATTTTAAAAATGATACTAATTAGTGTCAGTGAGAATGAGGGGAAGTGTGCAGTCTAACACACCATCGGTGGGAGTATAAATTGATTGCTTTTTAGGGAAGCAATGTGGCAGTGTGCATCTATCAAAATGACAAACAGGCATAGTCTTTGACCTGGCAATTTCACTTCCAGGAATTTTTACTAGGGAAAAAATCCACGCATGCGCATGGAGGTGTGTCCAAAAGGATGTTTCACTTCAGCATTAACTGTAATAGTAAAAAATCAAAAATAAACATGGAAGCCCATCAGACAAATTATGGTATACACATCTAAAGGAATATTACGCAGCCATTAAAAAGAATGGAATAGGCCTATTCAGTCTGACATGGGAAGATCTCTAAGACACAGTGTTAAAAAAAAGTCAACAATGGATTTGGAAAAAAAAAAGTCAAGTCACAGAACACTACCTATAGTATGGTGACATTTGACTAAAAAACTATATGCGTGTAAAATCATTTCAGATAGTGATGATAAGAGCAGTGAAGAAAACAAAATGGGGAGAGAGGGTGGAGATTAGGTGGTTGTGGGTGGGCTTCTCTGTGGAGGTGACGTGGAGGCAGAGAAGTGAATGACAGGGCATCAGCCACACAAGAGTCCGGAGGGAAAGTGTGGCTGATCGTGGGGTGCGATGGGTACAAAGTCCCAAAGGCGGAAAAGCCAGGCTGGTGCTGAAGTCAGGGAGGTTGGAGGGTCACCCACCCCAAAGGACCTTGGGAGCAGGGAAGAAGTTTAGGATCTTATTTTAAGCCCTTGGAGGGTTGTAAGCAGGAGAATGGTACTTTTTGGAATGTTTGAAATTTTGACTATTTTGCAATTTTCAAAAATTTGAAAGCTCATTTGTCTGTTGGGTGGAAAATGAATTGAGAGGGAGCAAGAGTGGAGGAAGTGAGATCACTTAGGTGATCATCATGAGTCCAGGAGAGACAGGACAGTCGTAAACCTGCAAATGGCCAGGCCTCCCGTCATTTACCTCTGAAGGAGCTACGGTAATCGATCAGCATCTTACAAAAGTGTTGGATAATTGGACATTATTTTAAAAAGTAGCAAGGCCTACATGAAGGAGAGAGTAATATTATAGTAGAATTAAATTTTGTGATAGCTGATTAATTATGAAGATTATTTTGTGAGGATCATGTTTGATCTGGTCAAATCCTTTCCCCAGAACATGCCTATGTATTCAACAACCTGACATTTCATCGTTAGTTTATGAAATGAGTAATGGTACTGCTCCCTCAAACCCAAGAGTTGAAAGCAGACCCCAAGAATTATGAAAACCTGTGCAAAATTCCTAAGTAAGCAGGAAGTCCCATATTCTCGTGCCTTTAGGTGTATTATGCATGTGTTTAAGCATACTTATCTCTCTGGTTTTTGTTCCTTTTTTTTAGCTGAAGTTACAGTGCCCCCTAGAAGACCAGACTTGATATTCTTATCCTGATTTTAGGTCTAGCAAGTATTTTTTCTTGGATGAACCTTCTCAGGACTTTCCTGAAAATATAGGGTGGACACCCGAAGACTCATGGAAATTCACCCTGGGTGGTCCACACTGCTGCTCTTGGAATGTACAAGATGAGCTTTGTGACCTTCTACCGGGAGGGCAGTTCTAATTGCAAAGAGAGAGACTGCCAGGAGCAGGTAAATTGGCAGCCAACCTGGGCAGGGCCCAGATGGACGCTCCCAAACATTCTTAAGATGCCGTATTTCTAATTATTCAAAGAGCTTGGCCTGGCAGTCTGGATCTTACTATCTCTGGGTCTGCTTCCCATACTGCCCTGATCCTGAGACTGCTCTCAAAAACTCCCATGTGAACAGCCAGTGCAGACTATGACACGGTCCTATGTCTTTAGATCTAGTGCCCAGAGTAATACCGCAAACCACGTCTTCCAGAATGCCTCACCCATCAGGTCATAACTGTTTCTCTTCGCCCCATCAGCCCAAGCTGAATCAAATGCCTTTAACCTGTTCTGGTTCCCCAAGAAGACCAGGAAGACCCCTATTGCTAACGAAGATCTGGATTAGTTCACAACCAGATTGATTTTGCTCTCCGGGGGACACTTGGCAATGTCTGGAGACAATGTTGGTTGTTGCCGTTGGAAGGGGGCTGCTACTGGCTTTTAGCTGGTAAAGGCCGGGATGCTGCTTAACACCCTACAATGCTCGGGTCAACCGCCACAATGAAGAAATATCTGGTCCAATGGTGCCCAGATTGAGAAACTGGTTCCAGATAAATACAAGGCCTCTGTCTGAAAGGTAAAATGGAAACAAATAAGGCTAACACAGGTGGAAGAATTATAGCCCCAAGAGAAGAAAAACAAGGGTGTTGGGATTTCAGAGTCCGCCTTTCTGCCCCTTCTAGCACAAGGAACTGTTACTAGGAAAAGTGACCAAGTGAAATACCATTGTGACCAAAAGCCCCACATAATGAAAGGATTTCCAAGAGGTCCAGGAGGGTTGTAAGAGACGAGTCCTGCGGTTCGTGCTCACACAAGGGGCTGCTCATCGAGGCTTGCCTCTGCTTGAGTGAAGGAAGGTGATCAGGACGAGGCCCTGCTTACCTGCCTTCCTCCTCGCTATCTGCTCCCTTCCCTTTGCTTTTATAGCCTTGTGAGCCATGCATCTAAGCTTCAAAAATCCCCCTGAGCTGACAGAATGAATGGTTTCTGTGCACAGTAGTTAAAGCACACAGGATTTTGGAACAAGCAGACTGAGCGATTTAGGGAATCCTTGGCCAGAGATCAAGGGAGACCCTTTCTCCTCGCAGGCCCTAATTAATTCATGTTCCTTATGAAAAGCTGTGAGGGAATAATTCAGACAAGCAACAGCGAAAGGCTTTCTCAGCGGTCTATTTTCTAGGCCCAAAGTAATATTATATAATAATCGGGTAAAAAAAAAATATTGCACTGGTTTCCTGGCACTCTGCTGTAAAGATTTTTTTTTTTTTCCTTCTGGAAGTTCAAATGGCAAGGACCTGTTTGCATGGTCTTGGCAGGAGTGGACAGAGGCTTGTCTCTAGCCAAGCTCCCTGGAAGGATCTGCCTCTGGCCTCTCGGGTCAGGGGACTGGACGGTCTGTTTTATAATCCGATGATTAAGAGCCCTGAGATGTAGTTACTACTTTTTTTTCTTTCTTTTTTTTTTTTAAAGATTTTATTTACTTATTTGACAGAGAGAGAGAGATCACAAGTAGCCAGAGAGGCAGGCAGAGGGAGAGGGGGAAGCAGGCTCCCCGCTGAGCAGAGAGCCCGATGCGGGGCTCGATCCCAGGACTCTGAGATCATGACCTGAGCCGAAGGCAGAGGCTTTAACCCACTGAGCCACCCAGGTGCCCCAGTTACTACTTTTCTCATGAAGAACCTGATAAGTGGGCTGCTGCTCTGAACAGAGTAAGATAGTTGTGCAAGACATTCACACTTCTGGACCCCTATACACACACACACACACACACACACACTCCACATCTTGTTGGATACCCAATTTAATCAAACAGATTTAGAAATTTGGAAGCATACTCTGAAATAGGAAAAGGCAGAGAATCAATTTTTCTGAGCACATTAGTCACAGATTTGTGTTTTTTTTTAATATTTTTATTTTTACATAATTTCAGACTTAGAAACAAGTTGCTGAATCCCCATGTACCATACCATTCACCCAGACTCCCTACTTATTACTATCTTACCACATTTGCTTTATCATTTTTGCTTTCTGTATATTCACATTATTGTTACTTTTTAAACTATGGGATCATAAGTGGCCTTTGGCTCCTAAATATCTCAGTGTGTATTTCCCAACAAAAGGGCATATTAGTGACAGTTTATGAAGCTCATCTGGCAAATGGTTTAAAAGTCTGGAACCGCAGAATAGGATTTCCCAAGGATCTCCTGGTATATCTGGGTTCAAATCCTGGCCTCACTACTTGCCAGCAGTGTGACTTTGGACATCTTCTTAGGTCTCAATTTCTCCATCCGTAAAAAGGGGAAAATGCTAGAATCTCTTTCATAGGTCTCTGGGAACGACCAAATGAACCAAGTCACCAAATAAGTCTATGCAGGGACAGGTTTCACACATGTGTGAAGCAATACTCAATAACAATAGTCTTTATGTTAGCTGCTGTCTCCTTTTCTTTTCACTTCTCATTTCCTTATAATTATATAGGATTATTATTCTCCAATACTTCTCCAGCCAGTGCCCTTTTTGATGAAGTCCAGTTCTCCTGTTTTCATTGGCAGAGCTGGCATCAAACGTGCAATCTCCCTAACTTCTTTCTCTCCCTCCCAGGTCCCCTCCCCCCACCCCATCAGTCTCTGTTCAATTAAACCATGACAGACTTAGAGTTCTATAAGCGTACTACAAAACAGAAAAGAGCAAAACTTCATTTCTTGTGAGATTATTAAAATACCTGTGCTTTAAACTAGGACAACGACAAAGAACCTAGGGTACATGAGATCACATCTCTTTCTAAGCAAAGGGGCAGTAATTTGAGTATTTACCACTGGAGACAGGGAGATAGCTGGCTTCTGGCTATTTGGGTCAACCAGCTGTACTTTCTTTCCGTAGGCATGTCTAATTGGGTATGTGGTTAGGAAGAAAAAAAGAAAACTAATGTTTAAAATATACTTACTATGTTGCTGGTGCTTTCAAAAGATGTTTAGGTATTTCTACTTTGAAGCGTTTGAAATATACCATTTATTTATTTATCTATTTATTTATTTATAAATGTTTTATTTATTTATTTTTAAACATTTTATTTATTTATTTGGCAGAGTGAGACACAGTGAAAGAGGGAACACAAGCAGGGGGAGTAGGAGAGGGAGAGAAGCAGGCTTCCCGCAGAGCAGAGAGCCCGATGCAGGGCTCAATCCCAGGACCCTGGGATCATGACCTGAGCTGAAAGCAGACACTTAACTAACTGAGCCACCCAGGCGCTCTAAGATTTCATTTATTTATTTTGAGAGAGAGAAAGTGCAAGCGGGTGGGGCGGGGGGCGGAGGGAGAGGGAGGGAGAGAATCTCAAGCAGATTCCCCGCTGAGTGTGGAGCCCAACACAGGGCTCGATCTCATGACCCTGAGATCATGACCTGAGCTAAAACCAAGAGTCAGACGCTTAACCGACTGACCCACTGAGGTTCCCCAAGAAATATACCTTTCAAAATCCAATGACAACAGCACATATCAATTAATCACTAACTACCATCCACGGGCAGCTCCAAAGGCAAAGGCTGGAAACAGGGCCTTGAAGCAGAAAGCTGCGGTTTGGCCCCGGCTGTAGCTGGGTGTTCTCTCAGGGACCTGCCAGGCATGGAGCTGCTGAGCCACAAGGCTTAGGCCTCGTGTTTATGAGGCCACCTCTGCCAAGAGCAGCTGCAGCTGAAAGTCAAGCAGCCTTCAGTGTGTCCCATGTGGAACCTTCTGCTTGTCTCCAGGGGCACCTATTCACCTTCCCCCATGCCTTCAAACCTTCCACAGCTCCTTGCCTTTAGGATAAGGCCCAAACTCCCAAGCCGACCCCTTTAATTCTGAACCCTGAAGGTCTCTCCTGCGCCCCGCCACAGCCTCAAGCATGCCCTGTCCCCCCAGAGACATGGATTCGTGCACACGCCCCCTGGTGCCTTCACCCATGTGTTCCTTCTCTCTCGAATGCCCTTCCCCAGCTTGGTAACACCTGGCAAAGGACAGTGGTTTACTCTTCTTTCCATCTACCCGGCCCCTCCTTATCACTTAGACATTAGGTAACACGCAATGAGCACTCTCGATGTGTACAGCTTTGTGCTGAATTACAGCACACATATGCGTAAAAGTGCAGGTACCTTGAAAACTAGAATTACCAGTCTGAAGGGGAATGTTTCACGTACAAATATAGTAACTTGTTAGAAAAAAAATTTTGTGGATTTAATTTCCTAACATAACCTCATACAAATTTCAAGAGATAAAATAATAATTAGGTCCAAAAACGTTACATTAATACTTCATCCGAGTATGCCAACCAATTACTTTTTCTCTTATTATCTAGAACATTGGTTTACCTCAACAAAAAGATGGTGATGATGATTTAAAAAAAAAGAAGAGCATATTCAATGGAACAATCCATCATACTATGATGGCGATCTGTACCTGATTCTGAAATCATGTGGGGCAGACATACAGATCGAAATAAAATACTTCTGTACTTGCTTTCATTTATTTGTTTGCCTCTTTATTTACGTGGGCTCCGGGCTAGGTGTGGAGCCCAACGTGGGGCTTGAGCTCACAACCCTGAGATCAAGAATCAGATGCTTAACCGACTAAGCCACCCAGGCACACTCCCCACCCTGTACTTACTTTTAAAAGGGTTCATTTATATCTCAATTGTCAACAAAATAAAGAATAAGTCCCAAGTTTCCCAATGGCACAGCACTTCCACCTTGGTGAACACAAATGCACATCACGAATGTTCGGTAACACGTGTAATCACTGGTCCAACACTCCTTTAGGGGGTGCAGTCTGCATAGAATGTGTGTGTACCTGTGGGGGTGTATATTTAAGTTAACCCAAATTAAAGACATCATGTCCAAAGCGCTTTTGAAAAATTAGAGTACCCCGCAGACTGAGCAAACCACCAAATTCAGAGTAACCAGCCTTTCGTTTTTGACTTGAAGATTTTTTTTCTCCTTAATGACTATTGAAGTAAAACACGACCCTGCAGGAGGGGTCAGCTTGTATTTCTCTTCTTGGCCTCAGTGTGTTCCTATCCCGGCGGCATCTACAGATTGGGGTGCTTGAGACAGCTTTCTTCAGAAACGGTGGGGAAGGGGCACCAGGGTGGGTTAGTCGGTTAAGTGTCTGACTCTTGGTTTCAGCTCAGGTCATGATCTCAGGGTTGTGAGATCCACGCTCAGTGCAGAGTCTACTTAAGGCTTTCTCTCCCTCTGCCCCTCCCCCACTCTCTTTTTCTAAAAAATAAATTTAAAAAATCTTAAAAAAAAAAAAAGAAAGAAATGGTGGGACATTGTAGGTCCAGATTCCCCGCCTCCGTTCCCCCCTCCCCCCCACTCCCATGTGCTTGTATTCCCAGGAAATTTCTCTCCTGGGATCTGGAATTTATTTTGAGACATGTCAGAGAGCCATGTGAACAATGAGGAAGGAGCGGGTGGCAGGGCCCTGTGGCTGTGTCACCTGGGCAGGGGAGGGGGGATCTGTCTCTCTGACTCCTCCTTGCCATCCGTGGCCACTGGTGGGGGAGATAGGGAGTGAAGGGGGAGGGGCCAGTTCCTCTCTCCCCCGCAGGCTCTCTAGCTTGAAAAGGGAGAAGATTCATTCACCACAGACCTTCTTTCTGATCCATCTTTTCTCTGTGTCTGAGAAGATCATGTGCTGAGCCAAACAACGATCTCAGATTTTCTCCTAGGCGGCAGGAGCCCCAGCCCCAGAGCCAGGGCCGGCCAGCCCAGGCTCCCCAGCTGGCCCAGGCATGGGTTCCTGGTGGGCTATCCAGGAGCACTGACATTTCATGTTCTAGAGGGCAGGGCTGTGTCTCACGCAGCTTGCTGTCTTCCCCACTCCATCCCCAGCCCTTAGCGAGCATCTTAAATATTATTCATACTCAACGGAACACTGAGTGAGGGAGTGATTGGAAGCAGACCAATATTCACAGGAATATTGCATACTAGGCAAAATATGTGGAAATAGGCCCTTATCTGATTCCTCTTCTTCCCACTTGTGGAAATCGAGGTCTTTGACAGCGGCCCTGAGTCCTCCTGCTCAGCCCCGGCTCTGCATTTTGGAGCTCTCATTCAGCAGCCTTGACAGACCCCAGGGCTCCCCTCCTGCCCTCAGCCAGATGTTACTCAGCCAGTATCCTGACACACTAATCACTAGACCTGTGTGTTTTATGAATGTTATCTAGTCCAAGTCTAATACATACATTTTAACCCTCAGCCTGCCTCCCCAAAGGAGCTACTCTAAAATGATCATTTCAGGGGCGCCTGGGGGGCTCATTTGGTTCAGTGTCCAACTCTTGGTTTCAGCTCAGGTCATGATCTGAGGGTCATGGGATGGAGCCCGAGTGGAGCTCCCCGCTTCTCCCTCCTGCTCGTGCACACACATACATACTCTCTCTCTAAAATAAATAAATCAATCTTAAAAAAAAAATCCCGACTCTCCTGCTTCAGGTAGGCAGAGTAAATAAATAAATGAAATGATCACTTCAGCAGTCTCTGCTGATGTAGGGTAGATCCCTCTAGATTGGAGCCCTCAGGTCAGACCTTAAAAGCGGCAGCCTCAGGGCAGTGTGACCAGGCCGGTCAGCCCTTGCATCCCGGAGGGGAGGCCCAGCTTTACCCCCTTACATGTCAGCCTCCCACTTCCTGCCCCACCCTGGGCCTGAGCCCTGGTCCTCTATGCTTTCTCCCATCCCCAGCCCTCCTCTCCTGTAGTCAAGTCACCCGTTCAGTCTCTACAAGCAGAAAAGCCCTTTAGAATTGACTCAGTCTCCCCCTCACTGTACTGACAGAGAGGTGAGGGCCCAGAGACTGGCGAAGCTTACTTGTGCTGGAAAGAGATTCAGGATGCCCCCAGCCCAAAGCCATTAACTGCAGGGTTTTGCTCACTGGTCAAGAGACTGGCCCCTACCCAGGCTAATGACAGGAGCCTCGTGTTCAAAGTAAAAAAAAAAAAAAAAATAGTTTTTAGTAGGAAGCCCCAGAGACGGAGATCAGTGTGAGGGAGAGACGGGTAAAGAGACAAATCCAGTAGCGTCGGGAGTTGGGATCATGGTCAATACTGAGTGCTTTTTGGTACTGGACACTGTGTTACCGACTTCACAGTTCCTAGTTCTTTTACTGACAGAGGGAAGCTCCACTGCAGGAGGCAGGGAAGGGAGCCTCTCACCCCGGGCACGAGGGGGTCGGGGGGGTCTGGCCCAGCCGGTCTCTGCCTCACCTCCCCAGAGGACCCGGCGCCCCAGCGGCAGAGCCTGAGCCCCCAGCTCCTCTCTCTTTGGCTTCACTGGGCCTCAGTCCAGGAGCTCTCGGGCCTGTTTATGGGGCCGTCACCTAGTCTGTTGGAGACAAGCCAGGCCAGATGAAGAAACAGGGCCTGCCTTTGGAGCTGGCTCCCAGCTTGGGGAGAGGAGCGACGATGGGGAGGGGGCGCCCACAGGAAAGGAGGAACTGAGTGAGCTCTGTCCTTGGAAGCTAGGTCAGCTCGGGAGGATTTATTCCTGTTCCGTCTCGGAATTCCGAAACCAGAGCCAGGTCATCTTGTCCTCCCTGAGAAAGGAAATCCCCGGGAGAGGGTGGTGGGGGAGGAACTGGTGAGGCTGGCTCTTCTGGACCTGTGCTGGGAGGGGAGGGCACCAGAATATTGCACCACCCTGGGAAAGTCCTAAGTCCTTCCCGCCTCGGGGAGCCCGAGGCCACGGGCTCCATCTGCTGAGGACTGCAGACACACGCCACCGAGGAGCCCAAAACTGCTGACCTCCGCTCCCGCCTTGCGGGACTTCCGAAATCCGCGGCCGGGGCAGAGGGCGTGCGTGTCTACATCACCTTTTTGTTGTTACTTTTCATTTAATCATCACACCAGCTCTACTGGGGTGCTATCTTTAAGCCCAGTTTGCTGATGCGAAGCTAAGGACTTGCTTAAGGGGGCAGAGTCAGGGATCACACCGGGTCTGGACTCAGAAGCCCCTAAATGTGTGTGCATGTGTGCGCGCCCCCATGACACCCCCCAGGGCTACCGCAGTGGAAGCTTCACTGAAGTACAAGTCAGACTAGTAACTGAGAGAAATCACACTGGGGGCATTGATTTCCTCTGAAAAGTAACTTTTTTTTTTTTTTTTAAGATTTTATTTACTTATTTGACAGAGAGAAATCACAAGTAGGCAGAGAGGCAGGCAGAGTGGGGGGGGGGGGGGGGAAGCAGGCTCCCTGCTGAGCCAAGCGCCCGCCCGATGCGGGGCTCGATCCCAGGACCATGAGACCATGACCTGAGCAGAAGGCAGAGGCTTTAACCCACTGAGCCACCCAGGCGCCTCGAAAAGTAACTTTCTGAGTTGTTGTTGGAGGAGAAATAAATAGATCCTGAGTGAGATGTGAAGAGAAGGATGCGAACCTTCTGGGCTTGGGGACCATTTTTGGGAGTGTGGAGGGAGGTGACAGTACTTGAGGTTGTATTCGAAATGTACATGAGGAGAGAGAGTTTTTTTAAAGTGTTGCTCTATTTTGAGCAGAACACTCTTTTGGTGTTCTTTGAGAGGTTTTAGCAGAGATTAGAGTTTCTTTGTGAATGACTTTTTGGCTATCCAAAGATTGTTTCTCTGAGAACGTCACCATTTTGGCACTGGGTCACAAGGCAGCTATGCTTTGTGTGGGTTACACCAACACTCATGGAATTTGATCCAAAGTCACCTAACCTCTTCGTTTTATTACAGAAAAAGAAACAGATAGGAGCCAGACCGTCCTCAGTTCCTTGTTTCCCAACTAATTTCCTGTCCTGTCCTTGCTGCTGAAAGGGAATGGGGGGAGATTGGTGATCGAGGGGGGAGAAAGGAGAGGAGTGGGGCTGGGTGGGTGGGGAGAGAAACCATCTCCCTCCATTTCTCTCATTGGCGCACGCCCATCTCAGCCACCTTCAGGCTGGCAAGAAGTTCCTGTCCTCTCCCTGCCTTTTTAAAATTACATGGCTCTGGGTGAGCCTTCGTTTCCTCTATAGCGTCAGATTAGTGAGAGCAACTACTCTGCAAGGCTGTTGGGAAGTTGGAAGGACAGCATGGAAGCGTCATTGGACCCGTAAGTGTGTGATGAAACAAAAAAGTCCATTCTTCCTTCCCACCTGAGCAAGTCCTGTCATTTCAACCTCCTTCCCTAAACCTCCTTCCCTACTTTCAAAAAGGATGCATGCTTTCCTCCTGGGAGAGGGGCCAGACACATCCACAATAAAGGGCTGAGGGAGAGAGCAGGGCAGGGAGGGAGGCAGCTGCAGAGGCTGGTGTAGAAGAGAGTTTATTTACGAGGGAGGGAGGGAGAGCCAGGTTTGTCAGTGGTGGTGCCTGAGCAGATGTGGTGTGTAAATCATATGAATAGAAAAAGAGCTAAGATTTTAATTAACATTCCTGCGACTATGCATTTGAGTGCCTTTTACATCCTTGACAGTAAAGATGGAATAATTTTTAATTTCGAGTGAATGCTAAACTGACTTTCCGGAATATTACACCCTCTGAGACACTGTATTACACAGGTTTCTGGGTTCAGAAGGGGTACACATACGAGGGGTTATAGTATCATCTGCCCTTGAGAGAGAGAATATGTTCAGGCATATGGTCCAAGGCGCTCCTTAGACCTGAGCACAGTGGGCCTTAAATTCTTCTTCTTTCCTATCTTGTGCTGCACCTGCCTGGCGGCTCCAGGAATAATCGCAGACATTTAGGACAAGGACAGCTCCTTCTAGACTAGAAATATCCTGCTCCACCCACCCCATCCAGATGGCCAGACCTCTCCCTCCTCCCACCCTGACTCCTCACAGGCTGGGCCTGTCCCAACCTCTGTCCCCAGCTGGGAGCTCCCACATATCACCAGACTAACAGAGCCTGCAGAGTGAGTAGCAGCAGCTGTCAGGGGGTCACTGATCCACCACCTGGGTCCCCAGGGCCCCTGGAACAGCCATCTGGAGCCTAAGCTCTTCTTACCCAAATCACAAGGTGAAATTTTCAGGACCACACAGCAAAGCCGAAGCCACGCCTGAACACTTGAGACTACTTAAGGTCCATTCCCATGATTTTTAGATACCATCTGTCTGCTGACCACTCCCAAATTCCCATCACCTTGCAGACCTCTCCCCTGAGCTTTAATCTCAGAAATCAAATGATCTCGCTTGGATGGCTCTCACAAATATCTCAAACTTGATACATACAAAACTAGATTCTTGATATCCATTCCCAAATCTGTACCGTCACGACTCCCCACCTGCTTGCCCTCTCCCTGCAACAACACTACCCAGGACCTAGTTGCTGAAGCCAGTGACCAGGGAGTATCCTTGGTTTCTCCCTCTCCCTTAACCTCCCCACCAACATCTGACCCATCAGCAGCCTCTAAACCCCACTAGCTTCTTTCCATCTTCACTGCCACCACCATCCTCCAAGTGACACTCATCCCTTCTCTATGTGGAGCTTAGAGGAAAATGAGATTGGAAAGGGAGCACATTTCAACCAAGGCTGCGACCTGGCTCACTGCTGCCCCATTCCCTCATGAACACGACATGGAGTCCAAATTGGAAAAGTTTGAGAATCTGAGAATGGAAAAGAACTTGACCCCACTAACCCTCTGCAACTCTGAGCAAAAATTTCAGCACCTGAAAGGGAGGCACTGTTAATGTAAGTGAGCAGATTTAGGCAGAGAAAGGGACTGAGATACTACCTTCCTGCCATCTTCCCCCTGCCTTGCCCCATTCTCTTTGCTTCCTGTAAGGTGGGGAGATTGGATCAATGCCTAGGTTCCGAAGTGGGACAAAGTTTAGCTTGGGGGCCTGATGGGAGATCGTCATAAAATGTGCAAAATGTCCCCAAGTCAGAAGCTTCAGGGTGGGTGACCAAACTGGGGACCTGAGAGGAGGCAGAGCAGTAAGAGTGGAGAAGAAGGCAGAACTTGGAAGGGGAGACCCTAGAGAAGTTAATTCATGTTGCCCAGGGCAAGAGAACAAATCCCAAGCTCCATTAAAACAGCAGATGCCAGCAGAGGACCAGCGTGGGTCAGCTGTCCTTCCTTCAACATCAGAAAGATACATATGCCCCGTGGAATTTTGAGCAAATCCAGGGAGAAAGGGAGAAGGAAAAGGGAGGGAGGAATTCTGAAATTGCTGAGACAGTATTAAAAAAGAGGATGAGAACTTACTGTGTCACCTGCCCTGACAAGGGCAAGTGGACTCTCCTTAGCTGAGTTTTATCAGAGGGAAATATACAAAAGCAAGTGTCTATACACTGTGCTGTTCAAAGTGGGAAATCTCACGCTAGTGACACGTAGATCCAGTCATACTATTTGCCTTCCTCTAAATCCAAATCCAAACCTCTTATTGACCCAGAAGGCTCTGTGTGGTCTGGCTTCTACCTTCTTCACCACCCTTATTCAAGCCTCTTCCTGGACCACTGAATGCCAGCTTTCCTGGCTTTCCTTGAGTTCCTCCATACTCTAAGCCTTTTCCTGCCTTTGAACAAGCTCTCCCTTCCTCTTTTTTGATCCTTCATACAAATGCCACCTTCTCTGGAAAGTCTTCTCAGACCTCTTTCTAAGTGCTTTCCTGTGTCATCCTCCATCTCTGTCCCTTGCTTCAATCCTCTTAACACCTCACATTGTACTTTTTATTTAGTTATTTATTGAATGACTGAATCTCTGGACGTCCCAGAACCCAACCAGTAGAGTGTCAGTGTGGTTCCATGTGGGCAGAGTAAATGTGGGTTCAGCACTGTGGTCCAACAGAGAAGTCCTCAGGATGTCCCAGGAGCCAGAAGTCACACCAAGTCCTCTCGCTGGGCACAGAGCAGATGATTAGGGGTGCTTGCCCAGGGTCTCCCATTTCACCACCATCCCTCCATCCTGGTCTCTTGCTCCCAGTAGATCAGGACACCTAAGTGAGTCCAGTCCCTTGACTCTCCGCGTGAGAAACTTGAGGCTCTGGGAGATGATCTGACTTGCCAGTTACTTCGTGATCGGAGTGACCCCAACATCTGAGCTTCTCAAACCCTAGTCAGTGCTCTTTCCTGACCTCAGCCAGCTCCATTCTATATTCCATTTCTTCCTCAATGTAGGTAAAAGGATTTTATTCCCTCTCTTTCAACTGAATGCAAACACAGTCACCTTGTAAAAGGATTAAAATCCATAAATATTCTGAAGAGATACATACATTTATCTGCATGAATAAAATGGAAAAATGAAAAGCGTCATGTTCTTTAAGAGACTCAGGGAAATCTTTATGGCTTTCCTTAAGCTAATTTAATGCTTGATGGTTTGGGGAAAGTGCATCAGAAGCCTCTAAAGAATATGTCTAAATAGGCCCAAAGTATTACACCAGGGCTAGAGCTACTTTAAATAAAACCTGTCACCTTATATTATTTCCCCAATGGAGCAAGCCAGATCAGTCTGTTGCTATTATTTTGGGTTTCTTAATGCAATTGCAGTGTGGTTTGGATATTAAAAGAACCATCACCTTTCCCCTCCACTCATATTCAAATAGTTAATCATGTGTTATGACCATCAGCTCTATGTGGGCAGTCTGTTTTATTTCATCACTATCATCACATATCATAGGTGCTCACAAAAGAAGTAAATAGATATTTATTGAGCACCTGCTGTATATGGGATACCCTGCCTGGGTGCTGATGGTCAGAGGTGGGCCGAAGGGATAGATCCCTGCCCTCATGGAGCTTACAACCTGAAGGAGGGAGACAGAGAAGACTGGTATTTATTTTGAAGTATACACATAAACACATAAATGCAAATTGAGAAACACGAACAGAATGAAATAGGTAATGAACAGAATGAAGTGATCAGGAACATATAGAACAGGGGAAGAGAGCTACTTAGGTAATGGTTATCAGGGAAGATAGGTTGGAAAAAATAATTTTTCATTTGAGGTATGAATGAGGAGGAGGATCCAGGGGCAGAGATTTAGAGGTTTAGCATTCCGAGTAGAGGCAACAGCATGAACAAAGACTCTAAGACAGGCTAATGTTCAGTGTGTTCCAGAACATGCAAAGTCTAGCATCACTGAGGGGTTCCGCAGGCAGCAGACCGCGTTGGGTGCACCCTAAGGGAGAGTCGATGTCATTGAGGGGATTTAAGAAACTGGCATGGTCTCACTTACGTTTTAGGAAAGCACTCTGGGCTGTAAGGAGAGTGGATTGGGAAGCTAGAGGAGCACTATTGCCATGGAAGAGGTTAAGAGTTGACAATGGAAATGGGAAGAGGATAGATTCAAGATACACATTGGAGGACAAATTACCACGGTAGCTGAAGGTGTGGCTCTGGCGGTTAGGGAAGGGCTTGGATAACCCGGTGGATGGAAGACACTGGGGAAGAACCAAGATAAGGAGATGAATGGAATGAGTCTCCAGTCCTACCACACAGGAGTAAAAGGGTTGGGATGGCTGCCACCATTCCCACTTCCCAGCAGTGCTCATAGTTTTGTTTTGTTTTATTTTGTTTTAATAGTAAAGTAGAAGCAGAAATTGGTGAGATAGTTTATCTCGGTTCACACAGCAGATTATGGAGATGCGTTGGCATAAGAATCAACAATCCAGAAGCCAAATGGGCCATGTTTGCCTGCAATCCCCCTCGTTACCGCGACAGCTCCTGTGCACCAATGCCTCGTACTGTCTGTGTTCCAACAACTCTTACCAGTTCAGAAATCTGCACACTGCACAGAGACTAGAGTTTCCCAGAATGGGTTTGCCATGGAGTGGCAGGGGTGGTAGGGGTGAGTGGCTGAAGAAGAGAGGGGATGTTTATTCAGTAAGCACAGAGCTCTCTGTACCCACATACCAGGTGATTGCTCTGTGCACAAGGACATTCATGAGTCACTCGGGCAGATCTCTTGGGAGTCGTGCCTGGAGAACTGGAAATAAAAATAGTCCTTTTGGCTGCTGGTTTTCTTCTTTTGCCCTGAGAGGCGATTGCTTTTCCTCCCAGCTCTTCTCTGCCCCTGTCTGCTCCCTGGATCCCCTGGGTTTCAGGGCAGCTAGCACTGAACACTACTCTTTCTCACTTAACATCCTCTCCAAATTAGCAAGCAGCTCTCTTGCCAGATCTCTGGGTCGGCGCTCACCAACATCAGCTGCCTCGGCAGCTTCCACGGCAGATGGGTCGGTTGCTGCCGCCAGAGCTCAGGGCCGGAGAGGAGGCAGGTGTCATGCGAGGAGTTCATCATTTGGTCCTGGAACTGAAGACCACACAGCACTGCAGCTGGACCCGAGCCACTGGAGTAAACTGAGTGGGCAGGTCCCTGAAAAAGGTAAGAGGCCAGACACCACAGCTTGGGACCCCAGCTTCCTGGCTTCTTCTCCACCCATCTGTCCCACCCCTAGTACCTCCAAAGACTGTGGAGGGGCTATGCTTTCTCTGGATACAGTCTGTGGGTGAAATCAGCAAATCTGGACCCTCAGAGAGCATTTTGGGAAGTGCCTCTGTGGTGCTACTCTAAAGGTCAATGAGCCTTTCTAGAAGAGTTCTTTTCTGTGACTCACCATCTCTGCCTCCCTGCCACTCCTCAGATGTTCTTGGGCAATGGTCCCTCTGTCCTCGAGTCCTTCCTGAGGGAAGTAGAGATCTGTGCAGATCTCGGGCAGTCCCAAGTGAGCCAGCACAGCCATTGCTGATCTGCCCACCAGATTAGCCATCAGAGCCTGCAGTCCTGATTCTAGTCTTAGTGGCTTGTCTCTTGGTGCCCAGCCTATGGTCGGTCCTTCCCAGCCCCAATGCATAGTGCCACTGGAATGATGTTCCATGGTAGTAAACTTCTGCCTCCTGTGGGGAGACTTTAAGGAATGTCTGTCCAATTTACAGTGTCTCCCTATACCAACCTGAGAACCCACAGAGACAGGAAGCTTGTGGCCATCTTGAAAAATGTGGCCCTGTTCTCCACTCCACTCACAGTTGATTGGACTAGAAGGACAAAGAGGAATTTCCCTCTTGATATTAGGACTAGAGGAGAGAGAAACAGAAAAACATGGAGATGGAAAGATTTGGTCTTTCTTTGAGGCTATGGTTGGCCATCTTACACTGAATTTTGAGGTATAGAGGTCACAAGTCAGCAGAATGAGTGAATGATGAATCAGGTACACGGAAGAGGGAAAGATAAGAGATGAATATACTTCAAGGAATCCCCAGTGTTCTGAATTTGAGTTTCTAGCCTCCCTGAGGCCCATTCTTGCCCATAGGGGTTCATGACTGTAATAATAAGGTCCCTCTTCTTCCTGAAGTGATTTCTGTCCCCTACTACCAACATAGACTAAAGCAACAATAATACTATTATACTTCTTTAATTTTAATATGCACCACGAGCATTCTATAATTTGTGTGTGTGTGTGTGTGCTGGGGGAAGAAACACTACATTAAAAATAAGTTTGTATGTATGACATTCTAATTTTAGAAATGTTCAACATGAAAAGCATGCATCTTAACATTGAGGAAATAGGCTACTTCAATTTTTAACTCTCTGATCCTGACTCTTAATTAGGTAAAATGGTCCATTTAAATGCATTTAAAGTGTACATGGCTCCCAGGCATTAAGGAGTCGCTGGAATCTATCTGTTACTGCCTGTGTGGGAGATCTACTGAGTTGGCCTTTGGCTGGTGGGGCATAGCCCTCGGCAGTTTCTTACTAACCCTGCCGTGAGGCCCATAACCATGGTCATCATCATGGGGATCATAATCATAAGAGGATATCCCTCTTAAGGTCATTACCCAAACCTTTACTGTCCCCCTCACTGAGGGACACTGTTGGAGCCTCATTAAGCTGTCCATCTTTCCAAAGGAGGCTGCCCCCCTACTGCCTTCCTGCCAAGTGTGTTTGCTTTCCTCCCTGCCTCCATCTTTCTCTGGGGATCCCCAAGGTGAGCTCCAGGCAGCTGTAGGGATGACTTGGCCCAAGAAGCACGGAGTGCTCTTCGGGGGCCTTGCAAGCCTTCTGTGGTAGGTAGAGTGCTGTAGAAGTTAGCTAGCTAAAGATGGGGGACTGGGGTGCAGAGAGCTCCAGCCACGTGCACAGGGACACCTGGCCAGATAGTGACAGACCCCAGAGGAGAACCAGGTTTATTGACTGTTTATTAGCTGTCTTCTACTCACTCTATCCAACTCCTCTTCCCACCCAAGCACGGAGGCTGGGCACGGAGCAGGGAGACACAGGGAGCCAGCACGAGTGGCAGCATAACCGGAGATTAAGAGCATGGATCTGCTTCCAGAGTGCCCAGGTTCGAATCCCAGCTTCGGCCCTCCCCAGCTGCACTGGCTCTGGCCAGCTACTTAATAGCTTTATGCCTTAGCCATTTTATCTGTAAATGGGAGATAAAAACAGTATCTGTTGCATAGGTTTGCTTCAGCATTATTATAACTAATGTGAGTAAAGCACGTTGAACAGTGGTTGGCACATGCGGTGTGCACTAGGTGTGTGTTGGTCAGATACAATCAAGCAGCCTCTGCAGATCCAAAGTCTAATGAGGCGTCTGGGGGTAGAGCCATCCTAGGACGTCAGGTGGACAGAGTCCCTCACCACCAGGGGCTGGGTTACTAAAGCAGCCAGGCGGAGACCCACAGGAAGGGGGGTAGGAAGGACGCTGGCTTGCAGCTTGGGCTACCTTAACATGTAGCCCATCACCTCGCCCAGTACCTCCCTCCTCAGGAAAGCTCCTATTCTTTCTAAGAGTGCTTTAGCTAGTGGTGCTCTTGAGAACATTGCTGGTGGCAGTGGGACCACAGGCTAGCTGGCCAAGTCCCTCCACCTCTGAAAGCAGGACCTGGGGGGAGGAGAGGGTTTCGGAGGCTCCTGCTGGAGGAGGCTGTGGGCGCTTCCTGAAGTCTGCGTCAGCCTGCTGCCCGATCTGGAAATAGAGAGCTGGGTCTCAAAAAGCATTCCTAAACAAATGAGGCATTTCTTCCTTTCTTCCTTTCCTTCTTTCTTTCTTTTTTAAGATTTTCATTTATTTATCTGAGAGAGAGTGACTGCAAGAGAGATCACAGAGTAAGAAGGAGAAGCAGGCTCTCCGTTGAGCAGGGAGCTCAATGCGGGGCTCGATCCCAGGACCCTGGGATCATGACCTGAGCTGAAGGCAGATGCTTAACCAACTGCTTAACTGCTTAACCACCAAAGGGTGCCCCCAAATGAGGCATTTCTTATTAACCCCCAAACATGTGGGGTTTGGGATTTTTTTGGCCAACCTGCATTTTTAAGGATAAATCCAAACAGGAACAGAGATCTAGAGTAAAATATGCACGGCTCAGAGCTCCCAGTCTCTGTCTGAAGGATCCCAGCATCTCCTTTAGATCTTCATTCAACCTCTCCGAAATGTGGAACCTCCTCTGTTTCCTTCCCTTTCTAGGATGCTCTCTCTCTCTCTCTCTTTCTCTCTCTCTCTCTCTTTCCGTTTCTTTTTCTTCTACCCTCCCTCCCTCTCACTTCTCCAGGTTTGTTAGAGATCCATGCTTGATTTTCAGGCAGAGATGCAGCCCAGCCAGAGACTCAGCTGGGGTCCCCGCCACGCTGAACCCCTCAGGGCAATTCCAGTAACAGGACAGAAGCGCACAGAATCGGTGCAGGGTTGGCAGGGGGCAGCGGTGTGCTGAGCATTCACATAGGTAAGAGAGCAGATCTCTATCACAGCTGCTGTCATAAAACACGACTGCCACAAGGACAGGGGGCTGGGTGGAGGGTTGCCAGAGCCTGTTTGTAGCTCGCAGCTGGGGAAGAGGAGGGCAGGAGGGCAACGAGAGGGATGAAGGGGAGGAGAACGGAGCTGGAGGGTGAGCTGCTGGCAGGGGACCCTGCTGCACAGATCAGATGAAAGGAAAGTAGATCCCGTGCGGCTGAGTGGCAGAAGGAAGCAGAGGCAGGTTTGGCCCAGGAATGGGCCAAGGGAACCGGGGAGCCTGGAATGTAAACACCTTCTCCCCATCATGCAAAACCACCAGGCTTTCTTTTCAAACTCCCTTCCTTTCTGGAGGGCTCCCCGCACTCTCCCTGTTGGGCCCTCCCGCCTCAACATCTTCAGAGTGCTGGATGCACACTGCTGACAATTCAGGGCTCTCCTCCCCAGGGGAGCACAGTCTGCCTCCCACTCTCCCAGGCAGCTGTCTTGCCAGCAGCATGCCCCACTCTGCACCCCTTTTACAAACTCCAAATGGAACCCGTGTTCTCTAAGAAGAGCTCTGCCCAAACATTGCCCGGGCCTCCCAACCAGGAGTTTGGCTTTCCATTAGAGAACTTTATGTGAGGGGCGCCTGGGTGGCTCAGTCGTCAAGTGTCTGCCTTTGGCTAGGGTCATGATCCCAGGGTCCTGGGATCAAGCCCCGCATCGGGCTTCCTGCTCCGTGGGAAGCCTGCTTCTCCCTCTCCCACTCTCCCTGCTTGTGTTCCCTCTCTCACTGTCTCTGTCAAATAGATGAATAAAATCTTAAAAAAAAAAAAAGAGAGAGAGAGAGAGAGAGAGAGACAGAACTTTATATGACTGCAAACAAAGGGCTGGTGGTCTTTTCTAGAATTTGAATGCAGGGCCCAGATTCATAAAGTTAAGCCTACTACTTTCTATATTATCTGATCTCACTGGCTGGGGATTTTTTTTTTCCCAGACAACTTTATCTTACCGTCTTTGGGGACACCATAACCCGGAGGTACAGCAGAATTAAATTATAAGAGGCAGGATATGGTATTAATCACTGAGAATGTTCAGTGTAAAAGGCACCAAATACTGAATAAATTAAAGCATTAGTCATGTAGGCCAGGACCAAAGGGAGGGGAAACTGAGGGCAATGACAATGGAGAAAAGACTTGAAATGAGCTCTGGGACCTGCATGAGCATGTAGGATGGAAGTGAAGTGCAATCAGATCCTGTCACCAGCCAGCCTTGCACCAGACGGGGAAAGACATTTAAAAAAGTCAAAAAGACACTTGCCTGCCTTTAAGCCTGCTTGAAGGACATGCTAGATAAACCCAGGAGGGCCACCCCAGAGTTACTTTTAAACTATGCTCGACCAGAAGGAAATCCCATGACTTCCTTGGATGTAACCATTTCTCTGGGGACCCAAACTCACCCTGGAATTCTCTTAGCCTCACACAGGTCTGGGCGCCCTGCCCTCCCACTCTCCCTCCTGGCTTCATGGCCTTTGAAACCCCTGCACGTTTCTACTCATTTTGTTTGCAATAATGATGGCCATCAGCCTATCGGGAACCACAGAGTAATGGCAAATGAGATCATGATCCAGGGAGGTGGCCCTTGGTCTTATGGCTTATGTGATGTCTGTGTCACTAGGCAATGCTGGCACAGAGCTGATATGCATCTGGCCCCCACTACAAACCCCATAGAAAAGGACTCCACCCAGATGTTCGAAATTCTTTGAGAGGAAAGAACAGAAGCTAGGAGGAGGCCAATGCCCAAAGAACCCTCCAGGGGATATTCGGAGCTGGTAAAAGTGAATCCTGGATACCCCATCACTCAGAGGTGTTACTGAACATCTTCAGATAGACCCGAAGATAGGCCCTTTGGCCAAAAGAATGTTCAAGTTGGGATTGGGTTGAAAAGGTCATCTCTACCGTGGTAGGCAGAATAATGGCCCCCCAAAGATGTCTACATCCTAACTGCCGGAACCTGTGAATATGTCACCTCACGTGGCCAAAAGGACTTTATTTCATTAAATTAAGGATCTTGAGATGGAGAGATTATCCTGGAGAATTCGGGTAGACCTAAGGTAACATAAAGATCCTTATAAGAGGGAGGCAAGAGGATCAGAGTCAGGAAAGGAGGTGTGATGAGGAAAGCAGAGGTCAAAGTAACGGGACGCCATGAGCCAAGGGATGTGGCAGTTTCTAGAAGATGGAATGGACAGGGAAACAGATTCTTCCCTAGAGCCACCAGAAGGGAAAGCAGCCCGCCTGACTGATTTTCGACTTCTGACCTCCAGAGTTGTAAGCTAATACCTTTATATGGTTTAAAACCATCAATTCGTGGCAATTTATTACAGCAGTAATAAGAAACAAGTACACGCACTAAGCTATTTGACTTCCCCATGACCCAAACCGTTTCTGGGTAAGCCTGAAACATGGCTTTCCTCTCGGCTTTCTTCACAGAGCATCTACGACTCGTGCTTCCCTCTCCTGCCATTAATTCTGTCATTTCTGGCTGTGAGTTTGTTCTCTCCAGCTATCTCAGGGATCCACTAGTGCAGTCTAACTGTTCCCAGTGGTATGAAAGCTGAAAGGAGGAAATGATAGATGAGAGTCCAGAGGCTTTGAGAAACGTGCATGATGGCTTTTCCTCACTGAATGAAGAGGATGCCAGGAAGGATCCCCTCCAGCAGATGAGCTTATCAAAAGTTTCTTCCCACCACACTCAGAGCAATGTATTACGTGACCATGCCACACAGACGGGGGTTAGCCCTCACATAGTACTGTTCTGGAGATGTGCAGGGCCCAGAGCCTCTCTTGGAGGGTGCTAGAAAGACAAGTGGGTTATGTGTCTCAGCCTACCCCATCCCCAACAGTCATCTGGGCAATGTGGTTAACAAATGTCAGGGGAGACCTTCCGTAGCCTTCATGCAGCCTCCTCAAGGGGAAGATGTTTGTCTATTCCTCATGGAATGGCACATATTGAGATTTGCCGATCCCCAGTTGGAGCAAGCCTTTCTCTTCTGCTCCAACTTTGCCACCATAGGCAGCAGCTCTTGGGCCTTAGGGACCCACAACAGAATTGCTTCCTGTTGCATTTCAACACACTCTGTGCTTTTGATGAAAGTCGACTGAGGCTGAAAGCCACCTTTAACTACATTACTGTCAACATACCCAAGAGCTTATCTGTGCCTGCTCTTACAATAGGCCCCAGGATGGGCCGCTGAGGTGAGCACAAGAAAACTAGAACCTTAGGTCCCACTCAAACAGCCATGGAGACTGAGCACTGGTGTTTGGGAGGCTCCAGTGGAGAGGCTCTGGGTGCACTTCCTGTTTGCTCTAGTCAATGGGTCAGGAAGAGGTCACGTGATACTGTCCTAAGTAGAGAGAATTCAGGAACTAGAGCACACGTTGGGATTAGGTTATCACAAAAGTGTGATTCAACCAGGTCTCCCAACTCCTTACCATATTGATTAATAATTGTTATCAATAGTTAGCATAACTTACCAAGCACTTTACAGATGTTCTCTCATTTAATTCACTCTACTGTTATGTTATTCTCATTTTACCAGGCTTCTATGAAAGGTCACCAAACAAACACAACTGATATAACAACTACCAACACAACAGGTTTCCTCCTCCTTATTAGATCCCGTTTCTGTTAACAGCAGTACCATCCATCCAGATGTCCAAATAGAAATGTCTGATAGAAACCACATGGTCTTACCTTACTCTACCATTCTCCACTTAATTCATCCCCATGTCCTGGAAAATCTACATCTCTGGCTACTGATGCAGGTGGGAAGGAGATAGTCCTTTACCCATTAATGTAAAATGTGAATGAGCCATCACCACGGTCATCACCTCTATGCCCCTTCTGCGGTGAGGTGCTTAAGGGTCGAAGGGCTCTTTTTCTGATCCATAGCTGTTTTTGCTGTACCAAGCTTGAAGATGTTTCTGATCAAGTCATCTTCAGTTACAGCACAGCTATGTCTCCTTGGGATGGATGTTTCTCCAACCTGTATAATGCTTTCCTGGAGCTTGGGGAAAAAATATAACTTCCCAGAAGGGACAATACATACATTCCTCTGGAAGCCTCCCCTCGTATTTCAGGATGAACTTGATCATACCTTTCTCTGTGCTCCCATGCTACCTCAAGCACGCCTCTTTTCATAGTTAACTCTAAGTAAGATCATTTATTTCGTTTCATTATTTTTATGTTTTTTTCAACTGGATTATAGGATCTCAGAAGTTAGGACCGGACTAACTTATTTTTTAATCCCCAGCCTAGCCAGTGCCTGGCACATTACAGACACTTAGTAATGTATGTTGGATAAATAATACGTGAATATAAGAAGTTGGCCTGTCCTCTTTGCACATGATGTTCTTAAGAGATGAAGAGGTTTACAAGGATATAGGAGGCAGAGACTTCCATAGCTAAGCCCCTGAACTCTATGAAACTGGCTTCTGGGAAGAACTAAAGCCTAGTCAGAAATTATTCCCTGAATTTATGTTATTTCCTCTAATACCAACTTTATTCCCTGGCAACAGACTTTAATGCCTCCCTAAATCAGTACGGGGAACTTCCGTTTGTTGGTTTTTTAACCAGGATCAGCACTGTGGTGTTACTAGAGCAGTGCCATGATTAAATCTAAGCCTACTGGACTCGATTCAGAATCAAGCTGGGGGACTGGATTAAACATGGTAACTGTCAACACTATGAGTCACTGTCCCCTTTACTTTTCATTTAGTCCTTACAGCAGACTTCTGTTGCACACGGCCGACTGAACATACGCATTTATTTCCACTCTCTTAAAACCCCACTAAAATGGGAATACCTGGGTGGCTCAGTCGGTTGAGCATCCGGACTCTTGATTTCGGCTCAGGTCATGATCTCAGGGTCATGGGATAGAGCCCTGCATTGGGCTCTGCACTGGATATGAAGCCTGCTTAAGATTCTCTCTCTTTCCCTCTCTCTCTGCCCTTCCCCACTCACATCCTCTCTCTCAAAAACAAAACAAAACAAAACAAAACAAAAACACAACCCAGTAAAATAAAGAAAGTAAAGGAATAAAAAAATAAACTATAAGGACAAAGAAAATGGGAGGGGAGGTAACACCAGACAAAAGATATCCACATATTTTTTGGAAGGTGAAAAACAGATGCATGAGTAGCAATTGACAAAGCAGAGTGGAGAAAGTCAAACATAAATGCCCAAAGCTAATTTGCATGATTGAACCTAAGACTGGGGATTTGAGGCACCATTACCTTAGCATGGAGCTGAACACAGAATAGGTAAAAATTGGTATAAAGGGCAATTAGACCCCCACACTCTCTGACCTCCTCATGTAGTGTGTTTGTTGCCCCTCTCTGATCCTGGCAGGAAATGGGAATATTTTCCTCTGGAGCAAATAACCCTAAGAGGTTCTAGACTCTGAGAAATGAGCCAAAGTGAAGGGCAGAGGGGAAGTGCTTTCTGGAACACAAGGGGATTAAATCAAAGTCTCCATGCTACACAGTGAGATCCACAGCTTCCTTTCCCATGAGGCTCCCAAACACTAGCAGACTAGCTTATGTTCTTCAAGCAGAAGATCAAGGACTCCTCTTTGGGGAAACTGAGTGGCTCAAGAGAAAACATGGATGGATATTGATGGAGTCATACTGACATGTCCATAAAAGCCACTAGTCAACAAGCTCCATCTCTGATTCCTCAAGGCCCAGTTTGTGAATGAACAGTCAAGGATCACCAGTCACTTGAAGAGAGCATCCAACACAAAGGAGGAAAATGAAAATAAACAATGGGGGTCTGGAAAGGACACTCAGAGAAACCGGAAATGCAGAAAATAGAAAAAAAAAAAAATTCAAAGATATTATAATATCCTCGGAGAGATGTAAGATTTTGCATCCATGAAATAAGAAGAAAATGCCATAACAGACCCCACTGTTAGTTCATTCGGTAGATATTTCCTGTGCCTAACTGCACAGCACTAGTCTAGGCTCTAGAAACAGCAATAGCACTAGTATAGAATACATTTAAACAACCCTGCCCTCAGAGAACTTTCATTCTAGTGGAGACAGATAGATAACAAACAAAAACGGGTAAACAATAGTATACCAGCTGGTGGTAAATTCTATGAAGAGAAAAAAGTAGCAGGTAAGGGAGTTAGGCAGAGCTGGCAGGGAGGGATTACATAAATTTAAACACGATGACCAGAGAAGACCTCACTAAGAAAATAACATTTGAACACAGAAATGAAGGAGTTGAGATAGCAAATAAGAGAACACGAAAAGACCCTTGCCAACTGAAAACACTACAACTAAAAATTAAAATTCTAGGAAAAGTTGGAAGATTAGATTGAAGAAATCACATAAAGTAAGCCATGAAGACAAAGAAGGATAGGAGAGAAAAAGAAGGTAGAAGATGAACCGAGGAGATCCAGTCTGACTAAAAGGTTTTCCAGAGACCCACACATATATGGTCAATTGATTTGCAATAAAAGCAGATCAATGGGGGGGAAAAAGTCCTTTCAACAGTTGGTGCTGAAACAACTAGATAAATGTATGGGAACCCCACCCTCCGAACTTCAACTCCTATCCACAACATTCACAAATATTAGTCTGAGATAAGAATAGCACATTTGTCTAAATACAAAAGCTAAAACCATAAAGCTTCTAGAAGAGATAGAACATAATAAATTTGTGACCTTGGAATATAGGCAAAGCTTTCCAAGGACAGAAAAAGTATTAACTATAAAAGAAAAAGTGGTAAATTAATTTCCAACAGAATTTAAAAGTTGTGCTTATCAAAAGATACTTAATTTTTTTTTAAGATTTTATTTGTTCATCTGAGAGAGAGACGGAGCGAGCACCAGTGGGGTGGGGGGCAGGGTGAGGACAGTGGCAGAGGGAGAAGCAGACTCTCTGCTGAATAGGAGCCCAGTGTGGGGCTAGATCCCAGGACCCTGAGATCATGACCTGAAGGAAGTCAGAGTCTCAACCCAGTAAGCCACCCAGGCGCCCAAAAGACACTTTAAAGAAAATAAATAGGCAAGCAACCAACTGCAGAAATATTTGCAACATATGTAACTGACGACTTATATCTAGAATACGTAAACAACTTCTACCACTCAATAATAAGAAGAGGAACAACCCAGTTAAAGAAAAACATATGAAAACTTGAATGCACATTCCACAAAAGAAGATAGATGAGCGACCGAGAGCCACATGAAAAAGTATTCACCATCATTAGGAATCAGAGAAATGCGAAATAAAACTATAAGGAAATACTACTTCACACCTGTTTTTTGAAAAGCAACGTATTTTTAAACCTTTTTATTTTGAAAATAATTCTAGACTCACAGGAAGTTGCAAAGAAAGGGGTCCCCTATAGTCTTTCAAAACCAATGAGAGAAACTGGGTTGAGAGAAACCCAGTTTCTCTCATCGGTTACATTTTCCGTCACTTTATACCAGTTTGAAGACCTACAGTTAAAAAGACTGACGAAGCCAAATGTTGGTGGGGATGTGGAAGAACTGGGACTGGTGGGCTTGTAAAATGGCAGCCATTTTGAAAAACTATGAGGTAGCTCTCTACGAAGGTAAAGAGTCACCATATGACTCAGCAATTTTACTCCTAAATACTTACTAAATACTTACCAAAGAGAAATGAAAGCTTCATTTCTCTTGTAGAGAATACTTCTACAAGAAGGCTTATAGCAGCTGCATTCACAATAGCCCCAAATCAGAAACAGCCCAAACATTCATCAACAGACGGGATAAACAAATTGTGGTAGACTCATACAAGGGAAGACTACTCTGCAGTTTAAAAAGGATAAACTTTGTTACTCTCAAGAGCACAAATAAATCTCAGTAACATTATGTTGAGCAAAGAAAGCCAAACGCAAAGCAACATAGATAGTGTAATTCCATTTATGTGAAGTTCAAGAAACAAAACTATTCTACGATGACAAAAATTAGACAAGTTAGCTGTCTGGGAGGGGTAAGGGCTGCATGGATGGGGGCACAAGGACACTTTGTTGGTTGGGGGAAACGGCCTGTATCTTCGCTGGGGAGTTGGTTACATGGGTGTATTTATTTATTGAAATTCACTGAATTGTACATTTAAGATCGGAGCTGGCCGCTCTGTATAGATTTTACCTGTTCAAAACTGAAAACAACGAGGAAGAAAGCATTTCCACAATGACAGAGAGAATGAGAAAATGGTGGGAAGGAAATAAGGAAAAAATACTAATTATAATTTTTTTTACTTTAAAATTCTCACATCTCTATTTGATAGTTATTTAGTGTTGTTATTATAACATAGATTTTTATAAATAAAACCCTGAGACATAAAAAGGTTAAGTAATTTGTTAAAAAGTAGGTCCTGAATTCAGTTTTCCTTACTACCAATAATCTTAGCCACCTGCTCTCTGCAGCAAAAAAGACCATATATTTGAGAAGCATCTCTAATGGAGAATCACTAGCAGTTTGTGGGCTATTATAATTATTCCTTCAAGAGTAATGGACCGAGGATTCAGCTGAAGCTTCTCTCTGTTGGCAACAATCACTTCCTGCTCCATTTTTAAATTCTTAATCACTTAGATACCTTGAGCCATCAATACTCTCGATCCATTTGCACTATTACTGCCATTTTCCAGAGGTCTAAATGCCTCATAGATGATGCTAGAAGATGTTGCAGACCAGGCTTCTTTACGGAGAGAGGCTGAGTTGCCCTCAGAGGTTTAATGCCCAAGTACGGGACTGCTCGAGTGCGCACACCCTTGCAGGGGGGTTTCTTTATTAGCTAGTGCACTCTAAGGAATAAACTAGTAATTCTCTTATTATTGGTTGCAAATAGGTCCCCTCCCGGCAGAAAGTGTATTCCACGAGCTAGGAGAACGGCAGTGTTACAGGATACAGCCAGCAGAGGGGGAACAGGTTGGAAAGATCATAACAGGTGTCATAAATGGACTAAGGGCACATCAGAAAACTGAAAGACACTTGATTCTGTTTGAGTTAGAAGGGACCTCAGAGCTCGTTTACTGCAAACTTGAACTTCACACGTGAAACTCTGAAGTTCATTGTGTGTGTGTTTCTATGGGGTACGGGGAGAAGGGAGAGAAGTGACAATGTGGACATACCATTGGGATTACTACTAAGCTCTTGGGTTCATGTCCTGATTTTCACCTACGAGAGGCCCAATCTCCATCAGGCTCTCAACCACACCTCAGGTTCTCTTCTGTAAAATGGAAATCAGAGAATCTGTCCTGATCGTGAATACGCAGTCTTATGAGAATTAAATGAAACAGGGTTTGAGAGGCTGTTTTGTAGATGCCGTGTTAGTGTTTGTTATCACTATTGCCCGGGTTGGTGAATGGAAAAGCTAAATGTAGAACTTGAGTCTCCTGAGTGCACTCCACCCATCAGAGAAACTGCCTCTAGACTACTCAGCTGCCCTCAGGGGGCACTCTCTTATTCACTAGTGACCTAGGAAGCAGCATGTGGCTTCAGGGGGCAGCTGTGGAGGAGGGCAGCTGACCATGACAGTTCTAGGAATAATGTGGCCTTGGGTTATGGTAAGAAGTAACTAGAAACTGCCCCACATGGGGGAATTTGGCCAGGTAACCTTTTTTGGAGACGCCCTTGCCAGTCTCAGGCTAACAACTGGGGTGAAGTGGGGCAGGGCGGGCAGGGCGGGGAAGAGATATGGAAATGTCTCAGGGGATCAGAACCAAGCGCCTCTAATTCACCGTTGGCTGAGCGCACAGGGTCCTGCCAGCAGCCCCTCCTTCCCTGGTCCCTCCACGAGGGCTCGCCTGGGGACACGCGTCCCAGTATGGCAGACACAGCAAGTCTGGTTCCTGAGATCACAGTTTTAAGTCCTCAGGGAGTGATGCCCAGAGTAAGTGCTTGGGCAACACTGCTTTAGTGCCTTTCAGCATTTTTGGACAGAGTCAGGTGGGAGGAAGCGCAGCTCAGAGGAATCCTAAGTTCAAGTCCCGAGGACATCATTCACAAGCTGAAGCTGCCTGGGAAGAGATCCATCTTCTCTGAGCTCCAATTTCCTCCTGCTTAAAGTTGCGTTAATAACAACACTTCTTCATAACGTATTGTGAGAAAGGTAATAATGATGCCTAATATTAACTAAACACTGACTGTGTGTGTGCTGGGCACTGTTCTAAGCCTTTGACGTGGATTATCTCACGTGTGACACAACGCATTTTTGATAACTGCCCTGGCAACGGGAGAGGTACCCTGTGGACCAGGAAAGTGGCATTGCTTTTGAGACAGCATCTTTATCTCTGCCTTCTGAGTGGCCCAGTGAGGCTCTGACAGGGGCATGTCTGCTGGGGTTGGGGGGAGGAGAGGAGGGTTGGAAGCATTCATTAATGCCTGGAACACAAAAGGAGGTGGGGCTATTACTGTTATTAAGGATCAACATCCTGAAAACCCAAACACATGAAAGAGGAACGGTTCATCAAAGAGCCAGTTTTGACCATCAAAAGAGCCAGTTGGGCTGATCAGAATGGTTACAATGAGCACAGAGCCTGGTCCCGTTACCTTCCTTAAAGTCCACTGCCAACCAGCCTTGCAAGGGGCCTCGGGCCAGAGAATCAAACTCCCTGGCTTCTCCCTTCCCTGATGCTGCCTCCCTGCAGGGGGCCAAATGATGAAGAGCAAAGCCAGCGTTTCACCCTGGCTCCCCCAGGAGGCACATCCTCTCAAATACACATAGCTGGCTGGTACCGCTGGCCATCTGAATCCTGACACTGTGTCCTCGGGTTAGCTGCTTCTCGTGGACAGCCAGACTAGGGACTTTTCCCGGATATCTCCTTGACTTAGGCGTGATGATACCTGCCTGGATGCTGGGAGGTGTTTGTCCCTCCAGTCCTGCCAACCTGGGCTAAGAAAGCACAACCCAGGACGGTCTGCCATGTTGTTGGTTTCCTTGCAGCCTCTGGCAAGTGGCCTAATGGGAGGGCAGCCACACCATTGTGACCCCATCTAATCACCTGGATTTTTACTGCGGGCAGGGAGTGGTTATTAGGGTAATATCCTTTACCGGGGGTAGGCTGTCGTTCACAAAGGCCCCACATGTGTTATTTCATTAGATGCTGACGACGAGCTGCAGGCAAAGGCGATACTTGTCCTCATTTTACTGCTGAGAAAACAGGTTCTGTCTGGCTAAGTGACTTCCCCAAGGTCGTGTAGTTAATGGACAGCTGAGCTAGAATGTGATCCTGGCTCTGTTAAACCTGCATCCTTGGCCCTTTCCTCTCCGGCACACTGGACTGCTCAGGTTGGTAGGACTGAATGCTGTGAGTCAAAAGAAGGCATGTCACTGTGGTTCACGTCAAGATTTCAGGAATTCAGGGTCTCTGTTATGCACCCACCACTCAGTTGCCCCAGTTCTGAAATGGCGACCGTAATATTTTCAAATGGGATAAGGAAAGTGCTTTGGGACAAATGACCATACATGGCAGGCACCCAATAAACGTTGATCATTGTTAAATATGATAAACTGTTTCCTTCAATTCAGATTATTTTCCAGACTCACGCATTTAAGATTGATTTCCATCAAGAGTACTCAGAGGAAAAAAGTCATCTCAGAAGCCCACTGGAAAATGTATCAGTATACTTGTATTCCCTCAATTTTGTTAAAGTACTTTTTGTCTGGAAACACAATTACCAAATTAATTGATGGAAACCAAGCTCCATTCTTTTTGGGTGGTTTGAGCCAAAGACATTACATGGGGTAGAATCTCATCTCGGAATTTTGGGGGGCTCCTTACAGACCAGTTGCATCTCTAGGATTGCTTTCTCTTCCTTCCTCTCCTCTCTGCTGCCCCTTCTGTTGCCTGGGGCTCCTGCCTGCCGCCCCTGCTGTGGCCCAAATCCACAAAGCAGTGTCTCTAGTGGAGAAACCACCTGCTCTGCCGGAAAATCTCACCAGGAGTGGCTCCATCCTTTCTCCAGCTTGCATTTACAGCCCCTGGAGACAGCTTCAGAGAGTCTTTTCTGAAATAGGCTGGAGGAAGATTGAAACCACTCTGACACGTAGTACACATCCTTATTGGTGCATTAACTCTCGGAAGGGCACATCTTCAAGATATTTCTTCTTTATTTTAAGATTTATTTATTTATTTGAAAGAGAATGAGAGAGAGAGTGCAAAAGTAGGGGAGGGGCAGAGGGAGAGAATCTTTAAAGCAGACTCCTTACTGAGCACAGAGCCCAAAGCGGGGATGGTCCCATGACCCTGAGATCATGACCTGAGCCAAAATCAAGAGTCAGATGCTCAACTGGCTGCTCCACCCAGGCGCCCTTCCACTTGTTGTCTTGTTTATTCTAGGTCTATTCCACTAGAAGGCAGTCTCTATGATATCAGAGATTTTGTCTTTTTCATCGTGGTATTCCAATCACCAAGAACTTAGTAAATGCTCAATAAAAGTTACCTGAATGAATGGAGACCATGCTTTGAGATAAGGGATTAGCTCCCATTGTATCTCCCTCCTGGGTTTTTGCAAAAGTCTCCTTATATGTCTGTTGGTTCCTTCTAATCTACCCTATGGACTTCAGAAAGAGTAAGTTATTTTTCCCAACTCCTAAGTCTGATCTTGTCACTCTCCCATTTTAAATATTCCAGTGGCTCCTCACAATTTACAGTGCAAAAGTTGAGCTCCTTGGTATTGAATAAAAGGTACTTCGTGATGGGGCCTCACCTACCTATCCAGCCTCTCACCCTCCTAGCTTCCAACCTCAGTCCCGGCCAACACCCCTACTTTCTGTAAACTTCAGCAGTACTGAGCTATTTGTAGTTCTTCAAACAAGTCATGATATAATCTCTCTCAGGGTCTTTGCCCATGATGTTCTCTGTGTCCAAAATGCCTCTTGTCACTTACCTAGAAAACTTCGACTCCTCCTTCAAGCCTCTGAGTAAATGCTACTCTGTGAAGCTTTCCCCAATCTTTAGTCAGGCAAACATAAGCAGCAGCAGCAACGCTGTCTTCATCATTATCATTAGTTGCCATTTATTGATCAATTATGTGTTAGCACTGGGCTAAGTTCGTTTAATCTACACACAGCACAATTGGGTCAGCATGATTATCTGTATTACAGGTGAGGAAATTGAGATTTATGAGAGTTCAGTAATTTGCCCCAGGTGATACAGTAAGGAATAGAACTAGTGATGTGGAAACAAAGGCAAAAGAAAAATTAAATCTCCTTACTACCTCAGCCCACTGCCAAGTCCATGAAGCAAGCAGAGTGACATTCCTCTAGGAACACAGCTGCCTCCATGTTAATACTTTGCTAAGGGCCAAAGCCAGTCTAAGCCCAAACCCCAGGATCCTGTGAGTCTACTTTAACATATAAAAATTCCTTTGGAAACTTCCTTTATCTCTATCCCCCCAAGACACATGTTGGCAATCATCCCCCAAGCACATGACCCATCAATATACATCTAAAGGGTCTCATGACTAAGGTTTTATTAGCCAGTAATAAATGATCTTTTCCTAACAATAGCTAGCCCCCTCAATGTCCTGGAAACCTTGCTTCCAAAATTTCTTAGAGACTTATGCATCCCTAACGCCCCCTCCCCAACTTGAAAGTATATAACTCCTCATGACCCCGGTACAGTTCTTTCTGTCCACAGGTCCTATTCTTGTGCTTTTTGCACCAAAGACATCTCAAGAATTCTTTCTTGGCTGTCAGCCCCAAACCCTAACATCTTTCCTACATCACAAGGACTCAAATCCAAGGCTGACTAACTCCAAAGATAATGCTTTTCTAGATGCCTGCGTGGCTTAGTTGGTTAAGCGTCTGTCTTCAGCTCAGGTCATGATCCCAGGGTCCTGGGACTGAGTCCAGCATTGGGCTCCTTGCTCACTGGGGAGCATGTTTCTCCCTCTGCCTACTGCTCCCCCCACTTGTGTGTGTGCGTGCACGTGCTCTCTCTCTGACAAATAAGTAAATAAGATCTTAGAGGAAAAAACAAAACAAAAAAGCCCCAAAGAGACTGCTTTTTTAACCACCATATTGGGTTTCTTTTCCATTGTTCTGGCTGGTCTTTGTATGCACTCCCATGATAACACACATCTTATTTTCATATCACTGAACCTGTCTCCTCACAATACTGCCAGCAATTTGAGAGCACAAGTTTGCCTTTCATCTTTATAACAGCTCTGTGCTTAGAGCTGGCACTCAGTAGGTGCTTTATGAATAAGTAAGTGCATTAATGTAAGCTTTCTCAGCCTCAGCACTGTTGATACTTTGGACCAGATAATTCTTCATTGTGGGAGCTGTCCTGTGCATTGTAAGGTATGTTAAAAAGAAACAACAGATCCAAAATGGAGTCATCTTTGCTAAACTTCACCATGACTTAATCCCTAACTCAACTGCACCTCCAGCCTCTCCCAGGAGTGGAATCTTACACCAATCAGTCTAGAATTTCCTGATCCGCACTAGTGAGGTCATCTGCATGATAAGACCCCCTGCTCCTCCCCTTGACCTTGCATGTTACAATTCTTTTCTTTTGTTAATAACCTCCTTGTCTTGCCCTCCCCCCCACCCCATTTCTGCCTATAATAGCCTTTCATTCTTTTTTCTTTTTTTAAACTTCATTTATTTATTTGACAGAGAGAGATCACAAGTAGGCAGAGAGGCAGGCAGAGAGAGAGGGGGAAGCAGGTTCCCGCTGAGCAGAGAGCCCGATGCAGGGCTCAATCCCAGGACCCTGAGATCACGACCCCAGCCGAAATAGCCTTTCATTCTGTACCACTGTCTTACCACTGTCCATTGGAGGGGATGTTGCCCGAATCATGAATTGTTGAATAAAGCCAATTGGATCTTAAAATTTGTCAGTTGAGGTTTTTGTTTTTGTTTTTGTTTTTGTTTTAACAGACGTTTAGCAGCATTTCTGGCCTCTACCCACAAAGGAAAAAATCCAATGTTCCCTGGGTGAACAAATCGCCCTGGATTAAGGACCACTGTGTTAGGATAGGTAGAAAATAAATGTCAGCCTGGAGCCTAATCCTCATTAACTCACCTGACTGAGCAGCCTAAATTGTGAGCAATTCATGGTCTCATGAGAGCCAACTTCTGTGACCCTGCCATCAAAACAGATCTCAGAGGTATACCTGGGTGGTTCAGTCAGTAAAGCATCTGACTCGTGATTTTGGCTCAGGTCATGATCTCATGGATCCTGAGATTGAACCCGCTTCCCTGCATCCAAAGCTCTGTGCTCAGCAGGGAGCCTGCTTGAGATTCTCTCCTTCTGCCCCTCCCCATACTTGCTTAAATAAAAAAATAGATCTCAGAGTTAAGAGGTGATTCTCTCTTGACCTCCATGCCAATCCTAATGGAAATGAAATAGATTTTCCATACAATCTGACCACTACCTACCCTTAATAAAACCAAACCACGCTTTCATGTGGCCCTCCGGTCCCTGAAGAACTCCAGCACAGCAGAAGAAGGAATTCCTTTCACCCACTCGGATGCTACCTCCTCCATGAAGCCTTCCTTGATCTACCTGTTTGGAACCAACCTTTCCTTCTTACAAACTATTATATCATATCCTTTGTAGCTTCTCCTCTGGCATTTTATCACTTTCTCCTGTGAGTGTTCTGTCCTTGCTATTGAGCACAAAGTCCTGGTTCATAATCTATTAAATGAAATAATACCTCCCTCATGGGACTGTTGAAAGGATTAAATAAAATAAATTATCATATGGAAAATGCTTGGGAAATTTCCTAATCCGTAGGAAAATACATTCTAAAAATGTTATTAATTATAGCTTTGCATCTTTGAAGTCTTAGCATGGTGCTATGGACATCAGAATTTTCACAAATACTTTTGAACATACAAATGACTGCAACAGCCCCTCTCTTTGAAGATCAATACAACTGTGCGGCTATAGCAGGGGCTCCCGTTCCACTGCAGATCTTTGAATGGAAACTATTTGTTCTTCACGGCTGCTATTCTCCACCTGTTAGGTGGGCCCCAAACCATCCTGCTCCTTTAGATCAGTTGACCTCAACCTTTTTATCTTTATGCCACCACTCAGACAGATGGCACACACTCTCAGAAACGTGACTAGGTCCAACAGCAACTCAGGGTGGGAGGAACGGATGAGAACATGTACATTGAAAATCATTCCCAAGAGAATTCCTGCTCTACCTCCCTTCACCACGCCCTGCCTTGTTTTGAAAAGAGGCACTCACCTACCTCTCTTGAAAAAACGGGACCTGTATATAAAATGCTCTTCTCTCCTTTATTTTCCCAACATGGGTGATACATTCTCTCCTTTTCAATCCAGCCTGAGGGTTAGCAAAAAAGGCAGCTACCCAGCAAAGACATCTTTTAGAGGTTTTCCAGTCCCTTGAAATAATAAGCCACATGGTTTGTTTGGTCTTCATCTGTGTGTGTGTGCACGCATGCACAAGTATGTAAGTGCCCACATAGGCTGCAGAGGGAATGGAAGTAATTTATTCCGGCAACACTGAGTGAGTGAGGGCTGTTAAATCATTTCTATCCCTCTCACTATAAATGTCCATCCAGGGTACTTCTGTGTGGACAAGGAGCAGCACTAAGGGCAAAAAATATTAGTTACAAAGACCATTTATGTTCTTTGCTGTTAAGACCTGAGTACTGATGTGACTGTCCTAGAAACAAAATAAGAGAGGGAGATGAAGGGAGAATGATAGAGAAAATGTCTATGTTTTGCCTCATGCACCAGACCAGCCTTGCAGCCCGGACCATGTTTGGAGATTTGCCAGAACAGAGGGTCTTTCATCGTACAGTGCATGATAATGGGGCATCTTGGCAGGGTCCTTTTGCTTTAACAAAACAAAACCCAAAACTGTTCTCCTTCACTTGTTCCTGCCACACATTCCAGGCACATGGAAGATACTATACTTTCTGAGGCCATGGGTTTTGGTGAGATCTTGATGCCCTACCTATTGAATTCACTACTTAAGTCCTGATTCTTTCACCAGCCAATGAGCACAACTTTTCCTTGAAAAGACAGCCTCTGCAGAAGACCAGGACATGACTCCTTGGAAGTCATTACAGTTTCTCCTCATGTCTGCTTAGGAGAGCCGATGACGCAGGTTAGTTAGGTCCTTGCCAGGAGAAAGGAACCCCAGTGTGAGGGCAGGGGAGGGCTCATGCTGCCCTGACAGCCCTGCTGCAAAGACCAAGGCAAGCAGTAAGAGCATCGCCCATGAAACTCCAGCCAGGTTTGGGTCCCGGCTTACCTGCTTCCTGATCTACGCTGTCCTGGGCTCTGGTTTCTGGTATTCAGAAATAGCTCAAGTGAAACCTGTCATGAGTATTATGCTTCCCCCAAAGGACAGAGCTCTGCTGGTTTGTAATCCTGAATCATCAATTTATAACACCATTCTGCATGGTAGAATGGAAAGCAGGCTTGGAAATGCTCACTGCCAAGTTTAGGTGTCCCTGCTTTTTCAGGCAGTCCGGGAGGAGCCTAAGAGCCACTGTCCACACTCAGGACCAACAACTCAAACCCTCTGCCTGCTCACAAAAGGGCCAATCATCCTTAAATGGTTATCCAGACTGAGAAGGGGCAGGACAGCTCTCAGGCAGCTCCAAGCGAGGCAGAAAGGCAAGGGAAGAGAAAGAAATGAAAAGACTTTAAAAGCATTCTCTTCCCAGCCCCCGCTGAGAATTTTAAATGCCTTCTCTTCTGACATTTTTGAAGTCTGCATTTTATTGTCTGTTTAACTTACCCAGCAAGCCTCTGGGGCAGGAGAGAGCTGTGTCGTTGCATGTTTGTGTCTAGTGCTGAGTGTGCTGTTGGCACTCTGAGAAGCAGAAAATAATATGCCTAAAATCCACTGCAGCAGTGGGTGGCCTGAGCCCAGAATGTAAAAGCCAAGGGAGAAACTTCCTATCTGGGTGCTGTGAAGAGGACGTGAGATTTCCGAAGTTGCAAACGTAAATGCGAGGGAATGAAGGGAACATCCAATACTGATTTCCTGCTGGAAATAGATCTTGGCTCAGCAGACTGGGTGCCTGGGGTGGGGAGAACCGAGAGGCTTATACTTCCAGGGAAGAAGACACAGAAACTATCCCAATGCCAAACTTGAGAGAAGATGCATGTCTCGGTCCAAAAAAGGAGGCCTCTGGGGACACTTGGGTGGCTCAGTTGGTTAAGCATCTGATTTTCGATTTCACCTCAGGTCTGTGATCTCAGGGTCGTGGGATCAAGCCCCAAGTTGGGCTCTGCGCTCAGTGTGGAGTCTGCTCGGGACTCTATCTCTCCCTCTCCCTCTGCCCCTCTCCCTGCTCTCGCTCTCTTTCTTTCAAATAAATAAACAAATCTTTAGAAAAAAAAATAGGAGGTCCCCTTGCTGGGATCGGCAGAGTGTAGTTGGAGTCTCCTAAGTTCAGCAATTTTCCAGACTTGCCTTGTGACCCCGGGCCACCAGGCCACCATCATACACATTCATGCCTTCATTCGCTGTACATTGATTGAATCTCTGCTCTGCACCAGGTACTGTACAAACACTGAACACATAAAAGTATATGAGATACACACAGTCCCACAAGGAGCCCCCATTCCAAGGGGCATAACTGTAGAGGATGGTAAGTGCTATCGATAAATAAATTGAATAACATGATTGTCAAGGTCCTCCTTCTTTTCCCCTCCCTCACCCACCAAGCAAGAGCCATGGCCTAGAGTGTCCAGGAGGACAAATGAGTCCCCTTTTCTCACCAACTGAGATCAGGAAACTGTCCTAGTCAGCCTTGGTCAGTTTTGGAGGGAAAATTGAGATAAATCCATTCAAAGATATCCTGCAGTTTGAAGGTCTTGATGATAAAGGGAAGAGGGGAAAAAAAGAGGAGAAGGAAGACAGAAGGAAAGAATGGGACCCTCCTTTTATTACCACAATTTTATAGCTCAAGTCTGTAAGTCATCTTTAGTAAGGAATATACATGTCTGACTTCCCAAGGCCAATGCTAATTTCTTCAAATTCACTTTTGTTATTAGGCTTGATCGCAATTCAGCTTCTGGAGTGAATGATTGTACATCTGGATAAGACTCTCAGAAATGGAGTAGAAGGAATTCTTTATGGACACATTAAAGGGAGTTGCTACAAGAAGTAAGAGGAGAAATAATTACTCCCATTTACTGCATGTCTACCACATGCCACACATTACATGTAATTTCATTTAATCTTCCACAAGCAGTCCTTCTGGGTGGGTACTATTTTCTCTTTTTTACAGCGGAGTAAACTAAAGCTCAGATAAATTAAGTACCATATATAAGATCACAAAGCTATTAAGTGGTACAGCTGGGATTTGAACAATAAGCTAGTTTACTGAGTTTAAGATAAATTTGGAGGGAAAATTCCCCAGTTCCAGAATTGGGTTAGTAAAAAATAGCAATGAAATCTCACTGTGGAATCTTGTTTTGAGGGTTGGGATGGGGATGGGGGTCCTTGGGAGCCATGTCTCATCACTGTTAGCAGCCAACCTATCATCATTCAAAATTTTCATTTTCCCCTTTAGAAGAATACCCCATACTCCAAATCAGTGCTCCTGCACCTGGGTCCCATTTGGGAGGGAGATGGGGGTCTGTTCTTTGCTCGGCCACTTATGTCATCATCTGTTACTGACTTCATGTAAAATGATTTGTATTACAAAAGAATCCTTCTGGAGACAATGCTCCAAATGCTTCGGACAAGGGTCCGAAACTATGGTGGGATTTTCAGAAACTCAGACAAGCCTCATGGGGCCCTAGTAGCAGCTATTCCCTTCATGAGTCCCAGGGTTCGGCTTTCTCCATCAAAATAGCAAACACCTAGAGTCCTGGATAGATAGGAGTCGTTTCAAGTGATTGAATGAGCTCCAAGGGTGCCGAGGACACAAACTACTAAGTCTGTGAAGGTCTGGACCCTCCTTCTCTGGAACTTTTGAAACAGGCCAGCTATCCATTCCTGATGTCATTTACTCTTCTCTTGTATCCCCTGCGGCACCTTAAGAAAAAACTTCATCCACAGGTAGGTGCTAGACATACAGGGAATGGACAATATCCTCTCATTGGTTCACTCTTTTCAGCCTAGGTTCTTTGTTAAAAAAAACTAAGCCCTCAGAGGGTGGTGAGCTCTGCAATGTTGGTAGTATTCAAGTCAAGGTGGGCCGGGGATATGGCATTGGGAATTTGTGTTTCAAAGATTTCTTTATTTATTATTTGAGAGAGAGAGAGAGAGTGGGGGTGGGGAGGGGCAGAGGGAGCGAGAGAGAATCTCGAGCAGACTCTCCGCTGATCACAGAGCCCAATGCGGGGCTCGGTCTCACAACCCTGAGATCATGACCTGAGCCGAAATCACGAGTTGGATGCTTAACTGAGTCACCCAGGCGCCCCAGGGGAGTTTGTGTTTTAAAGTGCTGGATTAGAAGTACTGTTGGTCCTTCTACAGTCCCGGAAGAGACTATAGTGGGCTCCCTATAAAAATACAGAAGTTGGGTACCCTTGGAAAGGGACACTTTTAACAGTCAACCCATCCAAAAAGAACGTCAATAAATCCGGAGACAAGGTGACCAGGGTGTGATTTGTCCAGAGTGGACATAGTTGCAAATGGTTTTAGCATTGAGACAGTTGAAACCCAGAGAAATGTACTATGTTATTGACAGGGATATGCCAAGAAGAGCAGAACTGATTGGTATTTACTTTCCCAAGGCTGTCCTAGGAAGGGAACGGCGAGCTCAGGGGCATGTGAACATTCTATAACCCCAAAGTGTATGTTGTTGGGCAGGGATACTTTAGCAGGAGTTTCTGTCCCAGATGAAAGATCATTCAAGGTCATGCACTTCCCTTTGCTCTTAAGCTTTAATCACTAAGTAAGCTCCTGACTATCAATCCTATCTCTCTCATCCACTCTGTCACTAGATAAGAGACCTGAGAAATCTGGTCTCTGATACGGGATATCCCCCATTATAAAATTTATATAGAGACATTTGAGTTTATACGGCAATTTATGGCAAACCTGGTTATTATGAGTCAGTCTATGAAACTCGGACCTATAAAACAAATGGCTGGTCTCAGGAACACAGTGACCACACCAAGGTGAGAGACCTCACCTGAATGAAGTCTTAAAGTCTCGGCTAGTTCGGTGCTCACCCCTTTCTGACTGAAGCCCTTTCCCAATCTGTGATAATCTGTGATTCAAGACTTGTCTGACTCATCCTGAGATAGAGCCTGAGGGTGCTTGTCTGGCCTGGGCATGCAATCTGACCAGATGAGGGGGTTTGGAGAAGAGGCCCTTGCCGTCTTTTTCTGAACCCAACCTCTTACGGAGACAGAAGAGCCAGAGCAAAGGTTATCAGAGATCTTTAGGAAACAGCAGGATCTTTCCCATTCGTCCTTCCCTTCTTGATATTTCTCAAAATCAGAAAAGTTGGAAAATGTTGTAACGCCCTGAGAAAGACTTATAAGCTAGTAAAAAACATCTCATACCGGGGCGCCCTGAGAAAGACTTATAAGCTAGTAAAAAAACTCTCATACCAGGACGTCTGGGTGGCTCAGTGGGTTAAAGCCTCTGCCTTCGGCTCAGGGCATGATCTCAGGGTCCCAGGATCAAGCCCTGCATCGGGCTCTCTGCTCAGCGGGGAGCCTGCTTCCCCCTCTCTCTCTGCCTGCCTCTCTGCCTACTTGTGATCTCTCTCTCTCTCTGGAAAATGAATAAATAAAATCTTTAAAAAAAATTTAAAAAAAAAATCTCATACCATTGGATCCCTAAAGTCTATCATTCCCTGGGGATGGCGCAGTGGACAAGGGGAAAGGCACATTATGAGATGGTGCTTCTAGTCTTCTAACCTAAGACCATGTGAAAAACCATCTGAAACTCTACCAAATGCCTGAGAACCAAGTCATCACAGATATTTTCAATCTGAGACATGAAAGTGGAGAAATACAACAGGTTTTCAGAGTAGCAGTTGACTCACCCCCATATTGCTAGGTTGCTGGTCTCAAAAAAAGAGATGGTATTACCATTGCCATGGGAACCTCCACTTTGACTCACTAGTGTTCAAACCTCCAGCTGGAAACATCCTGTTCCTGTCCCTAATTGCAGCTCATGACCTACTTCTACTTGCTTGAGCAAGAGGCCCTGCTGAGATACCTGGGAGCCAGGAAGCCCCAAACCTCCACTCTGGAATTGGCTTCCTTCCCTCTCTGGCAGACAGCAAGGCATTTTGCTCCATGGTTCAGTGTTGCCCCAGTGAAATAAGGATGATAATATTAAGCTTTCTCTGATCAATGTTTTAAGAGTTTTACAGAAGAGCTTGAAAGGGATACAGCATTTGTATATGTGGACAATCCTTTCTCCCCACTGTGTTTGTTAGATTGGGAACCAATGCCCACAGGTTTTGATCAAACTTACCAGAGCCTTGCCCTCATCTTCAGATAGCCTACTGCCACAGAAAATAGCTTAACTAGCCCAAAGAAATGGCAGATGGGTATAGCGTGACTTGACGGCAAAGAGATGAGGGGAAAGGGGAAGAAAGATGAGAGGTAAGAACAAATAAAGACTATCAGTGGATGTGGATGCAAAATTTTCTTCACTTTCTTAAGAAGATCATCAGATCCATTCTGCTGCTACAATTTTATCCTGCTTAGCTGTAGTCATCCTTAACTGTTTTCTTTTCCTCTCTCCTACAACCAACCATCACCAAATTTTAGCCATATTACCTCAAATAATATCCCAGATTTACCTACTTCCTTCAATCCCCACAGGTGCCATCTATGTCTGAGCCACCATTTTTTTTTTTTTTTTGGCCTGTACTTCTGTAACAGTCTCCTCACCAGTCTCCTACTACCATTTTTTACTTTTATCCAATCCATCTTTCATACAGTGGCAATAGGTTAAATCTTAAAACTATAAATCGGAACATGTCACTTTTCTGCTCAACAAAGGCTTCTCACCGTGCTTAACACATAAACCACAACCCTTCTGCTCATCTGCAAGATCCTGATGATCTATCTGACTCTTGTCCTTTTGACTTTGTCTGAAGGGCTACTGCCCCACCCACCATGGTCCTGCCACATTGGCCTCCCTTCTCCAGCTCACCATGCTCCCTTCCTCCTCACAGCCCCCATGTTCTTTCCCCTGATCTTTCCCACCTGTTCAGATCCCAGTTTAAATGCCATTTCTTCAGAGAGGACTTCTAAGACTCTTCTGATCTGAGGTAAGACCCTCTGATACACTCTCCCTGAACCTTCCATATATTTGCCCCAGAAAACCTATCACAGTTTGTTATTGTACATTAGTGGTTCTCCAAGTGTGGTTCCTAGACCAGCATCACCTGGAAATTCATTAAGAATGCAAATGTTGGGCCCCACTCCAGACCTCCTGAATCAGAAACTGTTTTAACAAATCTTTCAGAGGATTCTGATGCAAACAAAGGTGTTTTTTTTTTTTTTAAGATTTTATTTATTTATTCATTTATTTATTTGACAGAGAGAGAGAACAAGCAGGGGAAGCAGCAGGCAGAGGGAGAGGGAGAAGCAGTCTCCCCGCTGAGCAGGGAGCCTGACCTGGGCTCGATCACAGGACCCTGGGATCATGACCAGAGCTGAAGGCAGACATTTAATGAACTGAGCCACCCAGGCACCCCACACACTAAGGTTCAAGAACCAGTGCTATATTGCTATTCCTGTGGCAAATTGATTGACACCTGCCTCCACATAAATGAAAACTCCATGAGGTCAGTGGTTGGCACAGAGCAGGCACTTAATAAGATTTTGTTGAGTGAATGAATTAATAAATGTGCATTACATGGGTTCATTGGGAGAGATGCTACTATGGCCAAGATCAGAAACGTAGCCCTGGCATGGGCTCCTGAAGCTTGCTCTGCTCCCCAGACTTTGACGGCTAATCTAGCCAGGTCCCAGCCCAGGTTCTGCTCACAGCATGTTTCTGGGTCATATAGGTTATGCTGTTATTCTAACCCACGAACCCCTGACATAGAGACAACAGATATGCTGCCCCTCTCCCAGCCTTAGACACTTGAGGAAAGGTGGTTGGTTGGTTTGTTTTTAAGACTTTATTTATTTATTTGGGGGGGTGAAGCACAGAGGGAGAGTGAGAGAGAGAAGCAAACTCCCTGCTGAGCAAGGAGCCCGATGTGGGACTCAATCCCAGGACCCAAAGATCATGACCTGAGCCAAAGGCAGATGCTTAACTAAGCCCCCCAGGTGCCCCAAGAGGAAATGTTTTTGACAACCAGAGTTGTGCCATTATTCTCTCCACTTTTTAAATCCTTCTTCTGGAAATCCCAGGGCTTTCCAGAACCAGTAGAGTGGGTTCAGCTTAGTCTTCTGAGAGCAGCACTTTCTGCTTAAAAGCCAAAATTCACAGAGAATCGCAGCCAGAGAGGCCGGGCCTCTATTACTAAGCACATGGGAAGGGTCAACTCCCAATAGCTGGCAGGTACTGAGCACTGACTATGTGTCTGACACCACAGAGAAATGCACATTTCCATATAATCCTCAAAACAATGCCGTGAGGTGGGCTCTTACCCCACTTCACATATTTTTTTAAATGAGCCTTAAGGACATTAAGTATCTTACCTTACATCACTCCTTTAGTAGTGGTTGAACCAGGACTTAACCTAGTTCCGTCCAAACACTCCTGGTTCTTAACCATTATACTATACTATTTCCCATTAGAGAGAGCTATGGACTCCTAGAGCCACTTCTAGGAAAGAGCCAGCTCATGGGCACCAAAGGCTTTCCACCCAGCAATGCCAAGGAGTGCCCTAAGGGGCCAGCAATCCGCTTGGCCAAGTGTGTAGTTTAGCACGTACCTGCTACATTACAGCGTGCCAAAGCGTAGCATCATCACCCTGTTTATTTGTCCTGGATCTCAAATATTTTGTTCAAACTTGTTCTCAGACCTGATGCCCATTAGCCCATGGACCCCACTCACACCAGGCCAGAGACAAGACCAACCAGATAAACCGTGGGCTTGAGTCAAGTGGTTGTGACTGTGTTCACAGTATATAAACAAGCAGAGCTAACTAGCAAGGAAGTGAGAAATGTTCACCTTTGAAAGGTGCTAAAATTCATTTGGGCTGCCAGGGGCTATTTATGGTAGTGGGAGATAGATTTTTCTAGATTAAACTGTATTTGTCAGAAAATGAGCCTCTAAAATCCAAACAACATTTCACTAACAGAATTAGGCCTACTATTACAATTCACAGCCAATATTGTATTCAATTTTGATACCCACAGTGGTCTGGGTCTGTGCCCTGTGCTATGGATAATATAAAAATTAATAAGACACACATTCATCCCCAAAAAGCTTATAATTAACTACATGGATAGCTATGGTGGGGAGGGGTCGGCTGAGTGTGGAGGATGTTAGTGAGGAGTAGAGGAAGTGCAGTAAAATAATCTATGGCAGAACCCCGGTACTATAGCCAAGTAGCTCAGGGAAAAGAGGCATCAAATTCAATAGGATATTTCAGGGGTGCCTCATGAAGACCAGGACTTTCTGAGCTGGGCCACAGAGGGTGGGGAGGAGAGAGAGAGGGCTCGAGTAAAGGTACAAAGGTGAAAATGTTGCAAACGCACTTGCAACACCTTTTTTTTTTTTAAGATTTTATTTATTTATTTGACAGAGAGAGCACAAGCAGACGGAGTAGTAGGCAGAGGGGGAGGGACAAGCAGGTTCCCCACTACGCAAGAAGCCCGATATGGGGCTCGATCCCAGGACTCTGAGATCACAACCTGAGCTGAAAGCAGTCGCTTAACGAACTAAGCCACCCAGGCACCCACATTTACAACATCTTGAGCTGAGTGGTCAGACTGAGGCCAGAGACCTGGAAGCAAGCCTGAGCAGAAGGGGGAATGGTAGCTCCCAGAGAGAATGGTGGGGTATACAGGCCTCATCACTTATCCTCCCTCATCCTTTGGTCTGACGATTTCGGTTTCTTTAACATCCTGAGTCTAAAACATTTCTAGGGTTTTCTGGCATGCCAAGAGTGTGCGGCTGTCCTCTTTTTCTGCCCTCTCACTTTCTCTGCTCCTTTCTGGATGGCACACATTGAAAGGTCCAGGGCACACACTAAACCTGGTACATGGCCCCTTCCAGACTTCTCCTAATACAGTCAGGCTATGGAGTAGCAGGCAGAGGGAGAGGGAGAAGCAGGCTCCCTGCTGAGCAAGGAGCCCAATACGGGACTCGATCCCAGGACTCTAGGATCATGACCTGAGCCAAAGGCAGACACTTAACTGACTGAGCCACTCAGGTGCCCCTCCGTTGTATCATTTGACTTCTCTTTGAAAGGGTCCAATCCCTTCTTCCTGAAAGGAAGAACCACATAGTCAAAACAAGATTTAATGGGATAGCATAAACAAAATATTTAAGGATTGGGAGTAGAAGGGAGGAGCCTGAATTACTTAAATATGATAGTAACAGGTCAGTCCCTGACTGAAGCAGAGCAGGAACGTGCCTGCCTCACATACAGAACTTGCTGGTGTCCGTGTGAACGCTTGTGCAAGCAGGCTAGCAGAGAACAGCTGGGCAAAGATGGTACAATTAAAGTGTCATTATTTGTTGAGTTGTTCAAATATACTTATAAAATGTTCTATCTTGATTTTTCTGATTTCATTATATAATTAAATTTATTTTGTAATTTTAACAAATCTGTTACATTTCCAAAAATGTCTTTCCTTTTTTTGGAGTGGGGGGTAAGGCATCTCCCAGTTCCTTCAGATCTCTCAGTGCCACACTACCAACAGATTATGTTAGGAAACAAGAACTTCTTTATAACACACATATAGTACTGCCATTTAGGAACCTTTCTATAAGGAGACAAAGGACTCTCTGGAAACAGAAATCCCCTCTTTCCCCTTCTCCCACCCAATAGATGGCCAAGAGAAGAAAACATAGCGGTCTGTGAACCACCACATTTGTCAGTTGCAATGACAGCTCATCTTATCTTATACTGTCTGGTTGCTCTGCAATGAGAATAGAAGAACAGCCTTGGGAAGCTGATGCCAGTTGTCTTTGTTTCTTAATTTCCTGGATCACTTTGTATTTTCAGCGATGTGAGTTCTGAACTCTGTCCTTCCTCTGTGTGACGCTGCACTGGGCAAATCTTTTTCCAAATATGGGAGAACAGGACAGAGGGCCTCTGAGTCATGCATAAGGGATGGAGATGGAGTCAGCTCAAGGCTGGTGGGAACACGTCCCTTGGGGCTGTCTCCTTCCTGTCCCCTAGCCAAGATCTGGCTCAGCAGTGGGAGAGGGACAAAGGAGAGATGTGTGAGATAGAGTCCAGTAGAGGTAGGATACAGGTGTGGTTTAAAGGCAGGAAGCACTGGAAGGCATTTATTCTGGGAACTTTAGCCTGGATAGAAATTTTTTCTAGTTATTTTTCCTGCAGAGAGACCTGCAAAATAATGACAGTGTTTTTGCTTACAACATTCTAGCAACTTTTTCCCTGTATCCTTACTGTCTGTCCCAAACATACCCTTATCCTTATGTAAAGTTAAGTGTAAAACATTGAAGTTTTGTTGGTTTTGGGCACTTTTCTCATGGGCTGTTAAGTTTAAATCCTCTAGTTATTCTTCCTGTAGAGAGACAAACCAGTGATGAGTCACTCCATTGTCCCCTGTCCTTATTTCTGTATCATTTCTGCTTTGCTCCCAGAAGCCTATATGATACATTTCAGGGCAAAGCTAATTTGATTTCCAAAAACCCTTGGAAAATAGGAAATACGAAACCCATTTCACAAATGAGAAAGCCACATTTCAACGAAGGAAAAACAGCCTGGTAGGGGTGACATGGAAAATTTGAGGCTAGGTAAGATGAAAGATTCACAGCCAATCTTTGCTCCCTGGGGTGAGATGATGGACATAGCTTGTCTTTTCACATCTGGGAAGATGGGACTGCTCGCCTCTTCTTCTTCCTTCCTCTCCTGAGCCCCAGATCCCATCCATGACTGACATTCTCAGACTCCACATCAGCAAACAAGTCTCCCCATCACCTTCCAATCTCCTAGAGGAAGGCCTGGCTGGTTGACTCCTGTAAATATCACCCATCCGGGGAGTACCTGGCAGGATGGAATCAGAGAGGTGCCCCCTGTAGAGCTGAGATCTAGAAGTACCTGCCAGGTCATCTATCAAGATCAAATTACAGCAAATTTGCCCATAGTGGAAAACAGGCTGAAGGAACAAGGTAATGAATCTAAATTTGGCACTGTGCCCCTCACTGCAAAGACTCTGGTCTGCGAGTTGCATATAGAAGACTGACTTTCTGGGTTTCCCAAGAATCAAAATAAATACAGATGTTCCTGGGTTTTTGTGTTTGTGTGTGTGTGTACAAGTATTCTTTTATTGGTGAAAGCATTATTATCAGCTATTTTTCTTTTATTTTAAAAAGTAATCATGATTGTAAAAAATTCAAAATAGACAAATAAGGGAGAGTAAGAACAGCCTTCCTCTTTCTTTACACTCCCCCTCTCTTAAGCCCACTCCCCAGAGATAACCATTGCTTCAACTGTAAATCTGTAAGAGGCTTTTCTACCCTCTTAGTGATAGTCCCTAACCTCAGAGCCATGACCATGCATGTGTGCAGAAGTGGCAATAATAATAATAATAAATAAATGCTCTGCACACTGGATGTTCACTATGCGCCAAACACTGTTGTAAGCATTTTTGCATTCATAACTTATTAAATCTGTACACCATCCCCATGAGATGGCAGAAGCAAGATTCAAACCCAGGCATTTGACTCCAGGGTTTGGGCTAGACATTACTCACTCCACCAGCATGCTCATTCTCCCCATCCCGATGTTGTCCATAGATGGCCAGCCACTGCTTGCTCGATACTCTCCAATCCAATCCTCTGGCTGTTAGCTCTGGAGTCAGACAAATCTGGGCGCAAATTCTGTCTCTACTGCTCACTAGCTATGCACCTTTGTACAGTTTTCTTAACTTCTGTGAGTCTCAGTTTTCTTATCTGTAAAATGGGAGACTAATACTTTATGAGATGTCTGTGAATAATAAATGTGATAAATTCTATCACAAATAGCAAAGTACCTGATACATCCCATATGTTGGATAAGTACTTTTTAATAAATGAACAAATGAAAGTAACAATAGTGGTCCTAGCACTGCGTTTACCTTTATTTTACTATTGTATTATAAAAGATGGACTGTGTCTCCTATTGACTGTATACTCCTAGCACCTTAATCTCTGTGAGATATACTATTATTGTAATGAGTGATGTATCTCACACCAGAACCAAAAGGGACATTCTTTCATCTTTTTGGCTGTTTATCAAGAACTTCATTTCCAAGCCTGTCATGGATAGACACTCCCTTCAAGCATTCTGTTGGTCATTTTATTGTTAAACCCTAAATCTTAGTAGCATGTGCCCAGTGAGTTAGTGTTTTTCCCAAGTATGGTTACCTGACTCTAGCTTAAACCAACCCTCTGGCCTCACATATATACTTTATAACAGCTTTGTTGAGATTCAATTTATGAATGAAAAAATTCACTTTTATTTTTTAAGTGTACAATTAAGTGGTTTTTAGTGTTTTCACAGAGTGGTGCACTCACCATCACTATCTAATTCTAGAACCCCTTTATCACCTGGAAGAGAAATCCCATACTTCCTAGCAGTCACTGGCCATTCCTCCCTCCTCCCAGCTCCTGGTGACCACTACCTCCTATCTTTGTGGATTTGCCTGCTCTGGACATTTCATATGAATGGAATTATACAGTATGTGGCCTTTTGTGACTGGCTTCTTTCACTTAGCATCCTATTTTCAGGGTTGATTTATGTCGTAGTATGTGTCAGTATGACAAAACCCACCCTTATTTTTAAAGTGTACTTCATTTTTTTATGGCTGAATAATATTCTGTTATGTAGATATACCACAATTTATTTATGTATGTATCATTGGATGGACATTTGGGGTTGTTTCCACCTTTTGTCTATTACAAATAATGCTGCTATAAATATGCAGGTACAAGTTGTTGGGCGGACATCTCTCTCTCTTTTTTTTTTTAAGATTTTATTTATTTATTTGAGAGAGAGAGATAGAGAATTAGGAGCGGGGAGGGGCAGAGGGAGATGGAGAGAGAGAGAATCGCAAGCAGACTCCCCACTGAGTGTGGAGCCTGATGCCGGGCTGGATCCCACAACCCTTAAATCACGACCTGAGCCGAAATCAAGAGTGGCATGCTGAACTGACTGAGCCACCCAGGTGCCCCTGGACATATGTTTTCAATTATCTTGGGTAGATACCTAGGAGAGGTATTGTTAGCATAATATGGTAACTCAATGTTTAATTTCTTAAAGAATTGACAGACTGTTTTTCAGAATGGTGGTATCATTTTACAATCTCACCAGTGATGTACTAGAGTTTCAATTTCTCCATATCTTCACCAATACTTGTTATTATTGGTCTTTTTTATTATAGCCATTCTAGTGAGTGTGAAATGGTACTTCATTGTGGTTCTGATTTACATTTCCCTAATGACTAATAATGTTGAGCTTCTTTTCATGGGCTTATTGCATATTTGCATGACTTCTTTGAAAAAATGTCAGCTCAAACCCTTTGCCCATTTTTTAAAATTGGGTTATTTGTTGGCCTCAGATATTTTTATAACAGCTGTTGAATGAATGCTATGTTGGAAGGATCACAGGTTTACCTGTATTTGATTCTAGCTCCACCACTTAGCTATGTGACCTCAAGCAAGACTATTTTATTTCTCTGAACCTTAGCTTTATTATCTGTAAAAAAGAGGTCAAAGACGCTGTTAGGAGGAACAAATGAGATGCAAAAGCATCAAGCACAGATTGGAGTACCCAATAGACACTCAAAAATGTCTTAGACTCTCTCATCCCTCCACCCTTGCTATAGACATCTTTCCCTTAGGAAGATGTATTTGACCCTGGTGGACCCTGGTGGACCAATTTCAACATGGCAAGTGGAATGGCTTGAAGTCCAAAAGGCAAGGCCTTCAATCTGAAGAGGTCAGTGAATTTATTATGAGGTCCCTTGCACACACACACACACACACACAACAATGCCTCTCCTTTTGGGTGAGGGGTAATATGCAGCTAATCTCTGCATGAGATCACCAGAGCAAATATAAACCAACTCGGCAGCCTTAAAAAAAGGAGGACAGGAACAGTTATAAAAGAGGGATTGTAACCCCTTATTCTAGTATCAGTACTCTTTACAATCTTCACAATTTTGAATAGCAAGACTCTAAGAATGGGTAGCTTGAGAGGGCTGGGTAACATGACATTCAGAGTCTGGCTTTCCATAAAAGCAAGTCTGGCTCTTGCTTATTAACAGTCTGGTAATGCACAAGGCCTGTCATTTGTTCCTTCTCTAATGAATGGATAGGCTGTTTAATTTCCTGATGGACAACCTAGTAGGTTTAGTCTCCTGCTCCAAGCCTTTGTCTGGCTTCTTCCATGTGCATAAAAACAACCTTCTTCCTGCTATCATGTGCTGTCTTTGCACTAAAGCTCAGCTTCAGGGTCATTTAGCATCTAAGTACTAGTCTCTATAAAAGGGGGAGTCAAGGCCCTGAATGAGTGGCCAGACTGATAACTCCATTCAGCCATCATCCTGCAGTCATTTATTGAGCACGTACTATGTGCAAGACATTGTGCTGTGTAGAGGGAACACAAAAGATGACATAGTCTATGGCTCCAAAGTGCTCATCATGTGGCAGATAAGATGGGTAAATAAACAATATTTACCAATAACATTGTATTTCAATGACTGCCCTAAAGTGATTTTCATCATGGGAGTACACAGCGTAGGGCTTACAAAAATATTAGACACTGAAGTTTCACCTCTCCTCGAGCATCTTATGGCAATCCCTCCCTTTGCATACAGCCACTAGAAGGGAAGAAAGGAAAACATACACATGCTTTCATTTTTCTATGTCAGGGCTTACTCTTGAGAAGGCAACCGGCAGAGAAGAAATGAAATATGAAAGATTTTTAAAGCTATTTTTCTAAATAGAAATTAAAGAAGCAATCACAGGGAAGTATTAAAATCAATTTACAGTTTAATTCTGTCACATAAGTAGAAGCTGCAGAGAGGAATTTGGGCAAAGGGAGAATGCTTTCTCTCTCCCATGTCCCCTGACAAGGGTTTTCATCTAAACAGTGCCCCACAACAGGATCTTCAACCTTCTCTAGATTTCTATTTGCTCTTTTAAAATGAGGACATTGAACCAGCAGGTCTTGAGGGTGCCTTATACCTCTGACACAGCCTGTCAGAGGGGGCAGTTTACTCATGTGTTTATTTTTAGCTGGGAGAAAGGAAGAAAACAGGAATAGCAGGAAAATGGAGGTGTCTTGATGTTTATTTGGTTGTAGAGGGCAGCAAAGGAGAGAGAAGGAACCTTTTGGTTGCTTTTCTTTCTCAATGGTCAGGGCAGAATCACAGACCTGCAGCACAGAGCTGCAGAAAGGAAGCTCAGGGAAGGTTAAGAACTGGGGGAGACAGCAAACAGGTCCAGCAGCACGGATTTTCTAGATTATGAAATGTTCAATTAATAGTTTTGTAGTAACCAGGCCTTAGGGTGATAGAGGACATGTGGGTATCAAGAATGGGTTTTTAAAATGAGCGACAATGACAGGTGGCCAGCAGCCCCCAGTCATTGCCCAGGACGCTGTGCTATATAAATCCTAGGTAGAGGGCTCCCTGGGGAATGCTGGTCACGATGTTTGTGTAGCAAGGGCTGGATGAGGCAGGATGCCAGTATCACTCTGCAGGCACAGACTGTAGATAAACCACCCGTGACTCCTGCCTCCAACTGAAATCAGACTTTGGACCAATCAATTTCTTTCCACTCTCCATCAAGAATGTTTTGTCCCCTTATTTATCTTGATCACATATATCAAATTCTTATTTTCTCTGATGTACTACTATACTCTGGGTCAAACTACAACTGCCAAAACAAACATTTAGCACCTCCTTAGAAAGAAACCCAAGAAATGGCCTCCAATCTACCAACTATACACATGGAACGACTTATCATTATGCAACTCCGCCCCTCTTTCTGACCTTGGACATTTATTTTCCCATTTGTATTTTCATTCATTCGTTCAACATTGAGGCTCTATAAGCTATGGACCTTAGGCAAGTTGCTTAAACTCTCTGTGCCTCCATTTTGCATCTATAGAAAAAATAATGGAATGATAGAAAAAGAATGATCTACCTCATAGGATACTTGTTAGAATTAAGTGAAGTATTATATGTGAAGGGCTTTGAACAGAGCCTGGCACATATTGAGCACCATATTAGAATTAGATCATGATTACTTGTTAATCTTAGTACTATGCAGCAGGCTCAGTACTCGGCTAGCTTGGAGACTCCAAGATCAATAAGAGCACACAGTGGTGGAAAATAGTAGCCTTATAAAAAGTATTACCATTATTAATACTGAAAGGAAATGCATTTGAGACCTGGAAAGGAGGTAGAATTGAACAGATATGAACAAAAGAGATGCCAGAAGTGAGAGAGGGGAAGAGTATGATGCGAGTACGGGCAAGACGCTGATGCCATTGATACACTGAGTGTAAGTGGACAGAGGGACAGTTAAAAGATGAATATCCAAGCCTTATGCTAAGATGAGAGATCCGGAATGAGACATCAATTTGGGAGTCACTGATATGTAAACAATAGCAGGAGGAAATGAGAGCCAGCAAGAGGAGGCTACAGAACATTAGGTGGGAACCCAAGATGGAACCTTGGGAAAAGAGAAGAAACAGCAAAGGAAACTGAGATGGAACTAGGAGTAGATAGGAGGAAAATCCAAGGAGTGACACCAAAAAAAATGGAAGGAGAGTAGAGTTTCAACAAGAAGCATGTGGTCAATAATGTTAAAAAGATTGAAGGGTCCATGGGACTTAGCACCAAAGAAGCCATTGTGAGCCTTTAGGGAAGGTGAGGGGGCTGTGTCCAGTCTTCAGTGAGTATGTTTATGTGTGGAGGTGAAGTAGCTGCAGAGAGGTAAGGATATAAAACTTGGCAGTCCAGGTAGGGAAAGAAGGGAGTGAGAAGCTAGAGAGGCATGTAGGATAGAAGACTCGTGTTGTTTCATTCGAAGCTGGAAGGAACATGAGCACCTCCTACTTCTCCTCCCTCCTCTCCTCACAGTTTATGGTCCAGCCATGGTCAAGTGCAGAAAATGCCATGTTCTGGATACACTATGTCATTTGTTACTTTATTATGCCTTTTAAAAAAATTGTGGTAAGAGGGGCGCCTGGGTGGCTCAGTGGGTTAAAGCCTCTGCCTTCGGCTCAGGTCATGATCTCAGGGTCCTGGGATCAAGACCCACATCGGGCTCTCTGCTCGGCAGGGAGCCTGCTTCCCCCTCTTTCTCTGCCTGTCTCTCTGCCTACTTGTGATCTCTCTCTCTCTGTGTCAAATAAATAAATAAAATCTTTAAAAAAAAATTGTGGTAAGATATATAAAACGTAAGATTCATTGTTTTAACCATTTTTAAGTGTACATTTCAGTGGCATTAAATGCATTCACATTGTCGTGCAACCAACACCACTACCCGTCTCCAGAACTTTTTCATTTCCATTTCCCTCAACTGGAACTCTGTACCCATTAAATAACAGCTCCCTATTCCCTCTACTCCCCACCCCTAGTAGCTCCATTCCACTCTCTATCTATAATTTTGACTCCTCTAGGTACCTCATATAAGTGGAATCATACAATAGGTCTCCTTTTGTGACTGGCTTATTTCATTCAGCATATCAATGGATGCTTTGGCTGTTTCCACCTTTGGTTATTGTGAATAATGGTTCTGTGAATATGGGTGTACCAATATCTGTCTCAGTTTCTGCTTTTGATTTCTTTGGGGTATAAACCGAGAATTGAAATTGCTGGATCATACGGTAATTCTATGTTTAATTTATGAGGAACCGCCATACTGTTTGTAATAGTGGCCGCACCATTCCACCTTCCTACCAACAGTGCAAGAGGGTTCCAATTATTTCACATCCTCGCCAACACTTATGATCTTCTATTTTTTAAATAGCTATCCTCATGGGCATGAAGACCTCTATGCCTTTTCGCATGCTAATATTACCCAAAATATCCTCCTCCTGCCAGCCATGCAAACCCTGGTCCTCCCTCAATATCTTAGGTATTAGTTCTTCTGGGTGGTATCTGAGAACCGTCCCCAATGGACTTATCCACTTTTTTTTTTTTAAGATTTTATTTACTTATTTGAGAGAGAGTGAGCGAGTAAGAGACAGCATGAGAGGGGAGAAAGTCAGAGGGAGAAGCAGACTCCCTGAGGAGCTGGAAGCTCGATGCAGGACTCGATCCTGGGATGCTGGGATCATGACCTGTGCCGAAGGCAGTCGCTTAACCGACTGAGCCACCCAGACACCCAGTTATCCACTCTTTATACCACGAGTTTGTTACTGATGCATGCTTACTCGATTGCACATGTTATATTGGAAGCAATTATTAATTTGTAAGGTCTCTGCCCTCAACTCAGACATGTACATCCTAAAGAAAGGAGACCAATTCCTGGTCATGTTTACATTCCTGTATCCCAGTACACTGGCTGGAATCATATTCATGCTTTTCTCAGCTTAATAAACACAAATAAGGCATAGTTCCTGCCCTCAAAGAATTTATAATCTTAGGACAGGTATAAATATATGAAATATTAAATAATAGAAGCCCAACGCAAGATAAGCAATGAGAGAGATCTCAGTACCATTCACATGAGTACTTGAGGGGAGTGGACTTCAAGTGTTTTTGATCACATAAATCAGTAAAAAGATTCTAAGCACAACTTGCCCCTTTTTTTTGCTTATAAAGTGTATGTGTCTTATTTTACAATTGTGTTATGTTAAAAATATATGCAAAAGCAAAAATCAGAAGAAGATGGAATAAAAATATAAATAGGTTGGCAATATTTTTTCCTGCGCCCCAATGGATTGTCTTGGCACATCATTCTGGAGACCAGCGATTTAGAACAATGTCATTCAAAATGGGGGTCCCCTGACCAGCATAGGGGCACAGCCATTTTGTTACTGATCTGTTCACGATAAGCACCAAAATGGAGAGTAAGTATCTCGAAACTTTTATAGCAGTTTGACTAGGGAAATTCATGTCTGCTGGCTACAATAATTGTAAAAGTGGTCCTGTTTTTATCTCTTTCTTACTTCGTTTTTCCAAATTATTTCTTCATTTATTTATTAAATAAGTTTAGTAATTTATTTTAGCTCTACCTTATCTACCCACAATAGATTAGAAATTTTTAAAAAAGCAAATCAAAATACAAACCTGGTCTTTCACCATAGAGGGGCTGGGAAGTGCTGCAAGAGACAGTAAGTCTTAGAGTCCTGAGCTAGTAGGGCATTAGAAAGCTGAGCACACGGCAGAGTCCTCTGGGTTCAGAATTTGGTGAGCTCATGGCTGCAGTGAATTAGGAAGGGTCTTCCGGGACCCAAAGAAGGACACAAGGACAGAGAAGTCTTTTCTCCTCCCTGCCCCTTGCCCTGGCCCAGGTTGTCTGCAGCTTACTGAGTTCTATACACCAGATAATAAATGTTATTGCTCTGAACAGAGTTGTGGTGTCTGGGGAGAATGGCACGCAGGGAGTCTGAAGGAGCTCCTGTCCCCCGATCCAGCATGACACAGGGGTGTTCTATTGTGTGTGTCTGCTCTCTCTCCTCGGTTCCATAACACCTCACTATTTCTGGATCTGAATTCTGAGAACTTTGCTTTCCCCAATCCCCACTGCTGACATGCCGTAAAGATTTGTGGGCAAGGCCAGTGAAAACATTGAAACACCATTCTCTTTTCAGACATACGGTGTTGAGGCCATTTAATTGGCTGTTGTCCTCAGTGGGTTCATAGTTTTTTTGTTCTACCTTAACCACCAAATTCAGCTGGACGTCAGAGCCAGCAACTCATAGAGTATGTGCAAAATGGGGCAATTTAGCAAGCAGTGTTCCATTTATAACCTTGGTGCTTGACATGGGCAGTGAGAGCGCTTCCATTAAAATGCACAGTCACTAGCCTATCCTGACAGCTGCCAAATCATACACAGGGAAGTGCTCCAGACTCTGGCCGTGGCCCTCTTCTCGTGCAACCCTGAGCCAAGAGACAGGTGTGTGCTACAGAACTGTGGCCCTGGCTTTAAGGATCTCCCTGGAAAAGGCAAGTTTGGAACCCAAAAGAGCTCCGCTTATGAAGCATTTACTATAGCTCTGTTCTAAATGCATTATCACATTCAAGCTTCCCCCAAATCCTTTGAGGAAGATTTTTTTTTTTTTTTGCATTAAAAAAAAAATTTTTTTTTTTTAAATCTAAGCAATGCGCCTATCGTGGGGCTTGAACTCACAAACCTGAGATCAGGAGTCGCATGTATTACTGTCAAGAGTCACATGTTCTACTGACCGAGCCAGCCAGGCACCCCCTTTTTTTTTTTACTATTTTAGTAAATAGTACATATACATACATATACATACATAAATATACATAAAACATACCATTGTAACCATTTTTTAAAACTTTTTTTTTTAAGATTTTATTTATTTATTTGACAGAGAGAGAGAGACCACAAGTAGGCAGAGAGGCAGCCAGAGAGAGGGGGGGAAGCAGGCTCCCTGCTGAGCAGAGAGCCTGATGTAGGCTCGATCCCAGGACCCTGAGATCATGACCTGAGCCAAAGGCAGAGGCTTTAACCCACTGAGCCACCCAGGCGCCCCCATTGTAACCATTTTTAAGTGTACAGTTCTGTGGCATTAAGGATACTCACATTGTTGTGCAACTATCACCACCATCCATTTTCATCTTCCCAAACTAAAAGTCTGTACCCATTAAACAATAACTCCCCATTCCATCCTTCCACCACCCCCTGGCAACCACCATCCTACTTTCTGTCTCTACAAATTTGACTACTCTAGGAATGAGGATAGTATTTCTATTATTACCTTCTTTCAGAAGAGGAAACTGAAGCACAGAGAGTTTAAGTACTTTGCCTAAGGTAACACAGCCAGCAAACAGAAGAGCTGGGATTAGAACTTGGGCATTCTGGCCCGGGAGCCCATGAAGCCATTGAAAGAAAACAGAAGTCCTTCTGGGGAGACAGCCGGAGACCTCGTGTCCTTAATGCCCCATCTGTCCAAGACACACGACTGCACTCTGAGCTGAAGCAGAAGAGTGGCCAGCCTTTCTAGCTCCAAGACTCACGGTGGGAGAAAAAGAAACTGGGAGGATCCCTACTGCTCACTTTGGCCTCTCCTAGCACCGCCCATCACTTGCGCGCATGCGCGCACTCGCACAGAGACTGTAGCTGCAGGATTCCTACTTTGGGATTCAGACAGACCTGGGTTCCAGGCTCAGTAAATCATCAGGCAGGTGCAGTTCCTGACCCGGAGCAGAAACCCAGTCATTGTGAGTTCCTGTCCCCTTCCTTTTCCACTACCTTCTGCAGGGAGAAAACTGAAAACCCTCATGAACACACTGGAGCCCAGCCAGTCTTTGGCTGCTCAAGTTAGCAAGTGTGCTGGGGAGGAGAGAATGAGGAAGGGGAGGCGGTATGGTTGAGGGCAAGGAATGGCTGGGACTTGTTAATCCTGGGGGAATGAAATAACACCCCCAGAAAAATACATGCTACCTCTTGCATCTGAAGTATTGGCAGGAAAGCTAGAACAATGGGGTGCTGGAGAGCTCACAACAATCCTGATGCTGTGAAAGGCCAAATCCCTGCCTGGACTTCCATCCCTCCGCCAGCAGGCAGGCTGGACAGCTCCTGCAGAGCTCTCCACGGATGCCCAGAGCGTCAGTGGGGTGCAGGCACACAGGCGGTGCCCAGTGAATATCGTCTGGCTCAGCAGGTGAGCAAGTGCATGGCACCTGACTGCAGTGCCTAGCACATAGTTTTACTTAGGAAGAGCAAACTGCCTGGAAAAATATTTTAGGATTTCCCCCCTTGCCTTCCACGGGGGGTGGGGAGTGGTGGGAAGCAGAGGGTGGAGAGAGAGAGAGAGAGAGAGATTTTGAGATTTTGAATGATGCTTTCAGCCACCCGGAGCATGAGAAAAACTTCCTGAAACTGTAAATCCAAGGAGCTGAAAAGGCCTGAAACTCTGGGGTGTTCTGAGCTCTGCTAAGTTTGCTGGCAGCTGGAGGGCAAGGAAAGAGGAAGCTGGGCTTCTCCCAATTTCTTCTCTCTTTTGCAAGGAACTGCAAGATTAAAGAAACAAAAGGTGAGCTATGAATGCTCTACCTGCTTCTCCAGAAATAAGGGGCAGTTCTGGAGGACATTTGAAACAGGTTACAAAGGCATGCTTCTCAAGGAACCAGGCTGCCGGGCACTGGCTGGTGAAACAAATTAGGAGAGAGAGGCTTAACAAAGCAGAAAGACAGAGATAAGGCAGAAGCAGCAACAGTGATGACTGAGAAGTAAACTCCACATTACAGAAAGCCAGGGAAGAAAGTCAAAGGGGAGAAAGGAATGGCAAGGCCAGGGGCTGGACCCTGATTGAAGGAGTGAGAGCAAGGCATCCAGACAGAGCTGGAAGAGCCAGACAGAGAACAAGCCGTGGCCTTCAGATACAGAAAATGAAGTATCTGTGTGGGGCCACCTGTGTGGAATGGCAGAAGGAACGCCAGATCCTTCTTGTGCCTCAAAATAAAATAGACGTTTTAGTGAGACTAAAGTTCAGAACATACTGCAAAATTGCTTGGTTCATTGAAATATTTCCTTGAAATATTTTGCTTCTGCAAATAAAACAGCCCCCTCCCTTTCATGTAAGGGCCAGGTAATTTCCAAGGAGATGATGGACATCAAAATCCAAAAGTGTGATCCTGCGAAATGACCAAGCCGAACAGTTGGGTTTTAAGGGATGTTATCATAGGGACATGTTATCATCTGTGACATCAAGAAAGAATGTGGCCCCGATGCTGTCTGAACAACTCAGCCTGGCAGTTGGGGTAGGAACAAGTCTTGAAGGTTAATTCCCCAGGTTAGTCCCAAAGGTGGAGACCCTCCATGGATCCTTCTTGTGAACCAGAGGGCACAAATATCTTTCATCATCTGGGTTCCATATGGAAGGAGCAGCTCCTCTGGGGAGGTCACAGAGTCCAGGCCCAGATGTCCTATCCCTGGAGCTGACAGACTCTAAACAGGGCTACCGGGCCTGAGCACCTGGGATGGTTGCTGAGGTAAGTGGCCCTAGGTTGGGTAAGAAGGGCCTGGGCCATTCCCTCCAGCTCAGAATAGCTTCTCTGCTCACCCCCATTGCACACTTCAAATTATCATTTCCTGGGACTCCTTGACAGGACGAGGTCAGGTGACATTGCCAAATCAAACACCTGGCTCTCTTCTTCTTTTTTTCTTAAAGTCAGTACTCTTTATGTGAGGCAGGTACCTGACGTCCTATCTGCGGGGTCTGACTGCAAAGGGACACTTGACTGGGTTTAATGCACCACCATATTCTTCTCTCCTCTCCTCCCTCCAGGGACCTAATGGGGAACCTGAGCGTAGATCTCACAGGTTCTTACTGTCTCGGGGCAGCCCCAGGTCTGACTAGCCCCCAGTGACCTCTTCTTCATTAACTGCTGAGCGAAAAGCTTCAGAACAGCCACGAAATTCCAGAGTCACCAAGGAAAGCACAAGTGTCTAGAATAAGGATCTGTGATTACTCGAAGAGTAATCTGTGATTACTTCTGTCTTCTCCTTCAAGATAGTTGAACTTGACTCTTTATTAATAATAAGAAAAAGCTATATTTGTTAAGTGCTCACTATGTGTCGCTTTGCTAAATACACTTCATGTATTACATCATATAACCCTATGCGATAATGCAGGTGCTGCGTGTTATTGCCCCCAAATCAGAGGGATGGAAACTGCAGTTCAGAGAGTTTAAGTAACACTTCCCAAGGTCACACATCTAGGATTGAGGGTCTGAACCAGTTCTCTATATGCTATAGACCACTGAAAATGTTTAATGAGAAGCATTCATAAAATAAAAAAAAGCACAAGTGATAAGTTCATCAAAAAGAAAGGTAGACTCTGCATGGGTCTGTTTTCACTCCCCTGGCTTCAGGCTATCTCACCTGGGCAATTCCACATCTGGCAGTTTGCCTACAAGAGGCCAAGGCCTGAGCACCTTCTACCCTATGGAGAAGAGCCTCTCTCCCCACACTCACCGGGGATCATCTGTTTAAACTAGGCCAGAGTCATAATCATTCATTCCAGAAGGGGCTGTGATTCACATCTGAGCTTTGGAAAATAGTGTTAGTTTAATTTAAAGGGGAGAAGAAAGCAAGATAAATGCTCAGATGCTGACGGATTTCTCCAGACCTTAATTTGCATTAGTTTTGCTTTCAGAGCATTTGATTTGTTTTTTTTTTATTTTCAAACTGTGTTGTACCACATGCAAGGAAAATAGATTTACTTAATCTGAATCCTGTGATTTCATTGTTTATTGATGTCAATACCGAATAGGAGTGCTAAGAAAGGAATATCAGATGGCTTTCCATCTTCCCTCTAGGAGGCGAGAAGGGGAGAATCATCAAGCCTAGGACATTCAGAGGCTTGTACAGACTTCAGGACCAACAGTCGTGCTACATGTCACCTCCCCAGGTCCCCCCTGGGAGCCAGGCCAACCCTGACACAAATGCAACCAGGGGATCCTTAGTCCCCTCCCTGGGAATAGGATGTGTGTTGCTGTTCCCAGTGTGTGTTTAAGCATACCCTGCATTTAACTTGAGCCCTACATTCATCGACCCATAAATGTTTCAAAAGAGGGAAGCATTCCAGCCTAGCTTTTCACAGAGGCAGAGAATCAGGCCTTCCGGGACTGGGGGCAGGGAGGCCATTTAGGACAATCATCACAGTTTCCTAACTCAGGTCCCACCCATGGTTGGCCTTGTCTCTCATGTGTCCTCCACAGAGCTGCCATCATAATGTGATCATACTACTTCCCTATTTAAAATTCATCACCATTGGCTACTGCAATAAATAAGCAAACAAAATAACAACAACCCATGTCTGATGCTGACATTCTCTTATCCAATCGTTTGACAAGTATTTATTAAGCACCTGCTCCCTGCCACCCACACTCTGATTCTGGCCAGCCTCTCCAGTCATAGCTTCACTCCATATACCTTGTTCTCCACGTTATGACTTTATATTTCCTGATCCTGACCTATACTTGTCCTCCCCTATGCCTCTGCCCAGGCTGCTCCTGTGGGACCAACTCCCCTCCTCCATAACCAGACATCCAAGTTCTGTCCAGCCTCAAGGACAACCGAGTGCCACTTTCATTATGAAACATTTCCAGATTTCCCCAAGTCAGCATTAATCACTTCTCTGACCACCTGCCATCCCCTCATCCCCAGGAAGAAGTAGCTGTTCCCCTCTCTGTGTTCCTTGCCCAACCATGCTTTGCCCACATCTGTTATTTCTTTATACCTTGGTACTATTATTTCTTTGCAACCATCCGTCAAAGTAAAACTCATGCTTATTCTCCTCCCTCCACCTTAAGTCCAAAACAAAATAACCACTCAGATTATTTATGAGTAAATGGGCACATGAACATTTTCTTCGCTGTTCCCATGGCCCTCTGTACTCATAATTAGGTCATTGATCACACTCTGCTTAGTATTTTAATAACCTCTGTACATAATAATTATAAACCACTTAAGGGCAAAACTCTTGTCTTGTTTATCCTTTTATCTCCTACAGCATCTTAAAAAAAAAAAAAAACCTCCTTGCTCAAAGTGGGCCCTCACTAAATGCCCTTAAGATGAAAAGAAATAAAAGTAAATATTGCATTCTTCCAGGTGGGCTTAGGGAGGCAATGAAGAGGATCTAAGGGGTGCTAGAGAGGGCATGACAGGATGTCAGTTCGGCTCAGCTAACATTTATGAGCAATGTATATACATACATGTATATGTACATCCACACACACATATAGCGCCATATATGTATATACACACATATTAAGGTATTAATAATTAATATTAATATCAATCATTATCATTAGCTGAACACCTATTACATAGGCTACATTTGAGGGTCAAGTTAGAAAAACAAATGGGAATGTGACATGATCCTACTTTCCAGGTAGTCACAACAAAGATAAAGAAAACAGAACTACATGAAAAGGCAGCTAAGCTCTGCAGCAAGCCCATGAGCACTAGGCTGAGGGCTTGTGCTGGTCCATAATTAAGCATCCATTGATCTATGATGATAAAGATAGAAAGTTAAGTTCACCTTACTGAGTTTTTCAAAGGGTTAAATTCATTCCAAGTAAAGGATTGGTCACTATTCTAAGACTACATCGTATGTAGCTTGAGGAGGAGAGTGGTATTAAATGTTCTTTCATACTGAAATGATGTGATAGCAAAATGAGTGCTTTTTGGTCTGAAAAATAAAAAGTTGAGAACCTGATGTTGATCCTCTCGATGATTTTTTGTTGTTCTTTTAATTTTACTGTCCCATGAAATCCAAACCTGGAATCCACTGTTCCCGCATTTAAAACTTTATGATCTTGAAGATGCATTTGACTGTGTGGTGGTGAGAGTGACGATAAACCTTGGAAGACATTTTCTAATAAATATCATGGCCCTGTCTACAGGGGCCCCAGCAGCCCCTTCCACACTGAGGTAGAGTAGCAATCTCTATGGGCCTAACTTTAACTTTCATTAAGAGGACTCCAATTCTGCTCAGTTGACTATCAAAAATAAGGTTTTCCTTATAAATTCTTTAGGAACCTCGCCAAGGTCTTTTGAACAAGATTAGGGACAATGCTCCTCTCGTGGTGCTGGCTAAGGGAAAACAACAAACACTGCTGAAATTCTACCTCCCTTGGCTTCTCTAAGGAAGAAAATATTGAGCAGGAAGCACAGCAAAACAATAGTCTCAGAACATTGGTGGGAACTCACAAAAGTTGGGGTAAGGAAATAGGGAAAAAAGGGAAAACTCTGCCTCTGGTAGAGGGGCAGAAATGCATGCTGGTGGCAGCATTCTATCTGGAGGAGGAGTAAGAACACTTGAGAAAGCTACTGCCTTGAGTCCCAGATGGATAGTACCTGCCTACAGCTGAGGCTTAATCAGGACATCAGAGAATGGCCTCCATATACCCATCTTCTCCACAGTAACAAGCATCAAGTTAAAAAAACAAACAAACGGGGCGCCTGGGTGGCTCAGTGGGTTAAAGCCTCTGCCTTCGGCTCAGGTCATGATCTCAGGGTCCTGGGATCAAGCCCCGCATCGGGCTCTCTGCTCAGCAGGGAGCCAGCTTCCCCCCCCTCTCTCTGCCTGTCTCTCTGCCTACTTGTGATCTCTCTCCCTGTCAAATAAATAAAATCTTAAAAAAAAAAATAAATAAATAAATAAATAAATAAAAATAAAAATAAAAAAACAAACAAACAAACAAACGAAAACCCTGGAATATAGCTAGGAGAGCTACAAAAGGCAGATTCTCTCTGGGTAGCAGTACAAAGGGAGACCCAGATCCAAGCAAGAAGATTAAAAGTCAAGCAGAGAACAGACATTGACAAAAAACTCCATACCATAAACCATACCATACCATACCATACCATACCATACCATACCATAAACAGAAGTCATCATTAGAGGGATTTGAAGCCTTTGGTGCACTAAGAGTAACCATAGCAACAACAAACCACACCTAACTTCTGAGTAGGTTAACATTAACTCCCTACCCTACAGGTCAACCAAAAGGGAAGGTGTGTTCATCTTCAAGAATTAAAAATAATGTGAACTCACATCATTATTTACTATATTATATAACAAATCTGACTTTCCACAAAAAATTTCAAACCATACAAAAAGGCAAAACAAAAAAACAAAACAAAAAAAAAGCTGAAAGAGAAAAAAACAATCATTAGAACCAGATTCATAAATAATACAGATGTTGGCGATATCAGAATAGGAATTTAAAATAACTATGATTCACGTGTTAAAGGTTCTAATGGAAAAAGCAAACAACATGGAAATTCAGATGACTTCATCAGAGTTGAAAAGTGTAAGAAAAAAATCCAACAAAAATACTAGAAGTAAAACACACAGGAACAGAGATAAAGAATCTTATCAATGGGTTCATTTGACATAGCTGAAGGAAGAATCAGTAAATCAGTGAACTTGAAAATGTGTCAAGAAAAACTACCAAAGCTGAAACAAGGAAAAAGAATAAAAACAGAAACAAAAACAAGAAAACAGACTAGAGAATCTGAGAGATGTGAGACAATATTAAATACACAGTATTAAATATATGTGTATTTGGAATCGAAGAAAGAGAAAGAGAATGGACAAAAGAAATATTTGAAGACATAATGGCCAAGAATTTTCCAAATTAGTGAGACACACAAAATCATAAAAGATCCAAAAAGCTCAAAGAGAAAATCCTGAAGGCAACCAGAGAAGAAGACACATTACCTCATTACCTACACAGGAACAATCCTAAGAGTTACAACACTCTTATTGTCAGAACCATTTAGGCAAGAAGACAATAGAGTGCTATTTTGAAAGTGCTGAAAGCAAAACAACTACAAAAACAACAAAACAAAACCAACCAAACAAACAAAAAAAACCCCACAACAAAAAACCCAATTCTTAATTCTATACTCAGCAGAAATAGATCTCAAAAGTGAGGGAGAAATAAAGACTTCCTCAGATAAACAAAAACTTAGGGAATTCACTACTAGCAGACCTACTCTATAAGAAATGTTAAAAGAAGTTCTTCAGGCAGAAGAAATATAGGGCAGACATTTTAATCTACAGGGGTGCCTGACTGGCTCAGTCAGTAGAGCGTGCAACTCTTGATCTTAGAGTTGTGAACTCAAGCCCCACATTGGGTGTAGAGACTATTTAAAAGTAAAATCAGGATGAGGAGTAAGTGGAGGAGGAGGAGGAGAAGAATGGGAGGAAGAAGAAGAATGGGAATTTGAATCAACATACAGAAATAAAAAATGGGCGCCTGGGTGGCTCAGTGGGTTAAAGCCTCTGCCTTCAGCTCAGGTCATAATCTCAGGGTCCCGGGATCAAGTCCCGTATCAGGCTCTCTGCTTGGCAGGGAGCCTGATTCCCCCTCTCTCTTTGCCTGCCTCTCTGCCTACTTGTGATCTCTCTCTCTCTCTCAAATAAATAAAACCTTTAAAAAAAAAAAAGAAATGAAAAAGAAAAAACATTTTTTTTCTTATTTTTAATTGTCCTAAAAGATATCTGACTGTTTAAAGCCAAAAAAGTAACAATGTGTTGCTATAATGTTTATAGCATAGGTAAAAGTGAAATATGCAACAACGATGGCACAAAGGATGGGAAGGAGGAATTGGGAATATACTGTTATAAGGTCCTTATATTTCACTTGAAGTGGTATAATATTATTTTAAGGTATACTCAGATTATTTTTAAATATGTATTATAAGCCCTAGGACAATCACTAGTACAAATAAGTCAAGAGAGGAAATAAAAATAGAATTTCAAAAAAATTCTAATTAAACCTAAAGATGGTAGGAAAAAAATATAAGCAGAGAACAATTGGAACAGGTAGAAATGAAGATGCAAGATAGTAATTTGGTAATATGGTTTTAATCCAATCATATCAATAATCACCTTAAATGTGAGTGATGTAGGGGTGCCTGCCTGGCTCAGTCAGTACAGCATGCAACTCTTGATCTCAGGGTTGTGAGTTTGAGCCCCACACCAGGTATAGAGATTACTTAAAAAAAAATCTTAAAAAAGAAAAAGAAAAAAGAAAATAAATGTGAGTGATGTAAATATACCAGTTAAAAGATATTATCAGATAGGATTTTTTTTTTAAGATTTTATTTATTTATCTGACAGAGAGAGAGAGATCACACGTAGGCAGAGAGGCAGGCAGAGAGAGAGGGGGAAGCAGGCTCCCTGCCGAGCAGAGAGCCCGATGCAGGGTTCGATCCCAGGACCCTGAGATCATGACCTGAGCTGAAGGCAGAGGCTTTAAACCACTGAGCTACCCAGGTGCCCCCAGACTGGATTTTTTTAAAAGACCCAATTCTATACCATTTTCAAGAACTCCACTTAAAATATACTAAAATATAAAATATAAATATAAAGTATAAAACCATAGGTTAAAAGTAAAAGGATAAAGAAGAATTATGCAGACACTAACTAAAAGAAAGCTGGAGTAGCTCTATCAACTTCACACAAAGTAGACTTCAGGCCAAGGAATATTATCAGGGATAAAAAGAGACACGACATAATGATATAAGGGTCAATTCAACACAAAGACATAACAACCATAAATGTATATGCAGCTAACAACAACACAGCTTTAAAAACAAAGGTCTGTCCTTGATTGATAACAGAAGTCACAAACTGTAGTTTAACCTCTCTCAAATATTAACAAAAGATATATTCATGATATATTCATATTAATTCAAAGGATTTCTTGAAGGATAAGCAATCCATCCATTTCTATAGTTATTTTAAATTTTATCTTAATTTAGCCAAACCATTAGAAAGCGGTGCACTTGACCTGCACTATTTTAGTCCCTTATGGGACTGTTTTCTTAATTGCACTTTGATTCTCTGCCAGCAACTTTAACAGAGAGATGTTATAAGAAACAGTCCTATATAACTCCTTATTGGGTTTAATATAGAGTTATTCTCGAGAAAGCTGTCTTTTAGATCATAGTGTTCTTTTCATAAGAAACCATGGGAGGGATGCCTGGGTGGCTCAGTGGGTTAGAGCCTCTGCCTTTGGCTCAGGTCATGGTCTTAGGATGGAGCCCCGCATCGGGCTCTCTGCTTGGTGGGGAGCCTGCTTCCCCCTCTCTCTCTGTCTGCCTCTCTGCCTGCTTGTGATTTCTCTCTCTTTGTCAAATAAATAAATAAAATCTTAAAAAAAAAAAAAAGAAACCATGAAAAAGATTTTGCTCAAGTTTCAAAACTAGGAAAATCTCTATTTCTCTGATCATAATTCCCTATTTCCTTTGGCTACTGGGAAATTCAATCAGAGGCAAATTTGTAGCCCATGGAAATTTATGGCATGCATGTTTATACTAATTTTACCCCTAAATTTATTTTATGTTTCCATCCTTATTTTCCCTTCATCCTAATTTTCCCATGTGTTTATTTTTATTGTGCTTTGCTTTTACTGTATTTTTCTTTTAAAATCAATTTTATTGAGGTATAATTTGCATGCAATAAAATAAACCCATCTTAAGTGTACAATTCAATGAGTTTTGACAAATATTCACCATGTCGTTTTTGTTAGCCATCTGAAAACAGTTTTGAAATAAGTAAAGGTAAAAATGAATATTGCAAGGCAGTCTATGCTAAGCATTATCATAGAGATATAAACAAATTACTGTGGTAGTATGAGAGAGGATAAAAAATTCTGACTGGAGGGGTAGTGGGTTGGGGGATAGGGGATCTTGGGGAAAAAGTCTCGTTTTAAAAATTAATATCTTGCCTTAAATTTTATTTATTTGTATGATTTTATTATATTTATTTGTCAGAGAGAGCACATAAGCAGGGGGAGCAGCATCCAGAGGGGGAAGCAGTCTCCCCGCTGAGCAAGGAGCACCATGCAGGCCTTGTTTCCAGGACCCTGGGATCATGACCTGAGCCAAAGGCAGACGCTTAACCAACTTAGCCACCCAGGCGTCCCTCATCTTAAATTTTAAAGATGGAAATTCAATAGATAGAAGTAGCAGGAGAAGTCATTCGGAAAAGGAAGTATTTTGAGTAAAAGAAGGAAGCAGAGATACAGGTTTTGGTTCCTTCTGGCTGGAGTAGAAGGTGAGCAGGAAAGGAGCTTGGGGAAGTGAACCTATAGCCACGTTGTAGAAGGTTCTGAATGCCAAATGGAGTCTTTTTACATGACTTGCAGGTAATAGGGAGCCATTGAAGGCTTTCAGCAGAGAAGAAACATAATGAGACTTGTTTTAGAAAGATCACTCTGGAAGCAGTGTGAGGACTGGATGGGAATGTTGGAACTAGAGCTGGAGAAGACAGTGGGGGAGCTTCTTTAATGGTCCAGGAGAGAGATAAGGAGAACCTGGGCCAGCCATTAGGAAGAATGAGAGGGAGATGAAATGGGATGCCCAAAGATAGGAAATCTTTAGGAAAGGTCAAAGGATTAGTTGTAAGGATGAGTGAGAAAGAAATTGACTATGCAGATAACCAGGGGGACAGGCATTCACATGATTCCTGTTCTGGACAGAAGATTGACAGGCCCTGGTATTCCCTTTCCCAACCTCTGCAAGCAGAGAAAGTACAAGTTACCAACAAGAGACTAAGCCCTACTTTGCGGGGAGGGAGCTGGGGAAGGATAACTCAATTTGGGTTGGTCATGGCAGTCAGTTCCTTTCCGGTTGACCAGAGCCAGTACCATATATAATAATAACAGCTACTATTTTAGCTCAATAAAAAATAAGTATATAAAATGATAGTAACTCATACTTAAAATTAACAGCTACTCTGTATGAGGTATTGTTCTAAGCCCCTCACAGAATTCCTAGGAGTAGGGACTATTATATACCTGGTCAACAATGGGAGAATAGAGGCACAGAGAGAAGAATAAGAGTCTTGCTCCAGATCACATGGCTGATCAATGGCAGAATCAATATTCAAACTAGGCATCTGATTCCAGAGTCCAGGCTCTATGCCATTATGCCCTAATGTTGATGCTCTGGACTCTATAAGAATTCCCCAAATCACATCCCCACCCGGAGAGTGTCTCTCACTGCCTTGAGGTAGAAAGCGCTGACATTCCTGGCTGAGAATAACAGAAATGTGAAGGAAGGCGTTCAAGATAAACGTCTACGGTATATATTTGGTACCGTGACAACCATGAGGTCCGACAGAGCAGAGCACTGGAGAAGACATAGTATATAAACTGTGACCAAGACCATAGCAACATGAAATGGATGCAACAAAAATCCTGTGAGAATCGAAGTCCCTGGGTGTCTATGTGCATGAGTGTGGTTGCATGTGTGGAAACCATGAGCAATGGATGGCAGAGGCTGGCTGAAGCAATGGCCTACAACCCACGGATGGCAGAAATTCCTGGAAAAGCAGCCACCAACTATCTAACCATCTAAAAATACACCGAGGGAAGGCAACCTTGGAAGGAGGCAGGCGGAGGTCTAGTTGAGATAAAACAAACTCAAAGCAGATTACTGGTCTACAGATGGGCTGAACGGGCACATCTTCTGTAAAGACAGGGGTGTGGCCTGGCCCCAAACCAGCGCCCTGCGATGTAAACAAACAGGCCGAGCCTGGATTTTTTTTTCAGAGAGGCCTCTCCATTGAAGATGTAGGCCCTGCCTGTCCTCTTTCATCACCCTGTGTATGAGATTTGGCCACCCAGACATTTAGACGACAGATGGGAACTATCTGAATGTGTGCACATGGTTGGAATCAACAAACATTAAAGTCTGCATATGGCATCATCTGAAATTTGAACCAACTCCCTAAGATGTTGGAATGATCCTTCATCACGGGAGGATGCGTGACACTTATTTATTTATTCCTTCAGACATTGTGCCAGGGACTGAGGTCATGAACAAGACAGTCTCTGCCCTCAAGACACCTAGTGTCTAGTTAGAGACCCAGACAAGTCAGTGGGTGCATCTGAAGCCAACAATGCGGGCCCAAGGAGGTAAGTCCTGAGTGCTGAGAGGACAGAAGGAGGGCACCAAGCCATTATGTCAGGGAAGCTCTGGGAAGGAAGACACATACCTGATGCCCATTGTGAGGACTGTTCTAAGGAACTGAAATTTTTTGATTTTTGTTTAACTCTGCTGTAGCATTTTGTTTCCTAAAGGACTATCTTTTAAGCAAAAACTATACCCACTTAGAAAAAAATCTGTGAGCGAAGGGATCATAAGACCAGACATTATCAATGGGAGAGAAAAGACCATATATGTCCAAACATATGGTGTCCAAAAATATTCTTAGGAAAGAGAAAGCTGGGGCACCTGGGTGGTTCAGTTGGTTAAGTATCTGCTTTCGGCTCAGGTCATGATCCCAGGTCCTGGGATCGAGTCCCTCATTGGGCTCCCTGCTCAACGGGGAGCCTGCTTCTCCTGCTCCCTCTGCCTCTCCTCTGGCTTGTGCTCTCTCTCTCTCAAATAAATAAATAAAATCTTAAAAAAAAAAAAAGGAAAGAGAAAGCTATCTTATGCATAAATCAATACAAAATCTCTAACATTTCGAGCCACCCCTTAATTATTTTATTTCGAACAACTATGTATTAGGGAAAGTTATTTCACCTAAAACAACCACAATCTATGCTAAATTTGGGTGCCTGCGGAAAACATTTGATGATATTGGTAAAAAGCAAGGCAAGGAAATTTAACGCACATCTAGTAATTAGTCCTGGAGTTATAATTTCATGATACCTGGGGTTGGATATTGTATATAAACTTTTTAAAAATTACTTCTTAAAAGAAATATAATTGTTTTGGGTATTTTTTCATAGCTGAGGTCATACTATATTTATATCATTATGTATCCTTCCTTTTTCAGTTGACCTTATTGTGTCAAAATTTTGCACTAAATTAAAAATTCTTTACCAATAAAAAAGCAATACAGTATTAGCTATTTCATGGAAATTATGAGCAGCTAGCTAGAGGAAAAATGAAAAATCAAAACCGCCCTTATGTTATGCAAATGGACACTTGTAGCTTAGGATAAAATTTTATTACACACAGATGCAAAAAGGGCTTTATATCAAACCACTTAGACAAACATGAAGAAATTGTGTTCTGGAAAACTACTAGATGATTCTAAAATTCACTTAGCAGTGACAAAGACATGGAGGCTGATGAGTTTGAATGCCCATGATAAATTTTTGAATAAAACTGATGAAATACGCATGAAGACAGGCTATGCTTATAAATGAATATACTATTTCATATGGTATTTAATGTTAACTATGCAAGAGTAAATAGGTACATGAATTAAATGTTGTTTTAAATGTCATCTATAGCCCTAAGGGTTTGTGTATGGAAAACCCTTATCTAATTTTTACAACTTCTTTTTTTTTAATGGTTTTATTTTATTTATTTGAGAGAGAGCGTGAGAGAGAGAAAGATCGTGAGCAAGGTGGGGGGAGGGGAAGTATAGAGGGTGAAGCAGACTCCCCACTGAGCAGGGAGCCCGATGCGGGTCTTGATCCCAGGACCCTGGGAACATGACCTGAGCCAAAGGCAGATGTTTACCCGACTGAGCCACCCAGGCACCTCCGTTTTTTTACAACTTCTTACTGAGAAAATATGGAATATCATTGATTTGGAATATATACTGTAGGTAATTTATTCACCTAGGTTTTCTTGACCAATCCCTGGGGAGCATGTAATAGATAAAACTAGTGTGGAAAAAATGAGTAACTCAAAATATTACAGTAGCTTTGGGTTATTTAATGTTAGGGTAAACAGTCCTTACATCTATACACCTACTTTATAGCAGAGAATAAATGTGGCTTCCTAAAAATCCACAATAGTTCCCTGTTTGCCTGTAGGGTTAAGTCCAACACCAAGAACCTTAATGTTCACGTGCCTCCACAATTTGTCTGCTAATGTTTCCATGCCTATCTCTTCGGCCTGATCTCATGCACTCAGTCTTCAGGCAAATCATCTCCCCCAGTGCATCACTACCTCCCAGTATGCCTGACTTCTGTTCTTTTGCTCCTGGAGTTCTGACTAGGATAGCTTTCCCCTCCCCTTCCCTGCCATTCCCAAATACCTACCCTCCCCACCTCCAAGGTCCATCTCAAATACCACTGCATTGTTGTTTCATATGTCTCAAGGAAAAGCAGACCTCCCTTCTGAAAATCTCCAGCACCAAGGGCTCAGTACTGGCGGCCTCTCTGCTCAGGGAGGTGCAGGGTGGTCTTGAAGGTAAGTGAGGTCAGTTTATACAATAATAATGAACACTTAGATAACACAGGAAAAACAATTGCTAATCTAACTCAAAATTTGCTATGTGCCAGGCACTCTTCTAATTCCTTTACATAAATTAATTCATTTGATCTTCACGAGCACCCCCATGAAGCAGGTGCAATGTTATCCACAGTTTACAGAGAAGCACACTACGGCTTGGGGACACAGCTCTAAGTGTGACGAGCTGAGAAACCATGCACTCCATCATTCTGCTTTTCCACCTTAGTCAGAAGTACCAGAAAAAAAGAGACCAACTGTGGGCAGGGAGACAGGCCTGTAAATGACACAGAGGCACACATGTTTATTTGGGCGAAGCAAAGGTCAAGCATTGAAAAGGCAGAGCTATAGCAAAGTGAAGGCTCAGAGTGGAGTCTATGGAAGGCTTTCTCGATCAATTTGAGAATCGTAAAGAAATGCACTCCTGCCAACTGCATTGGAAAGTTTATAGGAGTCTGACTACCTCATCACCTTTTAAATTACTAACAAACCCATCTCATCTCCCCTATTAACCAGATGCTCCTTGAGGATCCAAGTTCAATCCATCTAGAGCTGGACTTGGGGCATGGTAATTAATCAGTAAAACTTTGTTAAGCAAATGTCACAAACCATTAGTTCTTGATTCTTAGTTCTCTCTTCATAAAGCAGACACATGTTAAAAACGTTTCAGGAAGATTTCTATCCGGCACTTTAAAAATAATTCTCTGTTGTATTTTTTTCCTTATAGCACTTCCTCATTCATTTTTTTTTTTTTTTTTTTATTGTCTGCCTCCCCCAACTAGTGCACAAGCTACATAAGACTTCATTCTTGTTTATCACTGTGTTTTTGGCACCCTAAAACAAAGCCTGGCACAGAGAAGGAACTCAGTAAATATTCATGAAGTGTATATTTGAAAAAGAATAGCCTTTGAAAATGCTCACCAGACCCTTGTGGGCCGCCTTTATTCATGCCAGCCAACCCTGAGTTAGTGTATCAATACTATTCCATTACCCTTGAAGCAACGGCATGCCATGGAGCACAAGGAAAACAAAGGGTTTGCTGGAGGGTGGTTGGGAAATGGGAGGAGAGAAGCAACCTCACACAGGGCACAGCATTTTGCTCCTTCCTAAATTTCCACTGGGCATATCTGGGCACAGCAAGCTCCTGGCCTGCTAGCTCGCCATCCCTCTACCCTCTCACGCTGCCCCCCTCAGGCACTGCTGGTCCCCAGCTGTTCTTCCTCCTGGATCTCTGTGCTCCCCTTGGCCCCGAACAATATAGGGTCTGCAGGGTAGCTCCTCACACCTGTGGCCCCTTGGAGTCCATGCTCCACAGAAGGAAATATGGAAATTAAAAATCGTTTTCCTGTTTTTCAAGTATCTTTAGTATTTTTTTTCTATCAGGTGCAAAGAGCTGAACTTGAGACCAAGTCTTTTGATTTTATAGCTGTGCCACCTTGATCAAATTACATAACCTCTTTACCACCTTGGTCATCACATCTCGTAAACATGTGGATAAAACCAACTCTACAGGGTCACTGTAAGAAATAAATGGGACAAAACAGAAAAAGCACTCTAGTACAGAGTAGGTATTAAAGAAAATGTTACTTCTCTTTCTGTCCTTGAAGCAAACTCTCAACTATCCAAAAGGACCCATGAACCAAGGAGAGTTGAGGTTTTACAGAATCGTGCATAGAAACTCATCACTATTTAGAACATTGTTTCTGTCGTCCCAGGGACAGAGGGCATCTACCGCACAGGGCGGTTTCTGTGGGCAGTGGTGGCGAGAGAAGGTGGTGGAACATTGCTGCCTTCTCTGGGTGTGTTGCTTATAAATCAGAGGTGATGTACATTGCTATGAAAACAGTTCCTCAAATACGCCCATGGTATGAGCCAGCACTGAGAGGGAGACGTGCAGATCTCAATGACCAAAATGAATACGCTTTAGTGTTTCTGGTGAGAAAATGTCACAGGCCAAGGTCATCTTCCCATCCTGATCCTGTCAGCATTCCCTCAGTCCTCAGTTTCCTTATTATGAGGTGGCTAAGCCTGAGAAGGCATCCTATCCTGCATTTGTTGGCATATCATTAATGCCAAGCATGGAAGAGCTATCATTTTGCATTGTGATTTCCCGGCTGGTACATCATAATTGCTTTACGAATACTTGTTAGCTGCTTGATTCTAATGGTAGTTATACAAATTATACTTAAGTCAAAATTGAAGAGACTCTTGGCTGCTGTCTAAAAGGTAGTGATTCGAGGGAGCATTTAGAATTTTTAAACAGATGAAATAACTCAGGCTAGGGATGCCTGGCCAGATCAACCAAAGTCACTTTGGCAGGGAGAAATGCAAAGGATAGCACATTTATCTAAAACAAAAGAAATAACGATTTCCTCTCCCAGGCCAGGATTGACTCCCTAACTAATGATGTGAAGGAAAAGTTAACCCATGCATGCTGCATAAATATGGAACAGTTTGAAGGTCAGCTTGGGTTGGAGTGTACTATTTTTCCTTTTTTCTTTTCATGAAGTCCATTTTCAAAAAGACCGTGACAGTTCTGATATAGCTCCCACCACCTAGGGTCATCTGAATGATGCACAAGTGAGTTTTAATTTCAAAACGTATGCCTAAAAATTGATAAAAACCTGACCACAAAATCTTGAAGGAGGGATAGGGATAACTAATATTTTGCAGCAGAGAGCAGCACTGAGCTCCTCTCACACAAGGGCAGGTCCAAAGCCCTTAGAGAAACACCTACCGCACATACTTCATGTTCCGTCTCTGCTCCTGTTGCATTTTTCTCTTCTCTCCTTAAACCCCAGGGCTTGCTACCCATCCTCACTCTCACCTAAAGACTGTTCTCCCTAGTTCATTGAGAAAGCAGGAACTCTCAGAAGAGAGTCTTTGCATACTTCCACCAGCATATCTATCCACCTTCCTGCATGTGAATCCATATTCCCTGCTTTCTCTTCTCATATGAGTGAATTTGCAGCGCTCCTAGGCAAGGCCAAATCTACCATTTTGCCTTGACCCAACACTCTCACCTAATCAAGAACCTTCTTCCAAGATTTCTTACCTCTCTTTCTTGTGCTATTGGTTTTTCTGTAACCATTGGATGATTCTCAACAATATACAAGCATGATGTTATTTCTCCCATCTCAAAAATAATAAAAAACCAAGACGTTCTTTTGACTCATGTCTCCCTCTAGCCATACCATCTTTCTCTGCTTCCTTCTAGAGTAACACTCCTCAAAAGAATACCTAAATTTGCTCTATCCAATTACTCTCCTCTTTCTTTGTTATGGTCACTCCATCCAGCTGCTGCCCCCACCACTCCAGCAAATCTGCTCTTGTCAAAGTCTTCAATGGCCTTTGCTTTGAGACACCAACAGTCAGTTCTCAGAGCTTATCTTCGTCGACCTCTCATCAATGCTTGATGTGGTTCATTTTGCCCCCTCTTGAAGTACCAGCTTCGCTTGGCTTCCAGGACCTCACAGTGTCCTGATTTCCTTCTGCCTCTGTAGAGAGCAAAATGGAGTCACTCATGTCAAGCAGTGACTCATGTCAAATGATGATGTAAGTAGCCAAGGGCATTGCAGCAAAGACCAGATATCACCAGAACCAGCAGAGGCTGACGGCACCCGGGACTGATACCAGCAGAACTGGAGGAGGCCCGCAAAAGCCCAAGGCTAGTTAAACTCCTTTAAAAGTAGAGAACTTTTACAGCAAATGGTAGACTCTCTAGACATTGACCCTTTCACATCTGACCACATCGAAAATGCAACTGCTGCCAAATGCTCTGCCCAACTGATCTCTGAACATAACCGATGTTCTCTGCTACTGGAACAAAATAAGCTAAACATGTCAGGAGCTGACCTGGACCATGGCCTTATCCCAACTCTGTACTCACGGACTGACATCACATTTGGTTCATTAACCTCCTACCCTTTGTTGTATCTCGTTGGTTGTGTGACTTTGTATTATGCTTTGCTTTGTGTGACGTGAATGAAGCCAAGTTAAATGTGTAGTGAAATGTCAATGTCAATGAGTTTGGAATCCTGAACCTGCTTCAACCCTGCTTTTTGATTGAATAAAACTGACATTGTGGAAAGACACAACTCATGTGTGCGCCTTCATAGCATGCTTGCATCAGCTTCACTGACTGTCTTTCAAAGTCAATGTTGCTGCCTCTTCCCCACACAAGCCCCCGCCCCAACCATGTCCCCAGTCCCTAAACACCGCAGTGCCACAGTACTCAGTCCTTGACCTCTGCCCTGGGGACACCTACTCCCTCAGTATTCTCAGCCAGTCTCATGGCTTTAAATACCAACTATGTGCTGATGACTTTCAAGTTATTTATTTACTTGTATTTTGGGCTCCTGCTGGTATATGCTTACTCACCATCTTCATTTGAATATCTAATCATCTTCTCAGAAGTAACATGTCCAAGGCTGAGCCCCTGATATTCCCTCCCAAACCTGCTCTTCCCAGAGTCGCATCACATCAATAAATGGCAATTCCGGTGGCTCATGCCAAACACCTTGACTCATCCTTGATTCCTTTTTCTTTCTCACCAAAACAGAGCCATTAATAAATCCTATTGCAACTTCCTACAAAATACATCTAGAATCTTATTACATCTTCCCACCTTTACCTCCTTGGTCCAAACTACCATCAGTTCTTTTCTAGATTACATGGAGTAAATATATAACTTGTTTTCCTGTTTCTATTTTCATCCCTGATGGTTTACTCTCATCATTGCAGTCAGAATAATTCAGGGAAAGTCAGATGATGTCACGCTTCTCTTCCAGACCTTCAAATGGCTCCCCTTCTCCCTTAGAGTAAAATCCAAAGTTCTGAAAATGTCCTTAATGACCCTAGACAACCTGGTCACCCATTACCTTTCTTCCCTCATGTACCACTCCATCTCTCCCCACTCCAGACACACTGGTTTCCTTATTTTTCTCTTAGACATCTGAGAGAAGCACTCACCTTAGGGCCCTTGCACTTGCTGTTCTTTCTGCTTGGAATGCTCTGTCCCCAGGATCCATATGGCTGAATCCCTCACCTCCTTCAAGTCTTTGCTCAAATGTCACCATCTAGTGAGATCTCCATTGACCACCCTTTAAAATTGCAACCACCCCCAACCAACAAGATACAAGACTCCCTATTTCTCTATTGTGCTCTTTTTTTTTTTTCATGTGTTGCACTCCGTGGCACTTATCAACCTAATACACTACATAATTATTTATTTTGTTTATTGTCTTTCTGCCTCCTCTAGACTGTAAATGCCATAAAAGCAGGGATTTTTGTCTGTTTTGTTCTCTGATGTACCTCCAGCAACTGGACAAATTGTTTACACGTAGTAAGCACTTAAATAAGTATCAGTAGTAAGGATAGGATGTTGGTAAGCAAAATCACAAAGAACATCTCTAGAAATTATATGATCCCTAGCTGCTCCAGAAATTAATTCATCTCAATAGTGAGATAAATTCATTCCCACACTCGATATACTTTTGCTATATAAAGATTATACATCTTCGGGACGCCTGGGTGGCTCAGTTGGTTAAGCAGCTGCCTTCGGCTCAGGTCATGATCCCAGGGTCCTGGGATCGAGTCCCACAACGGGCTCCTTGCTGGGCGGGGAGCCTGCTTCTCCCTCTGCCTCTGCCTTCCACTCTGCTTGCTTGTGCTCTCTCTCTCTCTCTCTCTCTCTGACAATAAATAAAAAATAAATAAATAAAAAAATAAAAAAGAGATTATACATCTTCAATCATAATAATCATAACAGTAATAACTCATATTTATATAGGGCTTTCCAGTTTACAGAATTCTTTCTTGCATATAGTTGTATTTCATCCTCGGACAATTCTGAAATTGAACAAAGCAGAAAGTTTCAATCCCACTTTACAGATGAGGAGGAGAAGCCCTAGAGCAGTTAAGTATCAGCTTAAGGGTCACCCAGCCAATGAATGCAAAACTGGGATGAACCCAAGTGCCCTGAGTCTAGGATTAGGACTATTGCATCTATAGCAGTCAGTCTTGAAAGAGACAATTTGTCCTTCACCAGAGTGCTTAAATAAGTACAGACAGGATCTGGGACCTTCACTATCCTAATTTGGCTCTTGATTTATTCCCACAAAAATTGAGTCCTTCCTATGTTCCAGCACTGTTCTAAACACTAGGCATACAGTACAGACCAATACAGACCAGGACAAGGTTATATTCTCACGGATCCTCTATTCTTAGAGAAGAGATGTCAATAAGCAAATAAACAACTAAACACCCCCTATTATGTGTCAAGGGGGTGATAGCTCTTTGAAGGGGAAAGGGATTGAGGTTGATGGGGAGCAGAGTGGATAAGCTAATGTTAGAGATACCCAGCAATAACTCATTAACATGTTACCCACGAATTCTTCCTCTGGCAGTGGGGTGGACTGTGCTTCAAATTGTTGGGTGGAGAGCCTACAAAATTATATGTTTGAATTATGAAGGTGTACAAGATTCCCAATCTAGATGCTAGGTAATTGGGGTGATCTTAAAGCTAAACAGAGCCTGGTTTGCAGTTTCAGAAGATAGCACCAGGACGAATAGCCCCAAGTTATAAGAACAGCAATTTTGCTCAAGACAAAAGAACTTTCTAATAAATAAAGTTGCCAGCAATGAAACAGACTGGAAATGAGCTCTCTGTTATGAAAAGTATCCAATAAGTGACTGAATGACCGCTTAAGTCTCTTCTAACTACAAATCTGATTATGTTCCATTCTACAGAGACTCTCTCTACCCAAAGTCACCATTAGTTCCAGTGGGTGATGGGGTGAGGACAGGCGCAAAAATCTGGCCCCAAATCCTGGTTCTCTTGCCAGCCCTCCCAGAGCATGAGCAGTCACCTGACTGTTGGCCCTAGATCTTTCCAGCAGCAGCAAAAGCTAACTGTTCGGCAGGGAGACCAGGGGCACAGATCCTCATCCTGCAGGATCTGCCAAGGCCTCTCATCTAAATGAGGTGCTCTGCCCAGCAGGGACAGGCAGGATGCCTTCGGCACTCGCTATATCCTCACTGACAGGTAAGTCACTAGTGATTATAAAAAGGAGAAGGGCAAATCATGCTGGACAGGAGGCTGCCTCCCTGGTGACTTCTGGATGCTCATTGGCAATGTCCACACTTCTGCAGGCCTCTCTCGGAATCTCAGCCTGCTCACAGCATCCACGGATGTCAATCACCCACCCTCCTTTGCCTTTCTGTCATTTCCCAAATCCCCCATTAATATTGGCAAGCAGACCTCCGGGCTGACTGCATGTTGGCCCAGGCAAGACATCACGGGAAAGACACTAAAACAATTGCTAGTATTACCCACATTTATCCATCACTTACTGTGGGCCAGATAGTTTGTTAAAAACGCTATATGTGACCAGATGGGCCATAATTTTTATATATGGCTGGGACATGCTTGGAGCTGGGCAGAATCTAACAAGTGGCTTTTGTTTACTGAGTAGGGTAGGCAGGCTGGCCAAGGGATTGAGAGAGGTGGGAAAGATGATGGAGGGGCAGCTGAGCCAAGGAAGCTAAGAGCCGGATGGGTGGGGAGGAAACAAGGGCATTTCGTGGGAAGGACATGGGGAGGTGCAGGGGGCGGGGGGAGGGGGGCAGTTGCCAGCAGAAAGGAGATGAACCTGCTACCATAAGGAGAAGAACCAAATTTCCTCTCCCTAGAATTTTGTGTGACATTTTAGAAATTGTTGGTGATTTACTATAACCCTTCTATCTCTTTCCGAAATATGGAGTAAAATCTTTATCACTCAGTCCTTAGGGACTGGATTTGTGATTTTGCAAGGGGTGAAATAATGCACTGGGGCCTACGGTGAAAGCCAGGCAGTCAAAGGAGGTGGCCTTACAATATACTCACTTTATTTCATTTAATGCTCACAAAAGCCCAATAAGGTAGGTATTATTATACTCACTTTACAATGCGTGAGGGGAGGTAGGTTCCTGAATAATTAATTATCTGTGGACACTCTTGCCAACTTTCTATCTGTCCACTCTGACCCTGTGCCTTTAAATTAGCAGAAAGGTGAGTATGGCTGTTTCGCTCTGTTCTAATCATCACCCAGGGCCCTTCTTGAATGCGCCCAGTCCTCTGTTTCCCTCCAGTGTCTCCTGATTCTGGGCTGACCCCTTCTTTTTGCTCTTGTCACTGTCCTCTGGACTTGTCCATGGGTCTCCTTGGTGCTCTGCAGAATCTACACTTGGCTGCCTTGGGCAGGATCCCCGGATCAGCACCGGCCTCTCTGTATACCATCCCTGGCACTGGCCCACTTGGTAGATGCAAGTGTCAGATGAGGCCCAGCCCAATTCTGCATTGTCACAGCCCCTAATACAGTGCTCAGCATCCCTTCTCACTCAACAAATGAGCAAGGCAGCATCTTGCAGCACTTAAAACAATGACCAGAGTCAGAGCATCTGGGTCTACTCATCTGCCCACTATGTATTTGCTGCGTGGCTTGACACAAGTTACCTAACCTCTCTGATCATTAGCTGGATGGGAATGATAATAGGATTGTTGTAAAGGGACGCTTGGGTGGCTCAGTCAGTTATAACCTGTTGGACTCTTGATTTCAGCTCAAGTCATGATCTCAGATTCAGGAGGTTGAGCCCTGGGTGGGGCTCCATGCTCAGTGGAGAATCTGCTTGAGATTCTCTCTCTCCCTCTCCCTCTGTTCCTCTACACCTCCTGCCCTCACCCCTGCTTGCCGACGTGCACTTTCTCTTTCTCAAATAAATAAAGTCTTTTAAAAAAAATAGGATTGTTGTAAGTATTAAATGAGATAAGACAAGAAAAGCATTAAAACAGTGCCTGGGACAAAGTAAGTGCTCAATAAACCAATAAGTGTTAGCTCACGTTAGTTTATAGTGATTATTTCTTGGAGAGGATGAAGAGGGTTGGTCACAACATGGACCAACCAGAAAAATTCCCTGGGGTTAGGCACAGCATGCCACTGTTGCTCCCTGGTTCCCCAAGCCAGGGAGAATATCTGTAAGGGGTTTCACTTCCCACAAAGGCCTTTGGTCATGAACCCTCTGGGGTAGTTCAAGCCCAAGGGGAAGGAAGCAGAAAGGAAGCCGAGAGATTACCTCATTGACAAGTTGGGTTTTCTTTTTTCTTCCCCATCTTTTTAATTTCCAAAGTTCAGACTTTACCACAAAGCCACTGTCAGACAGTAAAACAATTCCTCATCAGCCATTCATTTCTTATTCCTTTTCCCCATCCCAGCATTTTCAAGGACAATGTGTTTCTACATTTCTTTAAACAAACAAAAAAATTTTTTGATCACAATGGTCTGAAATAAACCTATTTGCATCTAAAAGAAATGCATATGTGTAAATGACTGTGGGTTGCACCGAGTGGGGGATGGGAGCAAGTGAAGGGGAACACCGCCAGAAAAACACATTAGAGTACCCTCATGGCCATGATCAAATGCCCCAATTTGGAAACTGTCCTTATCAGCTCCCCATCATTCCTTCCTTCCCTGTCCATGGTCAGGGCTCTATACAACTACAAGTGAAACCAGGAAGAACCAATCTTAACAAAAAGAGTGTAGGCCGGAAGAGCAAATACCATATGGAGAAGTCATTCAAGCCTCTTTTATGAATATTCAGAGCTGCTTGATTTACCGGGCAAACTAGGATTTGGGGCTTCAACACTCCCCAAGGTATTCAGCAGGGAGTTCTTTATTCACTACATTTAAATGCAAATGATAACAAAACTGCATGACAATACACTTTGAAAAGTTGATTTAAAACAGCAAGGGAAGGATTAAGGCACCAATAAGAAGGATTTTATTTTAATTTTCTACAGAGGTTAAAGGCAGGCCAAACAGAAGCCCAGAATTCAAATGCTATCCCAGGAGCAAAATTGTCACCGAACAGAATTTGGTCAATTATTTTCCTCCCCTTAGGAAGAAGTGGAAAGAAGTTGCCTTTTGTTTGTTTGTTTGTTTGTCTGTTTTCATCAATGACATCCATAGCTACCAAGTAGGACTCCTGATCAGTATGAGCTTACCTCATCAAACTGATAACGCTATAAGCAAAAGGCCAGAAACTTGATGTTAGCCTCTGCCATACTGAGGATCCCAGACCTCTCTTCTGATTTATGAGAAGCCCTGATTGTTCAGAGCCCCCAAGGTTGGGGCCCACTGATGTAGGAATATCTCCTCACACAGACATTTATGGATTTGAATGACAAGGGATAAAGAGTTGAAAGTTGTATGTCATGGAAGAATGGCCCACTGTGTTCAGTGGGAGTTCAACTCTGGAGGAGAGCCTTCCAGGCCCCACATGATGTGAGAAAGATGGGAAAGGCCATAAATCCTTTGCTGTAAAGGCAATGCCAAAGATAAAGTGTCACTTGCTGTTGACTGGGGTGGAAGCATTATTATGTCTGCTCAAAGATGGAAATTAGACATTGTCCCCCTACTTGCCCATCTGCAACTCGAACTGTCAAGCAAACAAACATGAACCAGGGAGGAGAGAGATCCAGTCTGTTAATGGAGGTCATATAGACAGAGAAGCAATTATGTACTAGGTGAATGGATCTCACCTTGAAACAATAGGATGTCTGGGATTTGCTTCAAAAGAATATAAGTGGGAAGTGAGTTGGGGTATCAATGAATCAAGATTGGCAAAGAATTGATAATTATCGAAGTTGGATGACAGGTACTTTGGGGGTATCATTGTTTACTTTTACATGTTTGGAAATTTCCATAAGAAAAATGACCTTTTTGTTATTTTTTTTTTTTTTGGTTATTTGTTTTTAAATTCTACCTGCCCAATTAAATGTGACACTGCCCACCTCTATTGGGACAAAGTCACCATTGCTGGGAACAAGAGCATTTCTGCCACTCTTATGGGAGCCCTGGGAATAGGGCAGTGCTAATGGCATAACCATGAAGGGAAGAACTAGACAAGACAGGAAGAAAGTTCAGAGTTTAGTTCCTAAACCAGGTCTTTTAAACATGGATGAGAGTTTATCTGGAACTCTCAACAGAAGCCATTAAAAAAATAACATACCCTGCAATGAAATATCAAGAAACTTGATAATTCAAGAACTCAGAGACTTCTGGTCTCAGCCCTGTCTGGGAACCTGCAGTTTCTTATTCTAAAGGCAGCATGTTCCTCCCAGTGTATGGCTGACATCTCACACAGGTAGGCATGTGCATTGACCTGCATAGTTCCAGAAGATACCACGTCTCAACAATATGCCAGTCAGGTTTTGGATTGTTTGTTTGTTTGTTTGTTTTTAACCAGGTAGATCTTTAAATAAACTAGACTAGTTTAGCAGATCAGTCCACCAAATTGATTAATTATTCAGGACATTTTAGCATGTAGGTAGCAATAGCTTGCCTTACCTGATTTAATGAGAAAGAGACAAGAGTGCCATAAATGAAGAGAATGTCCAGGAAGCTAAGTCCAATAATACATAATACAGTACACATCAGGCCACATTAGAATGCTGCATCATGAACTGGACATAACATTTAAAGAGAACTACAGGCAATGAAGTTAAGACCAAAGAAGATAAGCCACAGTGGTATGAAGACTAGAAACAGTAATGGATGCCCAGCAGAAGGAACTAGAGCTTTTTAAGCCTAACAAGAAGTCTGGCAAGGAGGACAGAATTGCTGTCTTCAGTTATTCCAATGTCTCACAAGTAGAAGAAGACAGATTAGACCTCTTCCATGAATCCCAGGAAAAAAACTGGGAAAAGAACTACCAACACAAGAAAGTCTCAGGAAGGCCAATGTCAGCCTAATAGAAAGGACAATCTTGAAAAAAAAAACCAAAATTGTGCCAAGCACTATTTGGCTGCTTTGGACAATAGTGCATTCCCTATTAGTGTTGAGAAGATCTCAAACAGTTTGGACAAACACCTGTGAAGATGTTTTAAAGGGGATTTCAGTATTGAGTATCTGCATGATTTTTGAAATCTCCTTCAAATAGAGATTCTGTGATTTCTGAAGATGAAAAGTTAATATTCGACAAACCAGATTTTCTGTTTATTTTGTTTGTTTGAAGTAAACAATATACGAATCTCCCTTTGCCAGGTGCCTTGTGCCTAAAACATGTTTCAGACTGGGAATAAATAAAAATAAAACTTAACCCCTCTGCCATCCTCCAACCTACTCACCTCACTGAGAAAACATTCCCAGATGTACCGTGCATCTGACGAAAGCATCTAGGGGACACTTCCAGGATTCACCTTCATCCTTGACCCCACATTTTTCACTCCTGCCAAGTTACATACTTAATAGCTCCCCAAAATGACTTGCAGGTTCCCACTGTGGAGATCTGGAAAGGCTATACGCTGGGCTAGGATTCCACGAAGACGCATGAGCCTTCTCATCTTGGGATAACAACCATCTCGATTTAGAAGTCCCTGTGTGTTTGTTATTTGTCCTGTTTCCTGACTCTGTCATACTTGAATTTCTGTTTTCCCATATTTGCTGGTTCCCAAATTCTCATCTGATTTCTGATCACCTATTTTACCTAGAGAATTCTAAATGTTCCCAATATTTAGGTTCAATCTTTCGGTTATTTGGTAAATATTTATAGTACCTTCCACGTGCCTAGAGCACTATGCTAGGCACCTTAGCAAATACAAAATGCCATATGACCCTGGCAAGCACCTACATCTAAATCTGATGGAGAATATGAAACATGCACAGAAATAGCTACATCCCACAGCACAATGTGCTAAGTGCTATTAAGAGTGGTAGGAAGCAAGCGCTATAAGAGTTCACAGGGAGGTGAGATGCTGCAGAAAAACGAGATGTGGCTGCAAGAGCGGCCTGCAAAGTCCTGATGAAAGTGATGTGGTAATCTTTTAAAATCCTCAACTATAAAGTATGTAAAATATTAGGTTTAAAGAAGGACGTAACTGTGAATCAGGAAAAGGATGTTCTGGAAAACTATGTCTAATGTTCAACGGCAAATAAATGTCCACCAGTAGCCAGAGGGGTTAATCAATGTCCAATGTAAACCACACACCAGAAAATCATTCCCACTGTGAACACAATCATTTACTCAGTCAGCTAGAAAAATTACAATTATGAAATTGAAACTACATTTACTGCTTAAGTCTTTTTGGAGATGTAGCTTAGACTGAAAATTGTTCATTAGAGTTCCTTTGGCTAACGCACTTCAAAAGCACTTATATTTTTGGAAACCTTTAGATTCACTGCCCATTCCAAACCCCAGAGGTAGGGTATATTAGGGATAGGCAAACTTCTGTAAAAAGCCAGAAAGTAAACAGTTTCAGCTTTGCAGTTCATAAGGTTTCTGTCACAACTGCTCAAGTCGGCTGCTGTAGTGTGAAAGTAGCCACAGACAATACACACGTGGATGAGTGTGGCTGGATGCCAATAAAATTTTATTTATAAATACTAAAATTTGAATTTCGTAAAATTTTCACGTGTCATAAAGTATTATTCTTTTGCATTGTTTTCAACCACTTAAAAATATAAAAACCATTCTTAGCTTGAAGGCCACATTTGGCCAGCAGGGTATAGCTTGCTGATTCCTCGGTTATCCAATCAGTCTATTTACAGAGGAGAAAACAAAGGCTAAAGGAGACTAAATATATTCCCAAATCAATAGCAATTCAGTTTATTAATGTCCATATAGAGAGAAATAGTGAAGCAAGAGGAAAAACTGAGACATTTACCCACCCTCTCTGGACATTATTCACAGCATGGGAAAATCATATGTTATCTCTAAACTTTGATTCCCAGGGCATAACAAGTAAATAATTTTTAAACTGTGCTTAGGTAGATTGGTTCCTGGTAAATGAAGCAATTATGGCTTAAATTTATATATATGTCCTATTTTATTGTCTTTCTTAATTTATACTGGGTAGCAGTCTCTAAGTTAACAACAACAAAAAAATTTGCCTAAAGATCTTGTAGTTCATGTGATAAACCACACACTGCTAAATATTTACGAGTACATAAATATTTCAAAAGAAATGTGAATAGTTATTAATGTAGTTTAATCTCGGTGCTGCATGGAATGAGTATTCCACCTCACTGTGGGTATCAAGATGAAGGGTTAGGAAATGTTAAAGAATAAAGCATTGGGAAACCCAGTGACACTGGAATGTCACTTACTTGAGGATTTAAAATGACAAAATACTAAATTTCAAAATCATGGAAACCCATAGTTTTATAGCAAGAGCAGAAATATACTTTTTCAAGACCTCCTAAAAGGATATGAGCTAAAAACAAGTGTCAAGGAAAAAGATCTCTATGGTCCTTATTCTTCTGACAATTAAGCCTGTGGAAAAGAGAGCAAGCACATGATCGAAATTCTACAAAATTATGGAAGATCATACTAGGGTGAACTGAGTTCACCAAATCTGAGAGTATTTGAACAACGAGAGGCCATCCCATTGATGTACAGAAGACATACATTTAGAACGTAGGTGAGAACAACTTCCAGTCAGGGAAGAGGTTGGTTGGTTGGTTGGGTTTTACCGTAGTAGCATTATTTTTCACTTATTTATTCCTTGAGTAGATATGGCTTGTACAATAGGCAATGGTTCATTTTTGGAAAATAATAAATTAATTAAAAAATCTTTAAGAAAGAGAAAAGCCCTCCTTATTTCAAAGAGTGATACAGAAATAACTTCAAAATATTTAGAAAAAAATCACAGTGACAGGTACATTGACATTTGGGAGGCAAGAAATGTATTCCCCTGCCCAGCACCATTCAGGGGCTCACTAAAAGTGCTGGGTAAAGTCTGAACTCTTTGGAACTGCCCCCTCCACTCTTCACCCAACCCTGTTTCCTGGCTGTCTCATCTCCTGCCCTTTCCTCCTGCCCTCATCTCCTGCCCGTCCCCACCTGCATTCAGTCATCCAGCAAGCTCTTTGGAGATTCCTCAGTGTGCCATGTTTTAAAAAGCCTTTACACAGGGATGCCTGGGTGGCTCAGTCAGTTAAGCATCTGCCTTCGGCTCAGATCATGATCCCAGGGTCCTGGGATCAAGCCCAGCATCAGGCTCACTGCTCAGCGGGAAGCCTGACTCTCTCCCTCTGCCTCTGCCTGCTACTTCCCCTGCTGTGTTCTCTCTCTCTCTAAAAAATAAATAAAATTTAAATTAAATAAATAAATAAATAAATAAATAAATAAATAAATAAATAAATGGCTTTACACATACCCTGTGCACTGGGCAGCTCCTACTTTCAAGCTCACTCTTACTAATACCTGCTCTGATGGTCTTCCCACCATGTCTACTTTCTCTGTGCTCTCTCTCTACCTCATTTTTGTCTCTTTTATAGCACTTAAAACTTGAACTGCTATGTTTAGCTTGTTTATCTCCTGTATAGAAGGGGATCTCCCCCGGGCATGAGAAAGAGTGCCCTTAATTTTCATATCCCTGAGGCCTAGCGTGGTGCCTAAGACACATCCATAACTCATTAAGCTATTGTTGAATGAATCAACTGCCCCTGAGTCCTCTCATGACTCTCTACCCTTCCTGCCCCAAAAAGAATATAGACTTGAGGTGAGGATGGTGGGTAATTCTAACATTTCATTCATTGACTCGTTAGACAGACACTTATTGAGCATCTATTATGTGCCAGGCACTCTTCTAGGAGCCTGAGATACATTAGTAAGCAGAGTAAATGAAGACCCCTGCCCTTGAAGAGCTCACATTCTAGCTGGGGACATTAAATAACAAACATGACAAATAAGGAAATAACATGCTTTGTTAAAAGGTAATTAAGAGGTAAGGGGATAAGATATAAGAGGAGCAGAATAAGGGGGACTGGGAGTGTGTGAGCTGCAATTTAAACTATGTGATCAGGGGAATAGGATCTGCCAAGTAGACAATGAGAAAGTTACACTTGGGCAAAAACTTTGAGGAGGGTGAATTAGACATGGGACTATGTGGGGGAAGGGCATTCTAAGCAGAGAGAACATTCAGCACAAAGTCTCCAAGGTTGAAGCAAGGAGGTCAGTAAGGTTGGCTAAGAATGAGGTGGAAAGAGCTGTGTAGGGGGGTGAGGGGGAAAGGTTAGCAGGTTTTGTTTTTTAGTTTGCCTCCACACTTCATGGAAACCTTGTAGGTCATTTTAATGACATGACCTTGAATGAGATAGAAAGCCATTGGAGAATTTTGAGCAAAGGAGCAACATGATCTGACTTAGATCTGGCTTACATTTAGAAAGGGTTGCTTTGGCTATTTTTGTTGAGGACTGAGTACTGGGGCCAAGGATAGAAGCAGGGAGATCAGTTAAGAAGCTACTGAAATAATGCAGGTCAAAGATACTAGTGGCTTATGCCAGGGTTGTAGATATGGAAAAGTGGTTTGTCCTACCTGTCTTTTGAAGATAGAGAGATCCAAAATCATTTGCTGACATAGATGGGGTGTGTGAAGAGAGAAGGATCAAGAAAGTTCAAGGTTTATGACCTAAGCAACTGGAACAAGAGCAAAACCATATGCATTTAGTCTTATCTAGGGGCTATACTTCACTCGCCCTCTTTCAACTGTTTGGCAAATATTAAATGAGGTCAACATGTAGCAGCATGGCTATCCACATGGAGGTAACATGATGCAGAGGTAAGCAGGAAAAAAAAGTGCTATTTAAGCTGTCACCAATTCCATGGGTTAGCCTCTAAGTCTTGCTCTTTTCTACCTCTTCCTCCTACCCCTTTATCTCCAGAATTATAACAATCTTCCTGAATGGCTCACTTGTCCAGAACTAAAGAGAATTGTGTGATAAATTTAACAGAAAACAGTGTAATGGTAGTAGAGTTTACAGAAGCCCAAAGAAGGTAGCTCCACTATTAAAATGACAATGTGGAAGATGATGATGCTGGTAGTGGTTATAATACTTGTTTTTGCTCCAGAGTTCATAGATCATGGAGCTATTGTCTAGTATAAGAGGTGGAGGGAAGATGCCAATGTCAGGGGGATGGCCTTGGTCAAACTATGTAACATATTTTTTTTGGCTAAAATACTTCTGAGGCTATCTGCCAAATTGTATCCAAAAAAAGCAAATTTGTTCCTTGCAATGGAATGCATATAATGGCAAAACCTCTGGCAATGGAAAACTTCCTTCCTTGTAAACTAATGCTGCATTTACATATGTTGAGATATGGAACAGGTCCATAAATAAAGTTATGTAATTCTCTATCAAATAAATTCCTATATCCCAGTTCTTAGTCTGTTACATTGAATCTTCAGGAATTATTTTAAATGCCTTGTTTAACCAAAATTCTAAGTGTTTAATATTGTTTTTAAAAAGGTGGTGTTGAGGGGCGCCTGGGTGGCTCAGTGGGTTAAAGCCTCTGCCTTCGGCTCAGGTCATGATCTCAGGGTCCTGGGATGAGCCCCGCATAGGGCTTTCTGCTCGGCAGGGAGCCTGCTTCCCCCTCTCTCTCTGCCTACCTCTCTGCCTACTTGTGATCTCTCTCCTCTCTGTCAAATAAAGAAAGAAAATCTTAAAAAATAAATAAATAGATAAAAATAAAAATAAAAAGGTGGTGTTGAAAAAAAAATTTAAAAGATGGTGTTGAAAAAATATTTAATGCATTTCTTTGTGTCCTTAGGATCTTCTTGAGCAATTCAGGATGATTTGAAAACTTAAAAAATGAACAAGAGGGGTGCCTGAGTGGTTCAGTCAGTTAAGTATCTGCCTTAGGCTCAGGTCATGATCTCAGGATCCTGGAATGGAGCCCCACATCGGATTCCTTGATCAGTGGGCATTCTGCTTCTTCCTCTCCCTTTGTTCCTCCCCCCATTTGTGTTTTCCCTCTCTCTCTCTCAAATAAATTTTAAAAAAATGAAAAAGAACTTTACTGGAATGTGTATATTTTACAGTGTCATTAAATTATTGATTAAACACTGAATCTGTGGTGATCTTATAAAATTACACTTGAATCTCTTCTAAAGAAACAATTTCATCTCTAAGACTTCATTTTTAATAAAATAATAAAATTATTAAAATTAAAATAATTTTATTATTAAAATTTATCATAATAATAATAAATAAAATTTAATAATCTCTACATCCAATGTAGGGCTTGAATTTACAACCTTGAGATTAAGAGTCATATGCTGTACTGACTGAGCCTGCCAGGTGCCCTTTAAAGAAACACTTTTAAAAGCAGGTATGGGGTTCCTAAGTGGCTCAGTCAGGTAAGCATTGCTTTGGCTCTGGTCATGATCTCTGGATCCTAGGATCAAGCCCCATGTCATGGCTTCCTGCTCAGTGAGAGTCTGCTTCTCTTTCTCCCTCTGCCTTTCCCCCACCACCCTGCTTGTGCTCTTTCTCTCTCTCAAATAAATAAATAAAATCTTTTTTAAAAACTGGATTTTCATTGTCTTTCCCAGTCATTCATATACTACTTTCACAAATATTGCCTATCAATAGACAACAGAAAAGATAGATAATCCATCCAGTTTTGCATTCTCCTCATATGTCTGAGGATATCTCTGAAATAGAGGGGTCCACACATGAGGATTAGCAGGTTTTGTTTTTTAGTTTGCCTCCACACTTCCAGGCTGTTCACTTGCCTTGGTCCAACATTGGAAATGCGTATAGAAATGTTTCTCTTGAGATTCATAATATTTTAAAAGAATTTTTTTTAAAGATTTTTATTTATTGAGAGAGAGAGAGGGAGGGAAAGGAGGGTCAGAGGGAGAAGCAGACTCCTCACTAAGCAGGGAGCCCCATGCAAGACTCAATCCAGGGACTCTGGGATCATGACCTGAGCTAAAAGCAGATGCTTAGCCAACTGAGCCACCCAGACGCCCGAGATTCATAATATTTTAAAGGATATTCCTACTAAGTAATAATTCAAGCTTTTTCCTAAAAGGCATATGAACCCTCTATTTCTGGTAGTTCTAAGCATATCTTCTAATAAAAGGCTTAGACATGTAGACTAAAATCAAGTAAAACAAAAAGAGGAGAGAAATTGAAAATGAATATTTCTTCATTTCAAAACTGTTAGAACATCAACCCTCTTGGTTTTATCTTATTCCTTGGTTTGGGATGAATTATAGATGGGACATTTGCCTCTCATAGCTAGCTTGTTCGACATGAGGCTCAATTAATCAATTCAGCAGGAGAAAGTAAATCAAACACCTGTTCATGTGAACAAAGATGTCCAAATTTTCTTTTTCAGGCATTATTCTCATGTCATGAGCAGACACAGCTCCTGCCAGTGAAACTACCATGATTGATCCATGAGTTTCCATTAGTGGACTTTTAACTTATCAATGAGTTAGAATGCCCAAATCCACCTGAAAAATATGTTACAGCTATCATCACAGTGGTAGGCAAGTCCTAGAATGGTCTTTTGAACTGTATCAACTATTCCCAATTTCAATTGGGAATAGAGTCAAATTTAGGACCTTGATTTTCTCTAAGTTCATTCTTTTAAAAAAGGCAGAGTACCCTTTCTTATCTTTTTACTTCCATAATGTTAATGAATTTCGATATCGTTCTCATAAGAGGAACTTTGAATAATCCAACTAGAACCTACTCGGAGCTTTTATTAGAAGATTCAGATGTCCCAGCTATAAAGATACTTTGAATTTAAGTATTTCCTTTTTTTGCATCAGTGCTTGGTTAGAACACATATTTCCAAAATTTTAGTGTAAGTATGAATCTTCACTTTCCCCACCAACCCTAAACCTGCTTCTCTTCCAGTGTTCTTTATTCATCTACCTTGGACAGAAACCTGAGAGTTACCCTGGTGTACTTTGCCACCATCCACCCATCAAGTCACCAAATAAGCATCCCTTTTATTTCTCAAATATTTTCAGATACACTCACTCTCCATCCCAAATATCACCAATCTGGGTGAGGTGACCATCTTCCCTTACATGAGCTCTGTATTGCTGAAATAGGTGCCTAGCTGGTCACTACATTTTTATTCTTTTTTTTTTTTTTAAGACTTTATTTATTTGACAGAGAGAGACACAGTGAGAGAGGGAACAGAAGCAGGGGAGTGGGGAGAGGGAGAAGCAGGCTTTCCACAGAGCAGGGAGCTGATGTGGGGCTCGATCCCAGGACCCTGGAATCATGACCTGAGCAGAAGGCAGACACTTAACGACTGAGCCACCCAGGCGCCCCTACATTTTTATTCTTGCCCTTCACCAATCTATATTCAAAATTCTATTAACTCATAACTTCGGAGATATGATTATGACATTCCCTTACTTTAAAAACCATTCAATGTTTTGTCATTGTCATTGGTATAAAATTTAAATTCCTTAAGATGACTTACAAGCCTTCATAATCGATCAGACTTCCATCTACCTTTCCAGTATTATCTCTAACTCCCCTTCTCCTTGAACCATCCTTTGTTCTAATATGTCATGGCTCTCTGTCTCACCACCCTCGCCCTTGTGCATGGTTGATTCCACTCCCTGGAAAAAGATTTTGTAGACTCATTTATTTTTTATTTACTCAACAACTGTGATGGAGCAAAGACTTGCTACTTGCAATTGTTATTTATATTATACTATTACAGAAAGCCTATTCCATGCTAGGTACTAGGAAATAAATCAATAATGAAACCAGGCATGGTTTCTGTTCTAAGAGAGCTTAAGGTCTAGCATGGAAAACAGTCATTAAGCACATAATGAGATGAGAGTTATGGCATGGAAAGTACAAGGTGATGTGGGATCAAATGTCAGGGTAACCATACTTAATTTATAAGTCAGTGGAGGTTCCCCAAGGAAGTACCATTGAAGCTAAAATCTGAAGGATAAGTAGGTGTTAGTTGGGGTAACAGAAGAGTAGGGAGGAAGGAGGAATTAGGGGAGTGGTGGAAAAAAATGTTCCAGCAACACAATTATATGGAAAATATTTAAGTACTAAGAAATAGCCTTTCCTTGTTATAAGATGTTGGGAACAGATACCTTTGTTGAGTATATTTTGTTGGTTGCCTGTGTTACCAAGGACAAAAATTCACAAAGTTCTCATTACCCTTTGTTAATAACTAAGTTCAGGTGACTCCTCCTTTCATAGGTGTTGTTGCAACTAAAGGAATAAAGAGGCATTCTGGATGACAGAGAGTCTAGATATGAGAAAACTAGTTTTATCTTGACTTTTGCATATGACCTTGACCAAATGACTTACATCTGTACCTCTGCTTTGTCATTGGTAAAAGGGAGATGATAATATTATCCAGTTTAACTTGCAGGATAGGATCAAATAGGATAATGGTGCTAAAGGTATAAAGTACCACTTTGTGCTTAATTCTCTTTTTCTACAGGCATTTCAAGTATATTAAACAGTTTCTTGATTTCTGACAATTCTCTATATCAGCAGCAACTCAAATTCATTTTTCTTATGATTTCTAGTTGTAGCAATAGGGGCTGCGTTTCTAATTCCGCAATAAATAAAAAGCCCTCTTCATTACTCATGAAGAGGGACAAAATTGGATCATGTCTCTTTTCAAAAGACCCATTTGTTCAAAATAAAAATTTTTTGAAGTAGAAAAACTAGAAAATCCTGTTCTTTTGCAATCATCAAAAAACAGAATACATTTCTGCTGTGATCAAGTCCTTCAATTCCTTTATTTTTTATGGCAGAACTTATCTGATCAGTCCTTTTTTACTTTTCTATTTAAACTTATTATCTTATTTCCCAGGGGTGAATTTATTGACAAACACAGCAATATAAATGCGAAGAAAGTTATACTGAAATATAATCTCTACATACTCAATAAGATCTTATGTGTTAAAAAAAAAAGACTTCTAGTGTCATGTTAGTTTCTTATGTAATAAAGCAGACTCATGAAATAAAACAGTTATTGAATTTATTTTGCCAAATATTTACTCATCCCTAAAAACATTTTAGCTATAGTTAAGTATATAAGTGTCAAATACCTCATCACAAACATTAAATTTTTCTATGTGTTTCTATAGCCACAATTAGGAATATCAACTTCCCTTTCCTCAAAGTAAAAGGAAAAGCTCATTCTAAAATATTTTACAAATATTGAGAACAGGGACGCCTGGGTGGCTCAGTTGGTTAAGCGGCTGCCTTCGGCTCAGGTCATGATCCCAGGGTGCTGGGATCAAGTCCCACATCGGGCTCCTTGCTCAGCAGGGAGCCTGCTTCTCCCTCTGCCTCTGCCTGCCTCTCTGCCTACTTGTAATCTCTCTCTCACTCTCTCTCTGACAAATAAATAAATAAATTCTTTAAAAAAAAATATTGAGAACTGTATAAATATTCCTTTTCAGAGGTGAAGAGTGAGTTATTAGTTTTGAACAACACATTTCTTTTTGTTTATAGTATTTCTCTTTTTTCTTTGGTAAGCAATTGGATTTCAAAATACAGGAACTTTGTTAAATATGTCTAATTTCAAAGTCCTGTTCGGGTCTTTAAAAAAAATTCGGTTACAAATTTCAGGCACCTTAAAGAAAGGTTGATAACTGTATCAAATTAATTATTTCTGCACTGTTGTGGAGATTTTAAAAGCCATTTAAAAGGAGAAAATAGTTCATGGATAACTGATTTTGTTAGAGATGGAAAAAAGCTCTTAAAATGCATATTGAGGAATCTCATTTAGTTGATGACCAATTTAATTCTAATCTCTGTTAGTTTATGTTTGAAGGAAATAGAGTTCATGGAATTATGCAGTCAGATCAGTGAGCACTTGTTCCCGCGTTTGGTACAGGGCAAAGGCCTCTGCAAGAGGAATCAAAAATGTGGGCTTCAAGTCTCAACTCTGCCACCCACTCTACATTACACCTAAACCTCTTAAGAAAGTCACTTCACCTCTGAACATCAGCTTCTTATTTGTAAAATGGAGTTAATGATGCCTGTCTGGTAAGCTTGTTTATTAGGAATAAGTGAGATGAAAAAGCTTTGTAAACCAGAAATTACAGAAGTAAATCACAAAATTTATCATGAGCTCAAAGATTCCCATAAGAGATTCTACAAAGAATAGTTTTAATATGTATTTTTGTTCTTGTTCTTTTTTCCTTTCATATGTATATGTGCTAAATCCTTCATTAGGTTATAAGCTCCTTAAAGCTACAGTGAGCATCCCATATCCTCTTTCCATGTTGCTCGTCGGATTACACATAGCTAATGGACGATCATAAGGCTTTGTTGACAGATAGTCTCTCTTATTCCTCAGTTCCAATACCAAGCAAATAGTCACTACTGTCAGAAAGTCTTCTTCCACCTGTTCTACGTCTAAACCTGAGTGTTGTAATCCATGACTATTTCCACATATTCTACCCTCTAAACTCATGGAGAATTGGCAGGTCGACATTGACTTAACAAAAGCCTTTATATTGTTAGCAAACTCTTTTCAGCTGCAAGACAGAATCCTCAGTTCTTGATTTAAATCTACCCCTCTTGCAATCCAAAACAAGCGGAATTAACCACTTTAGCCCCAGGAAAAAAGGAGTACCTGCCGGCTCACTAAAGATTTCTAGAACCAAGGAGTTCCAGAGGAAAGCCCAATCCTGCCTGGGCAACGGAGAAGAATAAAGTACGGCGACATAAAATGGCTAGAGGAAATATGGACAGAGAAGAAAAGCAGGACGCGGGTAAAGACATCAGTGAAAGTAGAGTGTTCCTAGGGCACTGATATTCCCTTAGATGAATAAGGAGATGCTCTAGGGTCTATTCTGATGCTTAAACAAAAGTCTTTATTTAGTAGGTAGGCTAACATTAGCTCCTAATAAGACACTTTTAAAAGCTAAAGGGATGGTGAGGAAGGGATGGCTACCTCTCAGTCTCCCTCCTTGGATCCTATAAATGTGCCTAACTGAATCTGCCCTCAGCTCAAAGTAGTTCTATATTCTTTTCATGAGGTTTTTAATAAGCGGGCCCAGTTCAACGCACCTTTTAGGTTTAAGAGAAGAGTATTTTAGTCAAAGCCACCTCGCCGAGTCTTTACCTATATGATGTGACTTTCATTAAACAGCCCTTAGGAGGGCTCACGCAATCCTCCAGCTCAGGGTAAGTTAACACATGTGTCCAAAGCCAGCTCCAGCGCGCCCTGAGCTTCAGCACCGCCGCCTCTGGATAGCGCCTTGCTGGCAGGCTGGAGCAGGGCCTCCCACCCGTCTCTCATCCATCTCCAGCCCACTCTCTCTCCTCTTCTCGTTTCCTTTAGTGCCAGAAAAAAAGCACCCCCAACTTCTAACCTCTACTCTATGCCTGCTTCTAAAGTGACCTCCGCGTCCCTCCCTCAGTGTCTAAACGCGCACGCCCCCGAGCCGTTGGGTCCTACCCGAGCAGCAAAGAAGCCGCGTTGACCCGTGGCCCGACATCTCCGACAGGCGGCCCGACATCTCCGACAGGCATCGATCACATTTCCCTTGCCCCTGCTGAATCCCAAACCAGCAGCCGGGAGCCACCGCTCGCTCCCTTTCTCTCCACGACCCAAAGCCACCAAGAAACAAACGCGCACTGATGCGCGCTCCCCCCGCCCCAACTCGCGCGTGCACACACACACACACACACACATACACACACACTCACGCATTCACACACTCGCACGCCACAAGCCTTCCGGGTGCCATCACCGCCCTGGGCAGAGCCTCAGCCAACTTGGGCCCGGATCCATCAACACCCGCTTGAAATGGGCTGCCTGCAGCGGCCGCCCCGCCCCCTCCCCCTCCTGGGCAGCGGGTCCCGGCAGCCAAGCCTAGGCTGGCCAGCCCCCCAGCCCTTTCACTCAGCCATCCACCTCGCGCGGGCAATACACGGTTCACAACCCTCAAACATTCGCCCCTGGGCCGCCCTGAACCTTTAGTCAAACCCTAAATTAATCTCTTGAAGCCCCAGCCCTGCTAGCGTCTGAGTGTGTTTGTGCCTCCAAGGCATATACATCATTTAACTCCTTTGAGCTTTCCACCCATCCTAAACAAACAGCACGTTATCTCCAACCCCCTCCAGCCTTCTCCGCGACCCAATCTCTAACCCCACCCCGATCCTCAACAGCCAAGTGACCAAACTACTACACCACTGCACCCCAGTTCTGGAACCTCGACCTCCCACCCGGCCCAAACCCACAGTCACCTCGGGCCCCTCCCCTCCCCCACCCCTTGGCCCCCAGTGAGCCGGGTCTGGCCGGAGAAAGTGACGCCTGGGAAGCGCAGTCCACGTCCCTTCCCAGGAGCCCGGAATAGAGGGGCTGACCTCCCACCAGCAGGATGAGCCGGCGCTTCCCTCTAGAGGGGCACACGCCTTACTGTTCAGTCGCCCTGGAAAATACAGGTGCCGGGGAAGGAGAGAGGCGGAAGCAGCCTCCGGGGGTGGGCGGGAGGACTCACCGAACATCTGAATGTGCCCTTTGGTGATGGGATTGAAGCTGCCGCAGGCAAGCAAGATTACGTGGGTCTTGGTGGTCTCGGTCATCGTGCCGGTGGGTCCCTCGCGCTCGTCCGGGGGTCGCCTCTCTTTTTGTGTCTCGATATGTCTGCAGAGGGAGAAAGGAAGGCGAGGCTCTGGCGGTGGATGCTGTGGACTCCAAGGAGCCGCTCCAGACGCAAACCGCGTCACTCCCCGCCTCCCCTTAACGCTTGCAGCTCCGGCAAGATCCGAGGCTGCTTTTGTGTGGCTCTGCTCCGTCCTTCTCTTTTTAGCTTTTTTCACGTCTCTCGTCCTGGTCTCCCACTCTTCCCTTTCCTCGCTCCCACCCACCTCACTCCATCACGCTCTTCCTTAGTGTTTATGTACAAGGCAAGACATGGTACCCAAGTCCAGAACCATGATACTCAACAGCATGGTGTGAGCTTTCTCTTACCTCCTTCTGACTTTTCCTCCCACATGCTAACATTTTTCTGTCCACATCTACTTTCTCGAACATTTTCAACTCCAAAAGTGTTCGATCTTAAGAACTGTGGGTTTTTTTTTTTCTTCCTCAAAATTTTAAGTGAGAAATGACAATGGAAGTTCAGATCAGGGATACTAATTTCTGTCTTTCTTTTTCCCCTTATCTGATGATTGTGAACTGTTGAACTGAGTCCAGATCTTCACCCAGTGGTTGCCAAGAGATAGGGGGAATCTGAATCCCTCCTCTGGAATCATGGACCTTTTTGAGAGGTGAAGCAATGCTGAGAACATGTATGGGGCAGAGTTACTAAAGCTGTATTAGGAAACTACTGTGATCCTACATAAGCTGTCAAAGTTGAGACAGCTATTTAGAAAGATTTACCCATTCAACAAGTGTTTCTTGAGTGCTCAGTATGTGTGAGGCCATATTATAAACCTTGCTGATAAAGCAAAGTCCTCGTCTTCATCGAGTTTACATTCTACTGGAGGGAGATGGGTGATAAGCAGAGGAGGAAAATATCAGAGGGATCTCTGGCAGAACAAAAGGTGAATGGGGGCGGGGGTCCACTTTAAATCCAGTAGTCAGGGAAGGCCTCTCCAGGGAGGTGAAATTCGAACTGCAACCTAAATGACAAGGAACTGCTAGTACACATATTTTGGGACAGGGAAGGGTTTATTGTGCTCATAGACGTGAAAGAAGGCCAGCGTGACCGAGAGTGCATGAATAAGTGGGAAATGCTAGGAGACACGATTGGATTGGACTGTCCTTCAGGACAAAGGATTGGGATGTTTTTCTAAGTGGAATAATTTAGAGAGGAATAACGAAAGGAAACCATTGAAGCTTTAAGCAGGGGAATGACGAGTAATTTACATTGTTATAAGATCACTCCGGTTGGTGGGCAAAAAGTGGGTGGGCAAGGCAAGCATTTAGGGAATTCTCTTTTTTTTTCATTTTATTTATTTATTTGAGAGAGTGAACAAGCGGAGGGGAGAGGCAGAGGGAGAAGCAGAGTCCACACACTGAGCTGGATGCAGGGCTCGATCCCAGGGATCCAGGACCACGATCTGACCTAAAGGCAGACACTTAACCAACTGAGCCACCCAGGTGCCCCAAGCATTCAGGAAATTTCGCTGGTAGCCTAAGCTAAGTGGAGTTGTCCTTGGATTAGGATTTATAAAGGTGAAGTTGATGAGAAGCAGATGGTCTCAGGACAAGTTTGGTAGATAGAATTTATGGTCTTTGCACAAGGATTGGATGTGTAGGGTAAGGTAAAGAGAAATCTAAGAAAATGTCTAGAAATTTGGCTTAAGCAAAGAAGTGGACTGAGATTAAGAAAATGGGGAAAGAAAGTTTGAGGGACAACCAGGTGTTCTGTTGTGATACCTATTAATTCTTATGTTTTAATGGCCTTAAAAAAAGTTGAGGTATAATTGACGTATAACATTGTATTAATCTTAGGTGTACATAATAATTCTGAACTTAGAGATCCACAAGTACAAATATTTACCTTCCCCAGGCTTTGAGATTCTTGAATAAATTGCTACCCTATATTAGTGGGTTGGTTGTTGTTTCTTATCCAAGATCACATAAAATTTGTGCAGTAAATATTTGCTAAATTATGCTGAATAGCAAATCAACCCTAATGTACACGAGATTTCTAGTTCAGATACAAAAGTCCTATGAATTGATGTACATTTATAATGGGGTTTATGTCTTCTCTGGCATGGGATGCAGGTGAGTGGGGTAGAAAGAGCAAGAGATATTGAAAGGAAACTGACCTGGGTATGAAACTCTTGACACTAGCTCGGCAATTAGCATAATTATACTTAGACAATAAATATTTATGGAGTGTCTACCATGTGCCAGGCACTTGCTTTAGGGACTGTGAATAAAACAAAGTCCCTCCTTTAATGGAGTTCACATGTTAAGGGGAAAACAGACCATAGAAAAATGAATAAGCATAATGGCAGTAGATACCACAATGAAAAATAAAGCAGGGTAAGAAGAAAAGGAAAGGGAAATCTCCCTTTATATAAGGTGGTTAGGGATGGCATCTCTGTTAAGATGGTATTTGAGCAGGGGACCTGAAGCAAGTGAAGGCATATATTGCTTGACTGGGGAAGAATGTACATGCAGAACAGCAGGTGCAAAGAGTCTGAGGAGCAAGAGTGTTAGGGAATGTTCAAGAAGCACACGTGTATTGCTGGAGAAAAGGAAGAAAGTGAAATGTGGTAGGAGACAGGTTAGAAAAGTAGGACAGATACATAGGGCCTTGTAGGCCCTGGTTACGGCTTTGACTCTTTCAGAGAGAGATAGGAAGTCAATGGGGGGTTCTGAGGGGAGAAGTGACACGAGCTGACTTATACTTGAAAAGTATCGGTTTGGCAGGAGATATGAATTCTGGAGTCATCAGTATAGTTTTATATTTAAAAACCATAGGATTAAATGAGGTCATCTAGGAGTAACAGATATATAAAGAAGAAAAAAGTCCCTCGGATTTAGCCCTGGGGCACACCAAATTAATAATGGTAGCTAAGATTCATTGAGTACCACTAGAAGCCCTGGTACTATAAGCTGTTTACAGATGTTAATTCATTTAACACTCACAATAACTCTAATTGTGAGTTCGTATAACTCTAATAAGTTCATGCAATTTATCCCATTTTAGAGATAGGCTTAAAGGAGAACAGAGAAATGACATAAGTGGTCCAAGTTCAGAAAACTAGTTTTTGTGGAGCCAGATTCAAACTCTGGTAGTTTTTGATTGAAGGACCTGCTCTTGATCCAAGGCTACTATCTCATTGTGTTTCACTGCTATGCTATACTAACCACATTCGTAAAAATGAAAGTAACTATACCCCCTAAGCCACAGAGATAGGAAGATTACCAATAATGGATGTAGAATATGTAGCATATAGTAGATGGTCAATAAGTGATACCTATTTTATAAATGACAGAATGGAACCTCTTAGCAGAGACATGAAGAATAGACTGAGAATTGCCTTACCACATCTTTAGGTTTCCCCTTCCTTATCCAGAAGAAATGGAAAGGTAGAGAACAAAATTTAACGTTAACTTGCTGGAATGACTGGACACTTGCTCAATGCTACAAATTAATTTTACTAAAAAAGAAAGAGAAAAGAGCCATCTCAGGATTCCCACACACAATAGCGGTCAGTCAATATTTACTGATGAATTAAGATAAAAAATCTTTTTACCAGCCCAGTGCCAAAGGGTAACAATGAAGCATGAATGTGTAATGCAATGCAATAAATATTTTCAGTCTTTTAGGTTGTGTCTTAAGTGATAGTTTAAATTCTATTGATTAATTGGTTGTGATTCTAATTGTCTCTTGTAATTTTCCTTATGTTTATATCTAATTTCTGCATCCCCAAAGAGGGCTCTGGAATTGGAATAGAAAAACATGGAGAGGGGTGCGTGGATGGCTCAGTCAGTAGAGCCTGTGACCCTTGACCTCGGGTTATGAGTTCAAGCCCCAAGTTGGGCAGAGAGCCTACTTAAAAATAAAGAAATAAATAAGAATTAAAAAACAAAACAAAACAAAACAAAACATGGAGAGCAAGTCCTAGTTCTGCCACCTGCTAATTGGTTGGCTTTGGGCAAGTCATTTATTGCTGATTCCATTTTGTCAATGTGTCCTACATACTTTAAGGGGTGCTATATGCATCAAATAACACCCTGTGTGAGTCACTGACTTTTTAAAATGCATAGTGTCAGCTTTTGGTCAAACTCCATAGTTGTTACCTACAGAACACCTATTGTTTTTTAAGTGTTTAGTTGTTTCTATTGACAGCTTTGTCAGGAAGATTTCTGGAAGTGCTGATCTTAAAGGGTAATATCTTTGGAAATGTGCTAGTAGTTTAACCAACAAAAACAGATAGGTGAAAAGATACTAACAGCAAATTTATTTTCAGGGAAGATTCCAAGACTGGTTCACGAGATATAGAAATGGGAATGTCAACTGTTGCATAATACATGTACCTTAATAGATGTAGTGATCTATTTTCAGGAGTGCTTATTTTAACTTAGGTAATATAATTTGGTCCAATATTTCAACCTTTCAACAGCTGGGTAATTGCTTTAGACTGAAAAGGAACCAGCGCCATTCTCCCACAGCCTAAATCTTGCAATCTGCTCTAGCCATTTCGGTTTCCAAATGGCTCACGACACAGTCTAACCCAGAACTTTCCCTGCTGTAAATATCTGTTCTGATGAGTTGGCATAAGTGTCTATTGGGTCTGATTTGAACTGTGCATATGGAAAGTCTAGCATAGTGGGTATACATGCTCCCTTCTCTCCCTAGTCGCCTAGTCCAGTTTAATCATTCATTTATATCACAGGTCAGGGGGAAGCCATTCCATGTTTATAAAACTGGTTCCAAAGTATTATTAGGGGCCATCCTTTATAGGAAGAGCAAAAAGGCACACACATAGGTGTGGATCCTTTAGTTCTTGCCATAAAGTCAGAGAGTGAATATTTATTTTATGTTTTCCTTGTAAAAATATTATTCTGAGTAAACCATGACTCTGCGATTCTCTCTAGGGCTCAACATTTGTACAATTCTCTCTCTTTTGCTTTTTCCACTTTTCTTCAAGAATGAACATCTTCAGGGATACAACTAAAATGATTGGCATTACTCTCCCCATCTTATCCACAGCAAGTATTTTTATACATGTGAAGAGAAAAATGTTCCTAGATCAAGATTCCCCTTCCTCTAGCTCTAAATCCCCAAAACCTCACTCAGACTTATAATTTCTCTAATCATTCAAATCATATTTCACAAGTGAAAAATGTTTCCAAAATTTAAAGCCTGGTTATCAATTACAAACATAGTAACACTGCTGGCACCACAGGTCTTTATAACCAATAAGCATTGGATACCTTTAACAATATATTTCTTCAGCCAGCTCAGATATTTGCTGATTTATTCATCATGGCTTCTTTCAGATGGGGGAGGGGGGGAGCATACAAATCATTATTTTCTTTCCTTTTTTTTTTTTTTTAAGATTTTATTTATTTATTTGACAGAGAGAGAGAGAGCTCACAAGTAGGCAGAGAGGCAGGCAGAGAGAGAGGGAGAAGCAGGCTCCCCGCTGAGCAGAGAGCCTGATGCAGGGCTCGATCCCAGGACCCTGAGATCATGACCTGAGCCGAAGGCAGAGGCTTAACCCACTGAGTCACCCAGGCGCCCACAAATCATTATTTTCATCTCGAGACTCAAGATCTCACAACTTATCATAAAGTTTTCCCCAGAGCAGAAAGAAGAGATAGAAAAATCAGTTCTAGTAGACTTAGAAGTATCATTAAGAAGGATAAGTATTGGGGTACCTGGGTGGCTCAGTCGGTTGAGCATCCGACTCTTGGTTTTGGCTCAGGTCATGATCTCAGGGTACTGAGATTGAGCCCCACATCAGGCTCTGTGCTGAGCGAGCATAGAGTCTGCTTGAGATTCTCTTTCCCCGTCCCTCTGCCCCTCCCCCTATTCGAACTTTCTCTCTCTCTGAATGAATAAATAAATAAATAAATAAATAAATAAATAAAGCATAAGTATTCCCTGAAATGACATCTGAGAACATCTCTGCTTCTCTCCTTTACATCACTCAAATGGAAAACACATTTGACTCAAGGGAATGTTAAATAAAGGATAGGCAACTTAAAATACAAAATATTTTTTCCCATTATGTCAATACCTCACGATTTGGTTCAGTCAGATTGGCCTAGAATTTCAGTCCCATGAACCGAACATATCTGGATTAGTTTGCCTATCAAAGTCATGCTCTTTGTTGGGCCCTTTGCTATCTCTAAGAATTGGCTAGCTCAGAGAAGAGCAGTCTCTCCCCAGAAAGAGAAGGTTTTTTAAGATACCAAAACATCAGATATATTATCCATGTAACAGAAACCTAAAAAATAGACCTAGCTTTGAGGAAAGCTGTATCCAAGAGTTCAAATAATATCATCAAGACTCCATTTCTTTCTCTTACCATCTCTGTTTAATTTCCTTTGTGACTGCTTTATTTTCAGATGGGTGCTCTTCACATCAAAGCAAGGTGGCTGCTGGCAGCCTCAAATGACATTGTCCTTACAGATCATAATCTCACTAAAAGAGGGCACATCCTTCCCAGGAATGCCAGTGAAGTCCTAAGGAAGACTGATTATCTGGCACTGATCTTGTGCCCATTCCTTTGTGTGTGTGTGTGTGTGTGTGTGCATTCCTGATCAGTCACTGTGATTAGAAAGAGAAGTATTCTAATTGGCCAAATCTGGGTCATTTGCCCATGCTGGGTTCAAAGGGGAAGAGAAGGAGGAAGGAGGCCAACTCCATTCAAACTGCTTGACTGGGCAGGATTGTTACAGAGCACAGTAGAGAAGCTTGGCAAAATTATGTCCCCAATGTTGCTATAAGAAGAAAATACATAGTGTAGACCTCAAAGTCAGTAATCTGATTGGACTCAGGAACATGTCTTATTAATATTCAGAACTCCAATTTCTTGTAGGGGGTAAGGTGAGACTTACTGATTGGTGGGAAGGTAGAAGCTGGTGGGAAAGGAGCAGAGCATGCCAAGATAAACATAATCCTAGATGAATCCAGGATGTTTGTGCTGGAGCTTTCTAGGATTGAAGAGAGGGCTGAAAGTACTCTTTTGAGGATGAGAACTAAATACTCCCTAAGATGTTCTTGCCTGGCAACTAGAAGCTTTAAATTCCTTCAGTCTCCCTCCAACCCTTCTCCTTCTCTGACCTTCTCCTTCTCCTTCTCATGACTTGAAATTTGCAATATGAACATCTCTATTATGTTAACTAACATGGGGCACATGCTTCTGGAGGCCACTATGACAGCACTGATCTGTTACCTAAGAAGATAAATTAGTTAAAGGATTTTTGTTTCCTAATTGAAATTTATAAAGAAAGCCAAGGAAGGAGGAGAATGTGGGGGAAAAAATGCATACCTTACTTTCCAGCCAATTGCTTCTTAACTATCTCCAGAACTGTTCCATTTTTCTTTATCTTTCTGCTACATTCCCAGTTCAGACCACCTTTTCCTCTCTATTTAATTAATCGAAAAAATTTTGGCTGGATTTCCTGCCAGTAATCTTTCCCTCCTCTAAACCATTTTCCATATTCCAGCCAAAGGGATTTTTTTCTAAAATATAAATCAGGTTGTACCACTCTGCGTTTAATCCTTCAAACAATTTCCTAGTGCCCTTAGATAAAATTCAAACTATTTTTTTTAAGATTTTATTTATTTATTTGAGAGACTGAGAGACAGCATGAGCTGGGGGGAGGGGGCGGGAACCGAGGGAGAGGGAGAAGCAGATGACCCGCTGAGCAGGGAGCCCCACACCCAGGTTCAATCCCAGGACCCTGAGATTATGACCTGAAGCAAAGACAGCTGCTTAACTAACTAAACCCCCACATGCCCCAAAATTCAAACTCTTAAAAATCTTACAAGTCCCTTCATGATCTGGTTAATGGCGTTCCAACCTAACTCCACTACCTCTGCTCCAGGTACACCGAACTTCCTTTAGTCATCAAATGTAGAATGCTCTCTCCTAGCCAGCAAATGACAATCCAGAATTTATTTATTTCCTGAGGCTTCGGTGAGCCCCCTAGGCCTGAGTCAATGCCTCCCCTCATATGTGCTCTTTTTCTTGTATCATTGCATTATCATAGTGTCCTGTATTTGCCTTTTGATTTGCTTATACCCTTCACTCACATTTACTCAGATCCCACGATGATGTACCAGGCAGTATGCTTAGCACTCTACATGCGTTATCTCATTTTATTTTTACTACATCTCAGTTAAGTAGGTTCTTTGATTACATCCGGCTTACACATGAGGAAACTGGGACTTGGAAAAGTTGTTCAAGCCAGACAGCTAATAAGTGGTGGAGGTAGGCTTTGAACCTGGGCAGTCAACCAGACACTTCTAATGTCCTATCTCTCAACAGGAACAGCATCTGTCTTGTTCACCGTTCTGTCCCCAGTTATCTATCACAGTGCGGCACATAGCAAATGCGGAATCCTTTTTGCTTATGGCTGACTCAACTCTTCATGCGTAATTTTTTATTCTTAATCTGAGTTACGTGTCTGAAAAACCAAGAGGCCTGCCCCAAATAAATCTCCAGTTATCTGTAAAGGCTGCAACTACAAGATCTGTGCCCCTTTCCTTCCCCTCTCCCCTAAAACTCTCTTTTAGGCCATCATGGTGTTGTTTACTCTGAAAGGAGTATAAAGTCACTGTCTTGAGCAGGTTATTGTCAGATGAAGTAGGTATCCATTCCCAAAGCCCTGTACGCACGTTCCTGAACTTTTGGCCCTAGAAAGTCAGAAATGACATTTCTCAGACTCCTTTGCAACTAGATTTCTGGATACTAATTAAATTCTGCCGGGGCAATGCTCTTGCATGAGATTTGGAAGGCAGCAGTGAGGCGAAGGCCACCTTGCTATTTCTCTTGCTGCCAAGTAACACTTGGTGTGAGTTTGAAGCCAGAACCCACATTCCAGTAGTCCCCAGATTCTAGTCACAGAAGTCCTGGGTATTGAGAGGCAGTTTGGCAGCTGACCTCTGGACTACAGCTATTGTGGTGTGCCCTTAGAATCTAGACCCCAGTGGTGGCCGGTAACTTCCCCTTGTTTAGCTCTTCCTGTGAATTTCAGAAGCACTGAATTCCTTGTTTTTAATTCCTTTCTGCTTAAAATACCTACAGTTGTTTCTGTTTCCTGAATTGAAATCCGACATGCCCCCTTAAATGCCGTATCTAGCTGTACCCACTTTTCTGTGCAGACAAGAGAAAATTATATGTAAATGCAGTTATTTTGGAAATGTAAATACGCGATGAAAAAGAAACTGATTGACAGGAGTTAGAATAATGGGTGAAAGAATTATAGGTTTTTTGCATGTGTATTTCATGAGTAGGGGAAGGGAGAACGTGGGAGGGATGAATCAAGCAGAATGATAGATAATAGCTGGGGAAAGAGAAAGATGAGCAGAGGACCCCAGGGTACTACAAGGGACTAACAGAGTACAATTGTAATTAATATGTTATTATCACGATGAAGAATTCGATCCAGTAATTGCTTACATGTGTAGGGCCACCTAGTACACACAGTGCTTTCACGTATGTTATTCTATCATATCCTTACAATGAATGATTCTGTGAGCTAAAGTGTTTACAGGCCCTGTTGTGGATTTTTTTCATCTGTGGAAAGAAAGCAAGTTTCAGGAAGTTTAAGTAACTTCCTCAAGGTTGTAGCTAGTAAGTGTCCAGATCAGAGCCTCTAGGCTGCTGGCTACAGAAATTAGTTTGTCTTGAGAATGGGGGAGAATGGAGGATTTCACACCATCAAGGAGGACAGACATGCTATTTTAAATCTGAACACAAAGGCTGCAGAGCCTACTTGTAAATATCCTTGCCTTTCTCAAGACTAGAAGGTGCCTATTTCTTCTTTCTTAGCCACTAGTTCCTGGGAGGTAGAACCTGAATAGCCTGGCAGTGGGACTGAGGAGCAAAGTGGATTCAGTCTCTCTACAGCGTGGGTAAATTTTGGTATTTCGTAGGTAGTCTTGGCTTGATGCTCCCATATTGGAGTAAAGTCATTCTTGCACTTAAAAGTCTGACTGACTTCTTATTACTCATCATGGAAAAAGGCACTAGGGTGAAGTAAGAGACTAAGTTTTGGTTGTAAGGTACATATAAGACAGAACACTCTTGGGGCGCCTGGCTGGCTTAGTCAGTAGAGGATGTGACTCTTGATCTCAGGGTCATGAGTTCAAGCCCCACACTGGGCATGGAGTCTACTTAACAAATAAATAAAATTATTTAAAAAAAAAAAAAAAAAAAGACAGAACACCCTTTGGTTGCCCCTATTGGGACTTATGGTACATGGGACACAGAAGGCCCCTGGTGTTTGTGTCCACCTTACACTCATTTCCACCTCGGCTCTCACACTTCCTGTCACATGGGTTAATCCTACCTTAAGGTGCAGATAAGCAAGGGGTCCTGCTGGGAGACAGAGCTATTTCCACTGAGGGCAGTAGGATATACAAAGAGCTGCTCAGAAGTGGCCTGGGAGAGGGAAGGATGAATCAACAGTCATCCAGGGAAACCAAAAGGAGTTAGCTCCATGATTTATTTCTTCTATCTGGAGGACACTTTAGTATCTGGTGAAAGGAAGATAGCCCTCCATCCCTGAGTTGACTGGCACCATGATAAAACACAGATGCATCTGACCCTGACCTTGCAATTTGTGGAGAAGAGGAAACACTGTCTTAGGGAGACTGTAGAGCTTCCCCCACTTTTGCCAGGTCTGGTCGCATTTGCCCTAGACTAGTCCTTGTCTCAGCAAATACAGGCAATAGTCACTCTAGGGTTAGCTGGGCTTCTAGCTGCCTCGGTAGAAGAGAAAATGAAAGCAGGAAGGGAGGAAGTCACCTTGTCTGTAACAGTCTGTCAAGGAGGAGGATCTAAAGGGGACTCAGAGAAGGAGAGAAGAGTCTGGGACTGAGAGCTACTGTACAAGGATATGTGTATGTAGACATTTTTAAAAATTACAGGTAGATGCACTCTAGAAAGCAAAGTGCAAGGACATTATAGAATATTAGGAATCCATAAAAATACACTCTCAGCCTTCCCTACCAAGCTTTATTGAGATAGAATTAACAAAATTGTGTATATTCTAGGATAACAACATGATTTGATATATGTATACACTGTAAAATGATTACAACCGAGTTAATGAACACATCCAGTTCACCCTCAGTTTTAATGCTGACAGATGGCCATGTAGCTATTTGAACTAAAGGTGGAAAGATGCACTTAGAGGTCCCAAGCTCTGGAAGGTCTGAGATTTCACTTTGTAAAGGTGGAGAGGGTGCATTCTATGACTCACCTTTATGGCTATTTGTGATTAATGTTGTTCTCTTGAACTGCCCTTGTGCACACGTCCATCAGCCTACACAGGCTACGAATTTTTCTCCTGCCATCCCTCTGGATAGGAGCTCTTCTCACTCTCCACACCTTTTATTTTTAAGTGAAGGGAAGAAAGGAAATTTTGAGGTGAGTTTAAAAATCATGTTTTCTGACTTTTTACTCTAAACTTGGGTGTGTGGAGGGGGTTAGAGGTTGGCAGAGATTGCGATCACCATTTTCCAAATGAGAAAAGGGTCAGGGGAGTCAAATGAATTCACCCAAGATCGTTCTTTCAGTCACTACACATGGCAGGGCCAGGATTTGAACCAGTGCTGTCAGAGTCCAGGGTCCACTCTTGTTTCAAGGCTTCAAGCTGCCTTTTTGAAGGGAGACTGTGGGTGGGGTACACACCTTTCTCAATCAACCGCGGGACAATGAAGTAGGTAATGGTCTTTTGGCTCTCAAACATGATATCTAGACTAGAGGAAGACAGAAGGCTATGCCAGCCCACTTTGTAAGCCCAGCGACATTTCCAGCTAAAGGCTGAGCACACCAACCTATCCAGAAGCAACTGCCAGCCAGAGTCCCCGGAGCTGGAATTCCAGGGATACATGGGGTAGGTAAGACAGCACTCACTGCCGATGATCACCAGCACCTTTGCTCTGCTTCCTCCCACACCAGTCCCCTCTGCTGAGGCCTCCCTTCCCCTTCAGCTGTGAGACTTTGAAAGTTTTCTGGCTCACCTGGTCTTTGAACACTCTCCTAGTTCGAGGATCTCTTAATCCCAGGGGACATCTCTTTTAAGGAAGACTTCCTGACAGAAGGAAAGCACAGGCCGGTTTTGGTAAAAATGCTTTAAAATCTTCCTGAAGGCCCGCAACTATCCATGTGCTGAGGTGGTCTCCAAGATGATTTGAGCAAATTCATCACAGTAGAGGAAATGTTATTTGCAAATAGTAAAGGGTTCATTTCCTCATCTAAATGGCACCGAAAGGGTTCTTTGAAGTAATCAAACTTTGTGTAATTAGAAATGATGGGTCTTTTGCTTTCTCAGCCTCTCTGGAAAAATGCAGGAGCCATAATGTGGATTAAAATGAAGTATGCTATTGAAAAGGAGGCAGTTTCACAATGCAATGAATAAGAAACTGCCTTCGAGGCTGTGACATGTTGTTCTCTCTTCTACCATTGTGCTCTTCAGCAAACCCAGGACCCTGAAAGAAAAGAAAGTACTTTTCACAAGAGAATGACCTGAATTAGCTTTAATTTCTCAATCTTGGGAATGGAATTCAGAGGGAGAAGAATGAAGGTTGCTCACACCTTTTCCTAAAAGCTGCTCTAAGAAAAAAAATAAGCAAGTTTGGACAAGATGGACTTTATTTTTTTCTTTCTTTCTTTCTTAAGATGGAATTTTTCTAAGTATAAAGTGGGGTTTGGTATATTTGTTTGAGGTGTGTGTGTGGGGAGAGGGAAGTGTTTTGCTTGGGGAGCATAAAAACAATAGTTTCCATAGAAACTTTTGTTATGAGAGATATGAATACTATTGAAGATAATATAACATGAAACTTAATATGTATAAATCCATGTTTACATGTAAAGAGGTAATTAGGGAGTGGTTATTTGACTATTGATGGATTTCTTGTTTTAGAGAGAGTCACAAATAGAATTTCCCTAAATACCAAGATTCCTCATAATTTAGGAAACTAAATTGAAAAGCCAACATTGTGTTAATTTGCCTAAGTTTCCTTTAGTTGCTCCCTTGATCGACCACTCCTCCATCCCGTATACACAAAAAATACACATGCTAAGAAGGGTTGCAGAAAGAAATGTTTAAGAAGCTTGGTAGATCCACTGTATACAGAGAATGTTCATTCCTTAAAGCTTGTCTGAAGGATTCATTCTTGACCTTCACCAGCTAGCCCGATTTTTACTGAGAAGATGCAGTTTAAAGTGATAGACATACAAGTTAACTAAAATTACTCTATAACTATTTTAATTTCAAACTAAGATTTATCTTCTTTCTACTTAGTCTGAATGAATGTGATAGTATAGAGCTTACAAAGTGATTCAAGAAAAATTCCAGTCAAAGAAAAGGGTTGTTGAGATGCTTTTGACTTACTAGATTTGGAGCTTGCCTTTGAAACAGAAAGTAAAAAAGAGCCTTTTCTTTTATGGGTGTGGTAGACCCTGTTGGTTGCCAGCTCTCTTTCGTTTTTCAGGCAGTCATTCCCACCTCTCTTTAAAGCCAGTGTAGCTATGTGACCCAGTTCTGGCCGATAATACACGAGGGGAAATTGGCTCGGGTGGGAGGATGGATTTACTTCTGCGAATAATTTTTATTTCTGATAAAAACAGAGATGGAGGTTCAATACAACTGTACGAAGATGTGGTCTTAGAGCCGTAACAGCAATTTTGTTACCATGAGATGACCATCCAAGGATAAACATTCAACACTCAAGGATGTCATACTGGAAAGATTAAAAAAAAAAAAAATCTTTAATGGCATCATCAAGCCACTTCCCAACCCTGGAACCGTCTATCTCAAGATAAATGTGTTAATTACTTAAGTCACTCTCAGTCACACGCTCTGTGACTTGCGGCTATATGTATCCTGACTAATACAACAAACTTAGCAAAGGAAAGGATTCTACAGCTAGGGTGCCATTACCCCATTTGACATCTCTGTGTAAATTAGAAAAGATGCTTCTTCCTCTAGATGAATTTTAGGTCCCACTTCCTTTGCCAGGTGCCCTGGTCCCATTACCGATCACCAACTTGCCCCCTTATGAGATACTTGGGAGGGCTACTTCTGCTCAAAGAACTCAGGTTGAAGTTGCCAATTCCAAATAAGGAAGAGAGGGCAATGAGAGTTCCTTCTGCTTTCTGTCACTTGTTGACTTAATTTGATTTTTAACTGAGTGGCTAAATTTCGGGTTGTTGTTGCTATTGCTTTCCATTTTAAACAATGAATTTGTTTTTAACTCCAAATCCAACATTAAACTGTTCATTATTCAACAGTGCACCCCAAAATACAATTCTGGGAAAAATACTAGTTAATACGAAATTCTTTTTCAGTTTCATACTACCATACTTCTGCTAATAATCTGTTAAAATTGGGTTGACAAAGACAATATTGAATATCCTCTTGCATATGAAACTGTTATGGTGCAGATTAATTCTCCTACTTCTCTATTTAAACTACTTCTTTTGGATGAAAAAGAGAGCTAGCATGACATAATTTAACTTTCACTTGATGCAAATAAGAAATTTACATACTAGGTCAGCCACTACGCATTAGCTGGCACTAAGTCATCCTCATCATGTTTACTCAAAATTTCAAGTTATTAAATATCTTAAGCCAAAGTATTTTTCTATGAAAATATCTTTCCAGTTATTATCATCATTGCAAAAGCTTAGTTTTTTCTACATAACTGGTAAAATTAATTAACATAACCACAGCAGTATATGCAGGAAGATTATTGTTATTTTGACTTTAAGAGACATGCAAATTTATAGGAGTCTGACATGTTTTTCCACTCATTAAATACTATATGCTGTTACTTTAGATATTCACTGGTACAAACTCAGCTAGGAACAAACATGAGGACTAACACTGTATGACAAGATTCAGAATAATCTCATATTAAATGATCATAAAATGTAGACACAACATTTTAAAATCCTCTTTGAAGTTAGAGATGCATTTGAAAACTTTGAGATAATGCATTTAAAATGTCTAGGTTGGCAGCTGAATGGACAAAGCACTCATCATAAGTAAACTCGAATATGAGAGAGATGTTAGAACTAGAACAGGGAATAATATATATGATACATAATATACATAAACATATTTACTTATACATATTTATCTATATATTTTACATATAAATATACATTTGTAGTCTATAGTTATATATTATATATAAAAATATATAAATAAATAAAAATAAATATATGTATAAATATACATTTATATATAAGTATATATATGGAGAGAGAGGAGTCATACAACTCAATTTAAGATTTACTACAAAGTGCTAGTAATCAAAATAGTATGGAATTGGCAAAGAGAGAGACACATAGATCAATGAGGCAGAAAAACCCTGAAATAGATTCATCAAAATATAGTCAACTGATTTTTGACAAGGTGCAAAGTCAATTCAATGGAGAAAGTGTAATCTTTCCAACAAATGATGCTAAAACATTTCAACATACATATGCAGAAAAAAGAGGAAAAAAGTAACTTTAACACACGTTTCACAACTTAGGCAAAAATCAACTCAAACTGGATCATATACCTGAATGTAAAACAGTAGAACTGTCAAGCTTTCAAAAGAAATTACAGATATTTGCATCATCTTGGATTTGGTAATTAGTTTTTAGATATGACACCACAAGCACAATCCATAAAAGGAAAAAATTAATAAATTAGACTTACTGAAATTAAAAATTTGATTTTGCAAAAAAAAAAAAAA
>CM052893.1:20756033-20780686 GCA_028534135.1 Potos flavus | reverse complement strand
GGAAAGGAGCTGACCTAAGTAACTTTGGAAATGTGTTTGGACTAAAGCAAAAGCTGCTTTACTATAAGGGGTGTAAATTGGTGAATTTGTTCTCACAGGGGTATAAGTAGCAATTCTGAAACTACTTTGCATGTATACTAGGGTCGAACAAATAAGTAAATAAATTGTAGCTAATGGAAGCTAAGTTTCTCACTGTTAAAAAAAGAAGTTAAGAATAAGCAGAGAAGGCTAGAATGAACCCTGTGGTTCTAGATTAAAGTTGGTGATAATCAGTATGAATTTACTATGAGTGTGTTGTCACAAGTAGAAAGACATAGAAATAAGTATTAATTTGTGTATATATATGGGTCAGCAAACATACATACATTTCCTTGTCTATTTGCCCAAAGGGCCTAGAAGCAATGATACCACATTACCAATGAGTGCCCAGACCTTGTTTTCTAAGTATCAAATCCCAGTAAAAGAAAGCAAGGCTCCTTGAAGAAATGGCTGATTCTGTGACTAGGACAAGGAAAATACAAGTCTGAAACTTCTTGTAGTGCCATAAAGAAAGGACATGCTAAGAAACAGAGGGAGGACGGGAGGGAGAGAGAGACAGAAGGAGGAAGGGATAGGGCATATTTGGAGGTATCCAAGACCACTAACAAATGCAGTGCTATGCTAGCAGAACAACTCACCGGAATTAGTTGCACTAATGGCTAAAATCTATTACAATGACACAGTAAAGTTACACAGCAGACCATTAAGGGGGAAAGGCACATTAGAGAGAATCTAGAGAAATCCATCCACAGACTTTCCCTCCCAGCCCAGGATGGGGCAAATCAGATGTGCCCCCTCTTTTGGTAGTGAAAATGCAGTGGCATGTGTTTAAATGTTTCTCCCAGGGAAGCCCATTTGAGACTCAAGAGTTTAGGGTTTTTACTGGGGACTAGTAGTGTTGGCATTCTTTGCCTGGCAACTACCAAAATCCCAGTATCTCAGAAGGAAGCTGGTGTTCAGTGCCTTAAGTGGGCAAAACAACCTCAGCAGTGTAGAGAACTATTCTTATCAGGGTGGGGAACTTTTCACAAGGCAAGTTCCCAGATGCCATCCAAGGACAACCTCGCAGGCAGACCCCTTTAACACAGCAGCCTCTGACCTATATTAACTCTTTCCTGTACAGGGCATAGGAAAAGGACACAGGAGCCAACCTAAAACTACTCCCAAGGCCAAAATTGGAACAATCCAAACAATAAAATAAGTAATTATAGCATTGGATTATAATTCAAAGAATAAAATAAATACCGATGAGTTTATACTGATACAAGTAAGTGAGGAAAATAAACGAATAAATTAGTGGTGGTAGGCTGTGTGCAGCAGGTATCAAATCTTTCTTACTGAAGAATTTCAGATAATAAATGTAGAAGGAATCAGGGATATTGAAAAATAACCATCAGCACACCAGTGATAACTGCTGCAGTCAAGATCCCTTAAAATTAGAAACAGAATATTTACACAGCCTCAAAGTATCTCACCAAAAAATATTTATTTTTATTGTGATGGTTGAAATGTTTATGTGCCCACAAATTCCTTGATAATCATCTTTCTGGGAGGTGACACTTAATTCCCTTTTCCTTAAATGTGGATTGGACTTACTGATTTATTCTAACAAACAGCATGGAAAGAGAAAAATAGTAACTTTACAGTGGAGAAGCCTGACAGACACCATTTTAACCAAATGACCATAGTTAACATCATCAGTAATAAGTCATATTGATATCATGTACCCCTGATGTGACATGATGAAAAGAGCACTTTGCCTCTGTGATGTCATTTTCTCAAATCCATAAGCCCAGTGTAGTCATGAGAAAATATCAGAAAAACCTCAATTCGGGGATGTTCTACAAAATACCTGACCAATATTCTTCAAAATTGTCAAGGTCATGAACAAGGAAAGACAAAGAAACTATCATGGATTGAAAGAGACTTAAATGCAATGACTAAATGTAACATGGACTGGATCTCAGAGTCAAAAAAGGTCATTAATGGAAAAACTGGTGAAATCAGAGTGAAGGCTGTAGTTTATAGTATTGTACCAATGTTAGTTTCACAGTGTCAGTCTTGCACTGTGGTTACATGACAGGTTTTAACATTGGGGGAAGCTGGATGAAGGATATCCATGAGCTCTCTGTACTGTATTTGCAACTATCCTGTAAATCTAAAGTTACTTAAAAAACAAAATTTTTTTAATCATTTTGGCTAGCACACACTAGTTGTTAGCTTCTCTTCGTTAATTTACTTGGTAATCATCCCCGGAGGGTGCTAATGCTAGGAAATCTCTCATTGCCTCTCCTCTAAATAAAGTGTGTTTTTAAGGATGAGTGATTTTAGTGGCATTCATAAGCTTGGGAAATTTCATTGCCCTTTAAACGAACAATATCATGATGGAAAGTTACTAGGCAGACAGTTCTAAAAATTAGTATTTAGTCAATTTTTGAGTTGCTGGGATACTTTGGTTTTATTGTCTGATCTGTGGAAATTGGTTTCCAGAGTGCCAACCTGCCTGGGCAAGAACTGGATGTGGGTTGTGACCACTGAGGCAAGATGAGCTAGCTCCACGCAGCCCCCAAGCAGGCTGTCACCCTCCTGTCCCACTACCCAGGCCTGTGTTCTTGTGGCTGCTTGAAAGTCGATGACCTGGATGCAGGAATCAAATCAACACTAAAGCCAGAAATACCTAAAAATGGGACAGTGTGAAAGTGTAGCAAGTGTGGGCCTTACTGCTGGTCCTGAGGGCTCTAGATATTACTTCAACAGCAGTTAAGTGAGAGGCTGGCCAAAAGTAAAGGGGTAGCTTTGGAATATGGACTTATATAAGCTGTATTGTATTCCTACCTGTGCTTCATCCTACAGTAAAATGCTTTTTTTTTCTCTCATTGGAAAAGAGCTTTGTAGTTTTACCCTGGCTAAACTCTTTGCTTGGTGGCTTTTGTGAAGCTCCAGTGATGTAGTTTTTGCTTATTATTTATGTTCTTACCTACTTCCTGAAGGGATCTAAGATGGCTTATTCACCAAACAATTTTGCTAACCCTAGGCCTCCATTCCTTTCCAGACCACCTGTTCCTCTTCACCATGAAGTCACAGTACTAAATTTGTGACAGTACAATAATTTCCATGGTAACAGGATGTGGTCTTCACCACTGAATCCTGATTTCACTCTGACCAAGATTAAGCAGCAGGAGGATTGGGGAGTATATGCTGACATTTTCTATTCTTTTTCAAGTTTAGTTTCTCTGAAATTCTTACTTCTGATTCTAAAATCTTAAACTCAGCCTGGATATGTGTTTTTGCATAGTTTACATATGAGGCATTCGTCCAGGAAATGATCAGATATACAAGTCAAAAAATAATAAGCTGAGAAATATCACGCAAACCTACACACACACACACACACACACACACACACACACACACACAATGTATAGACTTGCTCGAAGGTGGAATGATTAGCAAAGTCCTGGTTTGTAGAGAAAAAAAGAGAACATGGAATCCATTTAAAAGACATGAAACTTCTAAGCCAAGAAATCTGCTCTGATGACTGTGATAAGCAGTGGGAGGCAGATGACCCAGCTCCTACTCAATGGTTTCTTTATCCCGCTTAGCACAAGGAAGATATAAAAGGGTCTTCCCATGTGAGCTCAGACCGTCTGAGCAGAAGGTGATAGATAGGCAGCTTTATTCTTATGAATGACCTATACCTGGATAGTTTGTCCATTTGTTTTAATCTCACACAGCTCAGTTACACAATTTTTCAAGAACTTCTTAGAACACCATTTGCTATGCTGTGGAACTGAGTAAAGGGCGAGAACTTTTAAGAGAACTAGTTATTGGAAATCAGAAAAAAATACCTGATTGGTGCATTAATCTCACAATTTTACAGAACAGACTGTAACAGGCAAGGACTGTTACATTGAGGCTTTGCTACACATATTACATAACATATTATATACACGATATACATATGAATTACATACTATATATTATATAGTATATAACAGAGAAAGAGTGTAACATGTAAGAATATTCCCTCCACTTTGGTTCTCTCCCAGCTTCCTTGTTGAGTTGATGGAGTAAGCGAGGGAAAATAATGGGGGAAAAAGAGTGATAAGGGAATAGAAAGAACTAGAGAAGCTAAAGTGATTTACATTAATTTTTAAAAAGATAAGAAATTACCCACAGTGGAGAAGCTATGGAAGAAAGAGGAAGAGGACAGAGGAAATAGGGTAGTGAGAGATGAGGGAATGACTGAAAAGCAAAGAAGGGCTATTTGGACAGCAGCTGCTCTGTGGTATGGGGCTTTGGGAAAAGAAATAAAGATTTTAACTAAGTTCTATTTATATGGTGTGATTTACTACTTTGCTACTTCTTTAAGACTAGAGTGAGGATAAATGATCTTTCAAAGCTCTTTACAGATGGGTTTGTGATTATTCCTTTGCATGAGATGAAATGTTCAGATGAACATTACGGATGGAATAAGCCCTAGTTTGGTTTTACTAATATATAATCAGACTGTCTTGACAAACATAATCAGTGGTGCCACCATCTACTGTTGTCTCCTACCCTTGGAGAATATGCTGGCCAGAGATGGGTAGCATTCTAATGGCCTGGTTTCTAACTCTAATGAAATTTAATTTTAGCTTTAAAGAATTTGGAATTTAGTTGAACCAAACATGGACAGGTAGAAAAGTCACTATTATTGCTTCAGGGAGGCCTACGGCCAAGCCTGAGACCAATTTTTGAGGCCTAAGAGAAGGCAAGACTGGATTACAGAAAGCATCATGACACCTGAAGGACAGGATTACACTGACAGGGAGATACTGCATTCAGGTCTGCTCCTATTTGGCACAGATCTCTCTGAGCCTTTGCAATTGCTTCAGAAAATGCAGAGCCTCCTGCTTCTACTCACGTCTAGGGATATGGTAATAAGTGGTAAGGAAGACCTTGCATGAAGGTCATCATTGCTTTTGATGTCATCATCATTTTCCAAGTATGAACATCATAATGGAGGATGTGTAATGATTCAGGGGAGGGTCAGGTTAGACAAGATGAAGGTGATTATCAGGATATCAGAGATCAGGAGAAAAGTAGAACGGATCAGCTCTTCCCAAATGTCCTACATAACTTCAGTCCATAATGTGTGCTGTGATTTTAAAAAAGGGTTCTGTGGGAAGATAATTTTGAGTACATTGCATAATATATTTTTTTTCTTTGGGGGAAATATATACTTGCATGTTATAGGCTCTGAGAAGTCTCACCAAGAAAAAATATATACTGCTTAAACTACTGTTACTAAAACTTTTAAATCATGAAATACATTATGTTAACAACATCTGTAAAGATCCAAAGAGGCTAGCATTATTCAGGACATACACTGATTAATATTGGGGTAGATGATGTATATGAAACCATCTTATAACAGGTTATATTACTCTTGTAGCTTAAAAAAAATACTGAGGCACATAAGTCTATTGTCAACCTATATTCAATTACTGTGACTTTTGACCTTCCTGTAATTTCCGTGTACAGCATCACCCTACTATACAGCCATACATTGCTTCATAAAAACTAGGTGAGGTTTGTATTTGGTACTCCAACAAGATGCATGCTTTTCTCAATTTCTCCCAAAGACTCAGATCTTTCATTATGTCTGTTACTACGCAGGAACTCTCTTGTGGCAAATCTCAAGGGTGTGGTCCTTTGCAGGATTGCATGCATCAGAGTTTTTTAACTCCCTCCCACCAAAACCAACTTTTTTCCTCAGTTAACTTTCTGCTAAAGAGAACCTGTGAATAAACCCATCTTGTTACCAGGCTAGCCAGGTTATATATGTGCAGCATAACAGGGGCTTGCTGAAAATATGCCTTTACCCTAAAAAAGAAAGTTCAAAGTAGGGGTTTTCAGAACTGGAGCAAGTTAGCAGGAGGAAATGTTTTGGGTTAGATAGATCTTTAATGATTCATAGATTGTACCACTTGAAAGTCACTAATTATCTTTACATGAAGGGGACTCAATCTGTAATACGACGCTCTACTTGCTTGGGGCACCAGGGTGGCTCAGTTGATTAGGTGTCTGACTCTTGATCCCAGCTCAGGTCTTGATCTCAGGGTTCTGAGTTCAGACCCTACATTAGGCTCTGTGCTGGGTGTGCAGCCTACTTTAAAAAAAAAAAATTTTAATTTAAAAAAGAAAATTAAGAAGTCATGCTTGACTGTGTGGTATATTTCTTTTCAAAAGTCCTAGAATTGTTGGTGCAGTGTTTCATATGTAACATCAAGCATGGGGGAGTGCCTTTTTACATTTAATGAATAAATAAATGGCTGTCTGCATGGCTGGGGATTTCTAATTTTTATTTTTTAATAGATAATACATTCACATGATATAAAATGCAAAGGGCACAAGAGTATATAATTAAAAGCATATTTCTGTCCTTTTTCTGTCCCTCAGTGATCCCATTTTCTTCAACAAGGGCAATCACTATTACTAATTTCTTAAATATTCTTTCATGATATTTTATGTATTTACAAACATATACATATTCATTTTTCACAAAGATGCAAGATGGCTACTACAATGTGAGGAAACCTAGACCACACAGAGAAGTCATGTGTAGGTACTCCAACCTACAGTTCCAGGAAAGTCCAGCCTTTGCCACTGTAGCCTAGACATAGAAGTGGAGAAAAACAAAACAAAACAAAACGAAGATCCTAGTCATTCATGTGACTACCACTGTTCAAATCTTTTCATCTGATACCCTGAACATCATGAAGCTGAGTCAAGCTATCTCTGAATTCCCATCATATAGAATCTGTAAGTATAATAAAATAATTAATGTTTCATGCCACTATGTTTTGGAGTGATTTGTTACACAGCAATACATAGAATACATTAAGGATGCACCTAATTAGCAATGTCAGAAAGAGAGAATAAAAGGAATGATGGAAGTAATACTTTGGGAGATGATACTGAGAATTTTTCAAAGGTTTTGAAATGAAAGCACATATTTGGTGCAAAACAATGAAAATAAAATTCATACCTAGATGTACTATAGTGAAGGTGCCTCACATTGAGGATAAAGAGAAAATTTCAAAAGCCACCAAAGAGAAAACATAGATTACCCATAAAAGAATGACAATTAGATGCCAGAATTCTCATCAATAACAATACCAGAGGCCACTGTGGTAATATCTCCAAAGCATTGAAGGGAAAATAACTGGCATCATAGATTTCTATACCTAGCTAAGCTATTATTTAAGAACAATGATGAAATAGAGAACTTTTCCTTCAAAGTTGAGTTTAGCAACCACAAATTTTTTCAAATGAATAAAGCATGTATATCAGCAAAAAGAAAAGTGAATTCACATGAAAGTGTGATTAAACTAATGTTAAGTGTAAAACTTGAGAAATTAGATTGATAAATCTGATTATGCATTGATTGTATGGTACCTGTTTTTTGTTTGTTTTAAAGATTTTCTTTATTTATTTGAGAGAGAGAAAGTGAGAGAGAGAGAGAGCATGAGGAGGGGGACAGGCAGAGGAAGAGGGAGAAGCAGACTCCCCACTGAGCAGGGAGCCTGAGACACAGGGCTCTATCCCAGGACTCCGAGATCATGACCTAAGCCGAAGGCAGACACTCAACTGACTGAGCCACCTAAGCGCCCCTGTATAGTACCTGTTTTATGTTATGTTCTAATAAATATGGAACTAAAATTTTGATACCAATAACTGCCCAATACATTTAGTAGCTAAAATACAGTCTTATTTGAACAGTAAGATAGTTGTATTTAAAAAAACTATAAATTGTTAGGAAACTAAATGGTTAAATGTTCATTAAAAATTTAAGAGCACCTGCTTATAGCACAGACAAAATATAATCTGTAGTTTCCAACTCAGCAGAGGTAAGAGAAAAGGAATAAAAATAGTTTTCTATCTAACAAAGGCAGGAAAGGCAAACAAACAAACAAAAAACCAAGGAGAAAGCATTGTTAACAGAAAATCAAAAGTACATGGTAGCAATGACAGAGAATTTCAAGTAGATCATACTCACACAAATTCAACTTCCTAGTTAATAGAGAGACCGTCAGGATTAAAAAACAAAAACCCAGGTGCATACTGTTTACAAAAAATCTGCCAGTAATAAAGTCACAGAAAGGGTGAAAATAAAGAAAATGTTACAGTGTGCAAATGTTAACCCAAAGAAAGTTGGAGTAGAATATCAGTATCAAACAGAATAGTTTAAAGCAAATAAGTATTAACAAAGAGACATCACATGACAAAAAATTACATTATATTAAAAATGAAAAAATTAAAAATGGTAAAAAAATCACCAAGAAGTTCTATCTAGCTAACCCTATAACCATGAAATTTTTAAAAAGCAACAGATTTACAGGAAAAAATAAGTAGATGATCAAGTGTATTGGGAACTTTAAATATAGCTTTATTAGAAACTATTCAGATCAATTAAACAAAAATTAAGTTGAAGGGTGCACTATGTTTTTTCTATTAATTTGTCTTAGTGTGCAAATTGTAATTTGCAGCTCAGTTAAGTGGTAGCTTTCTTTCTGTCTACTCCACATCAATTAGTGTAGCCCCCATGTAGATCCCAAGACTTCCAGGCCCCACCCCCCAGTTCAGCACTAAGTGTCTCAGGACTCCTGTTCCTCAGGGATATTGGGGAAGAGAGCCGGAAGGCAGACTGGCACAAGTCTTGATTTCCCTGCTTCCTCCCACTACCAGGGATAAGCAGTGGGTGGTACGTTTATTCATTTGCTCATTTTGTTTTTTAAACTCTAGCTCAGGGTGCAAGTCATACCTTTTCCCAAATCCCAGTTTCACCTTGAGTCTAACTTAAAGGGCCATACTCTGTATGGGGTGCCATTGCTTTCCATTACTCCAAAGGATTCAAAGTCCTAGCCAACTTCTACCTGCTTTCAGACCCACATCAGGGCCACAGCTCTATCCTCACTAACCCAGTCGTGTTGCTCATTCAATCCTGATATCCAGAAATAATTATCTTATTAATGAACACAGAGATACCTTTAATTTAAAAAAATGTTTTTATGATTAAAGTTTTTGGAGAAGATGTAGAATTCCAAAGCATGAGCTCACGATACTATGTTAACTATTTTCCTGTGTCACTGTGGTCTTGCTACTTTCTTTGGCTTTATATAGTAACAGGGATTGAGGTTTTTATTCTATTCTCAAATGCCAGAAAACGATTTAGAATATCTATAAATCTCCTAAGGGCTTCTGGTTTCAGGCGGGAGGCAGAGTACAAAGTCTTCTTGTTTTTTGCTCTTCTCTCTGATTTTCTGTATGCAATCTGAGGAATTTTTTAATACATTCTGGTGCTGAAAGCCTTACTCTTAAATCATCAGTCTTTGTCCTGGATTCCTCAGTCTACATGATTTTGTAACCTGAAGTTTTGAAATCTGTAGGGGCATGAGATAAAAGAGATAGGGGTGAGAGTAATGGGAGGGAAACCCCACAATTACAATCTCATTATTATTCTACCAGAAAAGAGATTTCCCCTTCCTGCCCATGTGTCCTGAAAATCTATCTTCTCCAGTTTCCTCAGAAGCCATGCTTCTGTCTACTTGGGCTCACTCTTATCTCTTAAGTTTTCTATCCTGGACCCTTTCTTGCTGAAGTCTTTCGACCTCTTTATAAGACAAAACCTCTCCTAACTCTCATTTTCATAGGCAAGCTTTCTGAAACCCCTCAAGTAACTCCAATTACCATCTGCATGCTGATAACTTCTAATATACAACTCTGGCTCAGATTTCTCACAAATTCTCCAGATCCACAAGACTTTTTCGACCCCAGACAACTGAAGTTCAACGTGTCTCAAACAAATTCTTATCTTCATATCCATTCATCTCTCTATCTGATTTCTTATATTTTCTATTTCCATTCATTTCCCAAGCAGAAACCTGGGAGTCGCCTTCATTTCTTCCCCTCCCTTCCTTACATCCAATAAGTGGCCAAGTCTTGTCATCATATTTCCATTTAAGGAATGTTTATGGCCAATTATTATCAGGTATCACTAGAGCCATAATGATATAATGAATCAAAGATGAGGTTAGGTAGTAAAATTAAAAAGTATATCATTAGATTCAAGGTAAAAAAAATAGTTTCAGTAAAGAAAATATGACTCATATTGCCCAATGGAACATAAAATTTGAAAGAATAAAAACTTACAAGAAATTGTCAGATTTAGTTAAAAGGTTCCTTGTGATCTCAGTTACCTGAGAGGTAAAAAAGGAATTTCTGCAGAGTATATAGTAGTTTAACAATTGTCTGAACTCTAATGTTTTATTTTGTTTTATTCATTTTAATTTATTTTTAAGATTTTATTTATTTATTTGAGAGAGAGTGAGTGCTCATGGGGGAGAGGGCCGGGGGGAGGGAGATAATCTCAAACAGACTCCATGCTGAGAATAGAGTCTGATGGGGGGCTCAATCTCATGCCCCTGAGATCATCACCTGAGCCAAAATCAAGAGTCAGATGCTTAAATGACTAAGCCACCCAGGCGCCCCTGTATTGTTTTGTTTTAAATGGTGTTTTCACTCTTACCCAAATGGGTTAGGGTTAGGGTTAGAGTAGGGTGATATTCCACCTTGTACTGACAGGCCAAATTCAGATGATATTTTTTGTTTTGGTGAATATCAGTCTTTAAAATGGCAATACACAATTTCTTAAGGTGTATACCACCCTCCTTGACTTGATCATTACATGGAATCCTGTCCAACTGTCACAGGTTATAGGCAGTAAGACAAGACATGTCCCACTCAGCAAGATAGAGATTGTTGAGTCTGGAAGTATATTCTAGAGATCACCAAGTCCCCTTCCTGTTTTTAAAACAGACTGGAGATCTAATCTCTTCTTACTATCTCTCATGGAAAGTAGATTCTAATAGGAAGGTGTCTAAGAACTATTACTACCACCAGGCTGTGTACTTCCTTGCTCATCCATCAATTCTTCCTTTTACTCCAGACTTTACGGTCTTCTTTTTTCTTTTTCTCTTTCCCTACTCTTGCTTCTTTCTCAGTTCAGTTTTCCAGCCTCCCTTTTTCTCACCCATGAATAGAGAAGGGGAAAAAAAAAAAAAAAGCACAAATGCTGCGATTCCTGACTGGTGACATTCCGGAGAAATGAGGAAATGTGGTTGTTAAATAACTGGGAGGGGTCAGAGATGTGACCTAACAGTTGAGGGAAGAGAAGAGTAATCTAAAGGTAAAAGAAGGCAGAGGGTTAAGTAAAGGTTTAATTTTGGATTCTTATTACTTAAAATGATTCTTTTGTGAATCCCATCTAGGGCATTTCATCTTTCTCAGGCAGTGATGGTTCCCACCAGACCCAAAATTACCAAAGCCGATCAGCGATGAAGCATTCAAAGATGATCACCCCCATCAGTTCTTGTTTGTATGAAAGTATTAGCACCTGAGAATGCATTAAGATGAGCCTTAGGAAATGCCTAAGGAATTGTGGATAATAAGATCTTTTTTCAAATTACCAGGATGTGAGAAGCTATTACATTTATCTTTCATCTATCTCCTTTTCAATTTCCAATGTTACTTTTAAACTCCTGTAATGTGGTGGATAGCTTAGTCGTTCTTTAAAAACAATGATGAAAAATGAAACTCCTAACAATAACGGCAATGGCGACCACCTAATGTACTTTACTCTTTGGTTGGCGGGAGATGTTGAAAAATACAAGAAATAAAGCCACCCACAAATAGTTTGTCTCACAGAAGCAATTGCTATTAGTATTTTACTGTATTTCTGACCATTTTTCTATGTAACTCTATTTTGTGGTCATACTTCGTGTATACAGTTTTATATCTTTCAGGTCTACTTTAGTCTAAAATGCTTTTGGCTACAGTTTTCCATTACTTTTCTGGACAGTCGAACTATATATATTACTTTTCCTGCTAAGTAATAGAATTGAAACAGTAAACTCTGCAAAATCTCATTCTGAGGGCCTTTGTAGCTGACAAGGACACTTATGTGGATTATCTGATTGCATGCCTTCACTTGATCTCAAGGTGGAATGGTTCCAAAGACCTCTACCACAGATTAATCTGTAATATAACTGCCCCTTTCCTTAATTGTCCTCCAAATTTTAAACTCTGACAGCAAGAATATTATTCTCCATCTCTACCCCAGTGATGAGCGTATGATCCAACACACAGAAAATTCTCAATATGGTGTTTTGTTTTGTTTTTTTCTTATTTGAGAGAAAGACAGAGAGAGTGAGCGCACAAGCAAGGGGAGAGGCAGAGGGAGAAGCAGTGGGAGAAGCAGATACCCTGCTGAACAGGGAGCCTGACATGGGGTTCGATCCCAGGACTCTGAGATCATGACCTGAGCTGAAGGCAGACACTTAAGCGACTGAGACACTTAAGCGACTGAGGGGCTCCTATCCAGGAGCCCCTCAACATGTTTCTGAAGATTAAACGAATGGAAGAATAAATAACTAAATACTAAAATTCTAGAGAAGCCATAACTTATCAAACTTTCTCCTTAGTGTCTGGATATATCCAGATTAAGGTTTCCAGAAGTAAAGTACTGGTTTAGATTCAGGTGTGTCTTGAAAGAGCAGTGAAAGATAAGAATTGATCATCAGCTGAACATTCCTCATGGACCCTAAACTCATAACTCTACCTAAGATTCCTACTTTGCTTTAATGTTAAAATTTTGGCTCTCTCACAAATACTCATAGAAAATTAATTTTGACTTCTTGCTACAGCTAATAACTTCCTGTAACATCTAGGCCACTGCTGCCTGCACTTTGGAAATATTGGCATTCTAATATTTGGCTGCACTATAGGCTTGATCCCACCACAGGAACATTGTTAAAAAACCAAAATGATACATGTCCTCTTGGACAAAGGACTGGATCACTTGGGGGAGGGGAGGTGTATAACAGAAAGCTTACAGCCAATGGTTGAGAGAGTGAGAGAGTGAGCCAGAGAGCCATTCCAGAAATGTCCGTTTGAAAGAGGGCAGGGAAAGCACAAGCAGTTGGTTTTGCTCCTTATGAGCCTCCTTATCCTCTTCAGCTTTGACAGATCTTGGATCTCATCTCATTCCAACATAAAACTGCTAATGAACTGAGACATCCTCTGTAAGTAGATGAAAGCTGTTTTCCCTGTTGGCAATTTATATTTGGTCATGTGATAAAACTGGTCATATGATTTAGAGGCAGTGTGCTAGTTCGTTTCTCTCAACAAATGTGATTCTACATTTTGTGTTCATTTAAAAAAAACAAACAAACAAGTCTAACCTACATTAATTAGAGTACAAAGCTGAGTGAGTGAAGCTCTGACTCACCCCCAATGCATAATAATAGCAGCACCACCTGCTGAGTGCCTACAAAGTGCCCAGTACTGCTAGGTAGGATGCATACACTATCTAACTGAACTTGGAGAATCTGCCTCCAGAAACAATTTAAATGTATGATTTACTGTGGAATTGCATGTGGCCCTTTCCTTAACAAATTTATATTCAATTTATTTAGCCCTATCCCATCACAGGAGGGGAAAAAAAAAAAAAAAAAACAGTAATGCCAAAAATTTATAGATACTTTTCTGGTGAGAGATACAAAGATCACTGAGTTTTCCATTCTATATTCTGATTCCATTTTCTTTCTGAAATTTTTTTTATTTTTTTTTAAGATTTTATTTTATTTATTTATTTCACAGAGAGATAGTGAGAGCAGGAACACAAGAAGGGGGAGTGGGAGAGGGAGAAGCAGGCTTCCCACTAAGCAGGGAGCCCGATGTGGGGCTCGATCCCAGGACCCTGGGATCATGACCTGAGCCGGAAGACAGACGCTTAACGACTGAGCCACCCAGGCACCCCTCTTTTTGAATTTTTAAATCTAATTTTTCTATCCTATTTACCAACTGGCTAATAGCTTCGTTTCTCTCCTGCCATCCAGCAATGTTTTTTTATTTTGCTACACAATAAAAGGGTCGACTGCTTTCCCTATTCTCAAACCAGAAAACATAAAAGTTAGATAAAAATGATTTGGATATCGAAGACTTTTTTCCTACGTTGAAGTATGAGACTGCTGAGATAATTGATGAGTTATCCATAATCGTGTAAGTGTGCTCTTTACTCATTGACTAAGTAAATTTCATTTAATTAAAACTTTCATCTTGTTAAATATCATAGCAGATTTCAATTCTGCAGATGGGTTGAAGGCCCAATGAAGTTCTTTTCTTATTGCTTAGGGATTACTTTTATGTTCCATAGTCAGGAACATAAGTCATGGTCCAAATTTCTATTTTTCTATTTTTTGTTTCTATTTTTTTACCTAAGATTAATTGATTCAATAAACATTTATTGAGCACCCCTTGTATCAGGCACCCTATTAGGGAGTGAGCAAAACAGTCCCTGTGTCTGCCCTTACAGAGCTTATAGCCAATTGGAGGTAACAGACATTGAACAAAAAGAATTATGAATGTGACAAATGCCATGAAGAAGGGAAGGGTACCAGGGGAATATGTAATAGATATAGCTAATCCAGCCTTACTGGGGTTGGCTGTGGGTAGAGATGATTTTTCCAAAGAAGTCGAAATTTAGGCTAGAAGCATGAGAAGGGAGAAGAGTGGTCCAGGAGAAATAAGGGAACAGCTTGTGTCAAGTCTGTGTAGAAAAGAAGGCTACCTACTGAAGGACCTAAGAGGAGGTCAGTGTGGCAAGAGTGGTGATGCCAGGAAATGTTAGAGAAGAGGAAGGCAAGGACCAGATCATATACGTCATCTTAAGCATTGGAAACTTTATTCTAAGGGTAATGAAAAACCAATGGAGAATTTAAACCAGGAAATAAAAGTTTATAAAAAGCTTAATATGACTAAAATGCAGAATATAAAAATATATTAACTTACTATTTAATTTGTTTTGGAATGTGCTCTTATATCTCATAATCCAATGATATTAGGAATTTTTTTATTATTATGGGACAAGCTATCTAGATTTCTGATATGTAGAATTTTTCTAAGAATGGAAAAGATCCTAGAATAGTTAAGCAAAGCAGAACAGTCCTTGGGTATATATCCTTAGTATATCTTGAAGTGATGAACTTACATCCTGAGTTTCTTTGCTTTACATCTATATCACATCTTAATTTGAATTGCAAATAGAGGTGGTAAAATAATAAAGACAGGGAGAGGAAGAAGGTGTGCATGCGCGTGTGTGGGCACATGTGGTTTCCCAGGGTTTTGAAGAAGAGCAGATGACAATATCGTATCACATTCTCTGTTCTCAAAAATAGTCTACCCTATAGAAATTAGGAAAGTGCAGACTATAAAATATTAAAATATTTTTTTTCTTTTAGTTGGGTGTTCTAAGAAAAAAATGGCAGCTTCTAGGTAATACAACAGATTTTGGTATGAAACATATTGATTTCACACCAGGGACACCAAGATGGTGTCAGAAGTATTATCCTTGGGGTAGTAAAGAGGTCCATGAACACTAAGGCCTTGGACAATATAGACTGTTAAGAGGCTAAGATTTTAATTTTCCTTTTTTTTTTTAAATACTCTTCAATTTTCCCTATGAACATTTCTTGTTTTCTCCAGATGGTCTGTGTCCATTAAATTAGCAGATAAGATTTTAAGGTGTGGTCCTTTCCCAAAGGTATTTTCTAATTGGGAATTGGGAGAAATTCTTAAAGATTAATAAGGTTTCCCTTAGTAAATATTAGAATGGAGAGGGAGAATGAGCTCTGACCACCATTCTCTGTTACCTCACTGCCTCCCAAACCACAAGTTTCTTCTCTAGGATCTTGGGCTGCAAGACTTCCTGACTGTTCTTCAGGCTCAGTGACTCGTGATCAGGAGTGAATGAATATATACTTGGCAAACTGAGAAAGGCTGCTGACCCTTGGCCTAAGAAATCTTGAGCAACAGGAGACCTGAGTTTAAATGTCAATTTGTATCTGACTCACTATTTGAAGAGAATGAATCATTCTTTTGGTTGAATCGTTCGGCACCATGACCTGAGGTGTGGTACTGAAGACAGCACCGACCGGCTTCGCACACATTGTATACTTGAATACTACAGTTGATAAATCATTCTACTCATCAAAATAGAAATACATGTATTAAGTACCTAATTGTGTACATGATTTGGAAACATTCAGAATATGTAGGCTAAATATTAAAATAAATTAGTGCTTGCTACGGTTTCATGGGTCAGGTGAGATGTTGTTATTATAAAAAAAGGAGGAGGCTTCCTATGTATTAATTATCAAGTTACCAAAGCTCTGGGTAAATTTGGTAGGAATGTTAAGAGCAGCTTCTCAGCAAGTACTTGCTGTGTGGTTGAAAACTGGGCACTCTGCTTACTTGGGCCAAAATGCAGTTATATAAAGAATTTTTTTAAAGCATTTTTTTTAAAGGTTTTATTTATTTATTTGACAGAACGAGAGAGAGAGAGAGAGCACAAGCAGGGGGAGTGGGAGAGGGAGAAGCAGGCTCCCTGGGGAGCAGAGAGCCCAATGCCGGGCTCGATCCCAGGACTCTGGGATCATGACCTGAGCCAAAGGTAGACAGCTAACCAACTGAGCCATCTAGGTACCCCATATTAGGCTATTTTTAGTGATAAAAAGTTATTTAAAAGTTTCAACACTGCAGAATCTGACCTACAATGTCCTAATATTGTATTCTTTTTGTTGTTGTTAAAGATTTTATTTATTTGATAGAGAGAGAGAGATAAAGAGCACATGTGCATGTGAGTACACAAGCAGGGGTAGCAGCAGAGGTAGAGGGAGAAGCAGGCTCCCTATGCGGGGCTTGATCCTAGGACCTCTGGACCATGACCTGAACCGAAGGCAGATGCTTAACCGACTGAGCCACCCACGCACCCCCTGATATTGTATTTTTTTGTGTGATCAGAGTTATGGATAAGGAAATCTATCTTCTAGCACTGAATAAGAATAGATTTGGGTGTGTGGTCAGATCTATGAGTATTACAAAGAATAGATAAGCTACCATTTTAAAACAACAATTTTAAGCTGCAGTAGTTCTATTCCTTTTAGCTTGATATAAAAGAGTAAGAGGGCAAAAAGAAAATTAACATTTATCAAGTGCCAGTGTTTTATGTCAGTTATACTTAGTCACATATATCATTAAAGTTCACAGGAAGCCTGTAACAGGTAATGTTTCCATATTGGTCAAGGAAGAAACTGAAGGTTAGAGATTGGGAGGGCAGAGTGGGAATGCACACTCAGGTCTGCTAGCTTATGATCTTTCCACAAAATCACTTAGGCACAAACAAACAAACAAAACAACCCTTAAAATCTGGTAGGATTAAAAAAAATCAGGTAGGATTAGACAAAGTAAGAGTTACTCTTTAATTTTTTTTTTTTTTTTTTTTTTTTTTTGGTTTAGATGTAATTTATATCTGCAGGGGAAAAAAGTGAATAAAAGCTATTGCATAAGGATGCTTGTATTCTACAAGTCTTTGATGAGGAGGCCGTAGAAAGAGGTGAGAATGGTAAATGTACATTAAGCAATACGTAAATTCTGGGCTTTCTGAGTTTTATTGATTTTCCAAAACTTATTTTCAGGATTGGCATTGATGTTACTATTCTATCTAGTTTGTAGGGACACTGTAAAGCTATTGACGAATTCTATAAAATACTTACGAAAGCTGCTATAAAATATAAAGATTATTTGTATTTTTGTGTACCTAAAGTACTTTGTTCTTACCTTAATTACTGCACCCACCATACTGCATTCTTATCACTTCTCCACTCTCTGCTCTCTCTACCAGAATGTGGGTTTCTCCAAGACAGACGATGTCTTCTTCACCATGGTATCCACAGTAACCTGGACAATGCCTGAAATACAATGTTCAGTAAATGTTTATAGAAAAAACAACAAAAGGATTCATCTTTCTGACCCCAGTTTCCTTATTTCCAAAATTAGAAGATAGTAATAATATCCTAGATCCCTTGCCAGGAGTGTCAAGATATTTGCTCAAATACTGTTTATTGGAGCTATAAGCCACAGACATAAAAGGTGTTATTGTGATGATTACTAGGAGTAATTATTTTACCTAACCTAACATTTTTATTCTAAGATCTTTTTAAAGATCTAATACATTTCAGGAAAGAGATACAGGGTATTTTAGGTACTATGTGGCAGTAATCTCCATCCTTGGGCTCTAGAGTTGAAGGAAAAGAAGTACCTACACCCGAGATGAGAACAATCTTTCGCTAGATGGCTCTCTTTTCCGTGAGTGGGTGGCGCGTCAGCGCAGGGAGGGATGACAGGGGGCATTGTACAGCTGCAATCACCACGCTTCGCACCACATCACAGTAGGCTATGGCAGCAGGAAGGGCAGGGCATAGTTCAGGTTCTATGTCGTTAATGATAATCTATTCTTGGGATTTATTTTGGAGTAGCCTATGCTTTCGTTTCCTCCAAACATATATACGTGATGTTCCAAACAGACATTGTTCTAGTCTTGTAATAGGTGTGGTCTCAGGGAAGAATCTGGAAAGTGCCTTTTTACCTAGCATGGAAGACAGCAGGAATCAGTAACCCAAACCCAGGCAAACCAAAACAGTCCATTAAAATCCTAATTTTAACTACCTAGTGAGGGCTGCATTCCGGGGATGGGGGTGGGGGAGTGGGTTATACGGTTACACATCCTGAAGTGCTTGGGTACTGTTACCTAAAGGACTCCACAATACAAATGGAAAATATGATTTGTAAACTATCAAATTAGTACTTTAAACCATGAGAATGACCAGTTCTCCAGCTACTTCTCACACTCCATAGTATTATTGACCCCATTCTCTATTTCTGCTTTTTAGCCCCAAACCTGACACAAAATACACCTAATGCTTTCAAAAAGATTTGTTCTAAGAATGAAAATCCTTTTCCTAGATGTCTTTCATCGGAAGCTCGCGCCAGTATTTAGGTTCTTGTCGATACTATTTTACCCAACGTTTTCCTCTCAGACCCAAAAGATAGTGACAAGTTCTGTAACACTGCGGACCCATCAGAGAAGTCTGCAGAGGGAGGAACTAAGAGGTCTGCCTTCGATAAACAAATGGGACCCCCACTAGTGGGTGCCTCTGAGAGGGATGGCAGTCGTGGGCTCCTCACCACGTCCCTGGCTCTAAATGCTGGAAAACCACTTGTCAAGTCTTCTAGGATGTGTTCCCACACTCACTCTGGCGGCCTCCCTGCAGCAGGAGGTGGCTGGGTCGCCGAGGGCGTGTGGGCGGCGGTTTGGGGGATTTCGGTAAGGGGCCGACCCGCTGACAAGAGTCTGAGGTCTCTGCCCGGCAGGAGAGGAATCTGGGTCGTCGTGTGCCGTTCTCCTCCCTCAGGGACCCCGTCCTGGCGGGATCCCGCCTCTCCTAGCCCGAGGCAGTCCTGGGGAAACCCCTCGCCCGCCTCGCAGCTTCACGCCGCGGCCTCGCCCGGCCGCCTCGCCCTCCACGCTCCAGTCCGCAGCTCGCCAGCCTTCAGGCCCGGCGTCCTCCTCGAAGGCCCGGCCCTCTCCACGCCCCGCACTGTGAGGAAACTGGAGGTGGTTCCCGCCCGCAGGCGGGTGGAAAAGCCCACGGTGAATGCCTCGGGGTCCCCCATTGTTGCGGGAAGGGGAAAGGGAAATGGAAATGAACTTCACCGCCCAGGAGATCACCCGGATTCCCAACCTGGGGGAGGCTTTTAGGCGGAAGGGAAGCCAAGGGGGAACCCTGGGCACTTTCCCGGGAATCCGTTCGCCAAGGGAGGGTCACCCAATCCGCACACATTGGTTACTATGACAATACAACCACAGCCTCCAGTTGCCATGGCAGCTGCTTATCCAATCCGATTGGTTTCCTTTCTCTTCCTCCCCGGGCTCCACCCCATCCCCTTCAACAGTCTCCAGGCGTGCAGGAGGTGGGGCCCCAGAAAAGGGGAGGGGGTCCTTAGCGTCACTCTCTGGGGCGCCAGGGAAGACTAGACTTGAGGGACTGGCGGGCGGAACTGTAGGAGGAAAGGGCAGCGTTTCCGGTAGGGAAAAGTGGAGGAGTGGAAAAAGGAAGAGAGAAATCAGGCGGAGTGGAAAGACGGGGGAAGACTTTGAGTGTAACTCCTGGTTGATTTGGGCTCGATGTTCCCGGTGAGGCTGGGGTTGCCCCCTCGCGCGGGAGAGGGGTGGATTGGCCGGAAGCCGCCAAACGCCTCCAGCAGGCCGCTCAGCAGCCGCACAGCGGCCTCACAGCTAGCCGATCCCAAAAGGGAGCGCTACAGAGAGGCAGAAGTCACCCGGAGGGACGGGCGCCACTGAAATCTCGCGAGAGGGACCCCCACTTCCTTCCTCTGCTTCTCCCTCCTCTTTCCCCCCGCCCTCTTCCCTTCTCCCTCCTCCTCCCCCCTCCCGGGTCGGAGTGTCCCTGCGCCCCACGGGCCAGAGCAGCAGCGAGAGCAGCTTTCCCCGCTCCCTCCCCCTCGCCTCACTCACCCCTACCCCCCCGCCGAGCGAGGAGGAGCCGGAGGAGAGGAAGATGGCGGCGGCCGCCAGCACCCGCGGGGCCGCGGGGCCGCTTCGAGGAGCCTGAGAGACCCACAGAGGCTTCGCGGGAAGACGCGGCGGCGGAGGATGAGCCTGCAGAGCGCGCAGTATCTCCAGTGAGTGCAGAGGTCGGCCCCGTACGTGGGGGGGAGCTGGTCGAGGGTTGGGGCACGGGCAACAGCCACAGAGGTGGTGTGCCGGGGTGGCGGGGGAGTTGCTGTGTCCTCTTCTTGCCCGGCGGGGAGGCGGGGGCTGCTAGGGGATCCGCGGGAGGGGGCGGGGCGGGCACACTCTCCGGTGCCTAGCCCCCGCCAGCCGGGCTGAGTTCCAGCGTAGCCAGCTAGTCCAGGTGCCGGGAAGGAGGTTAGGGAAGCGTGAGAATGTGTGTGCGCGCGCGCCCCCAGGGTCGCAGACTCGATGGCGGGGGGCGGGGGGGGGTGCGGTGGCAGCGACCCTGAGTGGAGGTGGGTGTGGAGTCTGATCCCGGTGGTGGGGGTAACATTGTGGGGTGTGGGATTGGTTGGGGCGATGCATGGGGAGAGGACAAGGTGGAAGTCTGCACACCTGGGGGAGGGGGGCGAGGAGGGAGGACTAGAGGAGAGGGAGACCGCTGGAAACCCGAGTTTGTTCTTTATTCTCGGATTGGAAGTGCCGAGGAATAATGTCTTCTGTAGTTAGTTGGCGGGGTGGGGGTGGGAGCTTAAAGAGGGGGAATGCATGAGGAAGTGAGGAAAGAGGGAGGTACTGTGGACGGTGTTGGGTTCTCCAGAAGAAACTGAGTTAGAATTAGTGTAGTCGGAAGATACCATTCTGAGAGTCGTGTGCATTCATTAAGAGTGGTGTAAGGAACTCGTATGTCGGAGGTAGAGTGACGCATGGGTACAGAGCGTGTGCGAGTATGTGATGTGTGTCTGGGGTGGTGTAAAGGGAGAGACTGATAAACATTTTAGGAAGTTAAGATCGATACATTGGAACCAAGTGTGTGATGATGAGAGCATATTGAATGGAAAGACACCAGCGACTGTACAGCCAGAAAGGTTCCATGGAAGCAGAATAAGAGCTTGGAGGTAGAAAAAGAGGGTCAAGATCTTGATGGCAGAGAAATGCAAGGTTGTTAGAGCCTGAGATTAATTGGAGAGTTGCTACTTCTTAGAAAAGGGGAAGGAAGACCTTAAAATGGATATTTTTTGTCTTTCAGGAGCAGAACTAAGGCAGGCTTAAGGAAGATCTTTAAAAAAAAAAATGGTTTCATACCTTGTAGAGGAGGGAATTGGATAGGGTAGAAGTCTGAAATGAGCAGAAAAATCACTTTAGCTGTTTAGTGAAGTGAAAGTTTTGGTGTGTGATTGGCTTTCTATATGCATATTACAAGAGAAGGTAGGTAGTAAGTGATATAGGAGAGTGGTTATTCTACTTATGAAAGTAGTAATAGTTTCATTAAGCAGAGGGTGGAAAGGAGAGAGTGATGAAATCTTTGAACTATGGTTGAATGCCTGAGTTTAACAGTGACAGGATCCACACGACATATGTGCTCAATGACAGTAGGGTAGTTGGAATGTTATCTTTCTATCACAGCCCTTTTTCTCCACTATTATCCCTTTATTGTTTAACATATCAGATGAACTTAATAAATACAACTGTGGGAAAGCTCTATGGTAGATGTTGTAGAAGGGGGATTATAGGAACCATTACGATAGTACTTAATTTTAAAGAATTTGCTGTTTAGTCTATTAGGCAAGTAAATTAATAACAGCACAGAGTAAACTATGACAAGTATCAAAAAGATGCCAAGTGTTATGAGTCCAAAGTCAGAAGATTACCCAGGCAATTGGGGGAAATCAGGAAAACTTCCTTTGTTCATTTGCTCATTCATACACTCATGATTCGTCAGTCATTTTGTTGATCACCTATATGGGAGGCATTGTCCCAACTGCTGAGAATAGAAAAGAACTCCACCCTCTTCTTACTGAGTTTACAGTTTGTTAGGATTCATAGAGAAAATGGCACTTAAAATGGACCTTAAGGATAAGCAAAATTCTGACAGGTGTGAATTGAGAATGGGGAATCCAATGGAAGGAAACTGAGCAGAGACAGTAAGATAGGAAGGTTGGGGGGCCAGGAAAGGTGTTTAGTCTAGTTAAACAGCAATATAGGGTGATGCACCTGGAAAAACTTACATGGATTTTTAAAGATAAAGTTCGACCCCTTTCTTTTACAGATGAGGAGAGTATAGCACAAAGAAGTAAAAGTTGTTGAGGACCATATAGCTGTATGTGGAAGCTCTGTAGGTCATCTAACTCATATCAGCCATACTGTGTTACATGTCTGGGTTCATCCATTCTTTCCAGAAATAATGTATTGAGAGCTACGTATATACCAGTCACTCTTGTAGGTGCTGAGGATACAATGGTGAACAAAAGAGGAAACACAGGAAGACATTCTGGTAGAATTATGCAATCAATAAACATGTGAACAGGTAGGTTTGTTAGGTGGTGACAAGAATTAGGAGGAAAAGGCAAGATGTGGATATCTTGTTCTGTAAAGACGGGGTGATCAAGGAAAGCCTATTGGGTAAGGTGCCCATATTTGAGCGGATCTTGAATCATGATCTGTAGTTTATAGTTAAAATGGATGAACAGTAGAGAATCTGAGATGCTTTGTTTAGAAGAGCATTCACATGTTCATAGATAGGTATTAGGGAGATGAATCTGTATAATGTAATAATGGGCGGTTAGGACGAGAAATAAGGTGGTGGAATAGAAAGATATGAAAAGCAGACTGGGAGAGTGGTGATAATTTTAATGGGAAGATCGGTTGGTTTTGAGAGGCTTCTGTGTTAATGTGTTTTATATTTTGTGAAATCAGCATGATAGGGAAGATATATCCATAGGTTGTGGAATCACTGTAGACCACTTGAGATGGCTTGAGTTCTTTGAAGGAGGGAGAAAAGAATAAGAATGAACATCGTGTTTAAATAACTTATATTTTCCAGCTAAAGTTGAGTAAGCAGAATTGAACAGGCATAGGAACTGGAGTCCCTTAAGGATTCCTGGGAGCCAGTCTTTTTTCAGTCTTGCACGTCTATTCTAAGTAAATAAAGCAAGTCTTAGGGCTAATAGTAGTTTGGGACTTAGAGGGGAAGGAGTAATAAGGACTTGCACCAGCCCAAATTTCCCTTTTCCTCTTCAGATAATCATTCTTTTTAAAGTCGGCTGTGAGGAGGCTAGAGAACGTCTTTAGGGAAGCATCATGTTCACTTTCTTTTCTTTGTTGGAAACTGAACCTTTGGTTTTTAGACAACTCGGGAAGGATGCTAGGTGTTGCTGAACAAGTGTGGTTGGGGATATAGCAATTATTCTTTGTGACCTTGACTTTCGGGAGAGTTTTGTTGCCTACCTTTCTCAGTGGTATAAGACCATGACTGGGCAATTTTTAAAGTGCATAGCTACAGATCTTTCCTTATGTAGATGAAAATTAGCTTTGTATCAGCTGAATTAATTTGCTGGAGTAAATGAGCTGGGGTGTCTGGCATTTAAATGGTGGGGTAGTGGCAAACCAGGGAGTAAGATGGCAGTTTCAGAGAGTGAGATATGAGGTTATGAAGTAAAAGCATCAGTAAGATGAAGATAGAGAGGGAATTGAAAATCAAGTGGACTGAATTAGTCTTGAGTTGTAGAAATAGAGCAGAGATGAAAGGAAAGAAAACCTATCTTCTGCATGGGAAAGATGATGATGTTTTAGGCAAGATAGGATGATGGACTTTTTTGTGTTATTGGAAGAGAAGTGTCTTTTTAAGTTTTTTTTTTTTTTGAGAAGTGTCATTTTTTTGAAATAGCAGATTGACAAGATTCCTATCCAAATGAATAAATTGAGAATACTTTCCTACATTTTATAAAAATAAGAAATGGTCTTAAATATGAGGGTGCTAGACTGAATATCGTTGGAAATTTATTACTCAAATTGAAGAAAAATTCAGTTTTTTTTTTGGATTTATGACAAAATGGAAAGATTTTGAAGACTTTGACGCCTCGAGTAGAATAAAAGGGTATGTTGAATACTGTTCATTTAATAAGGGTGGGAGAAG